>OY728133.1:453230081-453782581 GCA_963277665.1 Viscum album | reverse complement strand
AAAGTTGTTAAAACTATCACTATATAGATCTTTAATTTAAATTGTTTTAATGGTGATTGGTTTCTATGTGTTATGCCTATTAAGTTTTATCTCACACTAATCTATCATTTTAGTTACAAGCTCATCTCCAACTTTTAGCCTCTCTTGATAGAATTCATTTATCTAAAGTTAGTTTTATTTTATTCCATTTGGATTCTGGTTCCTTTTAATTTATTTCATAGGAAATTATTTTAATTTTTAATAATGTCCACTAATTGGAATTTTATATGATTTACTTTGAACAATTAGGACTTACTGCTTTCTACGTATGGAGGGTAGTTATATCTGTCGGTGGCTGAAGAAGAGAAATCTAGTGGTGGATTTTTGTGCATCTATACATTATAGGGGAGGAGGACTGGGAGTAATCTGAGGGATTGTTTACTTTTATTTACTACTTTATCATTTCTTTTTGAATATTTTATTTATCATGGATTTTTTATATATAGCAAATCCATGCTAGTTTTTTGTTAGTTTTTTATCATGTGAATTTACTCTAATTTAAGGGAGAATTCATTACAAAGTGGTGCTTCCTTGATGCCTAGGAAATTATGTTAGCCTGTGGGGATTGGAAATACTATTTGGCCCATGTTTTATACTTTCTTGGGTGTCTGATAGATGGATGTCTCATGTTGGTTTGTGAAAGATTCCTCCATGAGTTACACACCTTACTGAGACCCATTGAACCACACTACGATGAAGTGGGTACCTATCATTCCTAGAAAAACACTAGCATTTCGAACCTTCGTCCTTTGTGAAAGAAATGACCACAAACAACTCCAATATGGGTAACAACTTATGAGTACCAGTTAGGACCTCCACACTTGACTTATAATCATGCCACGAGAAGAACACATCCCTCACACCCATTATAATCCATCATTATATTCTTTTCGTCATTGCCATGGGATTGAAAATTGCAAAAAGCATTCAATATTATCTCCAACATGAACTGATAGTGAAGAGGACCCCACAATCTCATTCTATATGGAATGATACTCAAAAAAACTACTCATTTTTTCTAAAACTAGTTACAGGGAAAGAAGATACGCATATCCTTTTAAAAAACCATATAGAGTGTGTTATCAGAGTACATAGAATTTCCACCCAAACAATACCTCTAGGAGTATCCTTATAATAACTTAGTTTGTGTTAATCTAGTACACATGGTGTACCTATACAACATAAGGTGTGGGGTTTCATGTCTATCTGGTCGTGTGCCCCACCCATGGTTGTGTCATGTCACCGGGCATGGCGTGTAAAAGTACATGCCCAGGTGCTGCAAATAGGGGTCTTGTCATGTACATGGAAAGACCCCATGTTGTGTGTCTTGGGGTTCTACTCAGTATATACATCAGACATAAAAACCATGCAGACCTTGTACCTAACATGGGATTAAAAAAAGAGGTTCACGACATGTGTTATTGAGACTACGCATCATGTAGTCAGAAATTCTAGATATAGATTTCCTGTGATCTTCTCAAATCCACAAAGAACACCCAAATTCAAATCTGGCTAAGGGGAGAATGAAAAATATTTTGTCCACAATCCAAAAAAATATTGTAACAAAAATTGAATACAAAATAGGATTAAACCAAAATAAAGAGTTTTACCTCTTGGAGGATCACCAAAAATGTTATAATTGAAATTTGGAGCTCCATTTATGAGATATTAACTTTCGAACCTACAGAATATAATTAACATTTATTTAATAAATATTAAATACTCCAAATAAATTTTTCAATGAATAATCTCACCAAAAATATTCTCTAGGTTAAACAAAAAATTTTAGGGTCAATGGAACTAATAGAAAAAACAATATTGGGTTATTTGATAGGCATAAATTAGGATTTTACCCTTAAAAGGGGGTTCGGGACCAAAAACTCAAAAACACATGAAGGATTTCATATAAAAGGACATGGATCATTGTATTTCCACATTAATTCCCCAGTTTATCATCTCACCTATTCTAACATATTATTCATTTAAAGTACCATTATTAGAAAAGTTGTCTGTTTACATAAAACATGTACTTTTTTTCAAGGATCTAAACATAATCTTATTGGAAAATTAAATTACTATATATATTTCATTAATTTTGAGTACATGGATTGGGTATCACATGTACTTCCTTAATAATGAAACAAGTAGAACATCCTAATATTTATAGATATTAAGTGGTATATCTAAATTATAATCCATAATTACAATTCTGTCTAAAATTTTAAGAGGCTAAATATACCATGGACTTAGCTTCCCCTTATTTCAAAACCTTATAACTCCCTGCATTTGGTGATACCTTTAAGAATGCATAGCCCCTTAATTGGAATTTCAAGCATTCTCTTTGAGTTTAACCCTAAAATTTATATCTTTATTTATTCTTCTGGATATGTTTCTGGATAGATCACACCTTCTCAGTTATCTCCTCAACTAATTATAGATCAATTTACTTTATTTTCCCGACTTCATCCTAGTAAGTTGGCATATAACATTATTTCCCATAAAAATATTCATACAATCCCATTTTATTGTTTGATTGAAATATATATTTTTATGATAATTCCACCAAAGGAAGGTATAGGTCCCAAATGCCTTATAATTAAAGTGATTAAGTCCTCAAAATGTCCTATGTAATTTGGATAGTCCTCTCAAAAAGCTTATCCATCTTAGGATGATAGGAAGTGCTCAAAAATAACACTTAGTTTATAGCCTTTTAATTACCCCTACAAAATTTTATTGTTAAATGTGGATCATGATTAGATACAACTGATATAGTTGCACCATCAATCTTTATAACATAACTAATATAAATTCATTCAAAATTTCCTTGGGTTAAATCCTCTATTATTTTATAGGATTTGTAGAATTATTAATATGATCAATGATAAAGAATATTTCACTATTCCTTTTAAATATATTAGTAATTACATAGAAAATTTCCATTTGATATTGTCCCACTTTCACATTGGTATAGAGAAATGTTTCATGACACATTTTTTAAATTTTTCACTCAACATTTAATTCTAACATATTAATAATCATGATACATAATGAAAAATTTCCCACATTATGTTACCCCATATTATTATTTCAAATATTTATATATATTTTTTCCACTAATATGTATAGAGAAATTTGGGCATTGGGATTCATCTAAAAATTCATTCCTAAACTTTGAATTGGATGATCTCTTCCCAAATTTTAAAAAAAACTTCATCCTCATAGATGAATTTTTTTAGCTCTCTATATTTTATATATTTGAATTTATCTTGCACATTATTTTCATTTTTTTAGAATATTTTATCTTCTCTTGTAAACATGGATGAATGATTATTTGAAAAATTAATAATGTTTACACTTACTTAATAATTTTTATATCCATCTTTAAAAAATACGTGAATATTGGATCCCTGTTGAAATTTATCAAGGATAGATCTATATTATCCTTCCTACTTAAGGTATATGATACATTTTTTCTTTTCCCAGGGTGTTATGGAGTCATACATTCATAGACATTGTTTAGTTTCAACCACCTCCTTTCTCTCATGTCAATATCATTTTGAGTTAATGTATACTTAAAACTTTTATGATTTATATATAAGTTAAATCTATTAGATTGCAAATAATGTCTCCATATATTTAAATTGAATATTACTACTACCAACTCTATATCATAATTTGGATAATTTTTTTCATGGGTCTTTAATTTCATTGATATGTCAGAAAAAACATTATCATTATACATAAGGATTCATCCCAAAAAAAATTGATGCATCACTGAATAAAAAAACATTTCCTTCCCCACTAGTAATGTTAATAATAATTAATTGATTATTATTTTCTTCATTTCATCACAAATTTATTCATATTCATTCGACCATGTGAATTTGACCCCTTTATGTGTTAGCTTGGTTAATGAGTTATCTAATTTGAAGAAACAAATCAGTAAATCATAGATAATAACAATCCAACCCATGGAAAATGTCTATTTTCAGTAATATTCATTGTTTTTATCCAATATTAAACTACTTTAGTCTTTTAAGGGTTAATGGATATTATATCGTAGGAGAAAATATGTCAAAGAAATAAAAAATTTTATGAAAAAATTTACACTTAATAAATTTCCCATATAACTCCATGCCTCTCATAATCTTTTGGATAATATATAGATGATTCTTATATTCTTTGTAGTAATTTGAATATATCAAGATATCATCAATAAACACCATAGAAAAATTATCATGATAATAGTTGAATATTAGATTCATAATATCTATAAAAATTGAGGGTGGGATTTTTAATCCAAAAGGCATTATTGTGAACTCATAATGTCCATACCTTGTATAAAATGATGTGTTTGGTAGATAATACTTAATAAATTTTAAAATTATGATAAAAATAATTAAGATTAATCTTTTAAAACTCATAAGATCTAGGATGTTAACTAAATATATCATAAATTCTTGTAAAATGATACTTTTTTGTAATAGTAATGGCATTGATCTCCGTAAAATCAATTTGCAACCTCATAGACCCATCCTTATTCTTTATAAAAAGAATTGCTGAAACCCAATGGTAAATAATGGGGGATATGAATCCCTTATCCTATCCTAAAAATATTGTAGTTGGTTCTTCAATTCAACCAATTGTACTGGATTTATACTATAGTATGGCTTAGATATGAGTTGTGCATCTGGAATGAGATTAATAGAGAATTTAATTTCTCAATGATGTGTATACCCAAGTAATTCCTCTAAAATTACATCAACTTAATCTTTAAAAATAAATAAATCTTCAATTATTATTGAATATTTATCTTTTATAGATTATATTATATATTCTTCTTCTTTAATAATTTCATTAAAATGAGCCACTATAAGTGATTCCGTACTAGAATAATAAAATGAAATCCCTCATTTCAAAAAATAGTCTTCATTTTCACCCCAAAAGATGTAATATCTTTCTCTTGATATAAGTTTTTTTAAATATACCATGATAGTAAATCCATAGCAATAATTATATTAAATTCAATCATCACTATAACAATCACGTTTATAACTAGATTACAATCATTCATTTTAATAGGAATAGAGTAATATATTTTTGTTAGAGTAATATTTTCATAATTTTTTTAACCAATAACTTCATCCTCAATGCAGTAGTGGATTATTGAAGTTTCATTGAAAATGTGAGGATATAAAAGATTATCAATATTTAGAATCAAATAGAGTATTATATAACTATGATTTTGAGATAAAATTACCTGCTATTACATCATTTATTACTTATAATTAGTAAGTACTAATTCTATAAGCCTAGTGTTGACGCATACCGAATAATCACCAAAAAAATTAAAAAAGGGGAAAATACCTGAATAAGGGTATTATTATTTTCCCCATGAAATCAAGGAATAATGAGATGGTCAAATATTCATGAAGCCTCTGAGAGACTCTCAATCATGTGATAATTTCAAAGTCACACAAAGGTTCCATGCATAGCGCATCTCCCGCGGCTAGTCCCACAGATCCCTCTTCAACAAACCTACTTAATCTTGCGAAGGCCCCCCAGAAAACCAAATGAGATCCCCCATGCTACATGGTTTTTCATTTTCAAGTGCTTAAAAACCCATCCAAAATCCTTCGAGAATAAATAGGGGTGACATTCTAAATGAAGATACCCCCAGTGGTCATGAAGCTTGTGCACCAGGTCATCATTAGGAAGAATAAAATCTCTTGGTGATATCTAATCAATCTCACATGACTTCTGAGCCTTCACCACATAAAATGAAGGAGGTGATAGGGGTTTGCAGTCACTGAAATACATGAAACGCACACCCCTAGTTATCTGCGAGATGCTGTAAGACCTTGGTTACATGTCTTCCTCACCTCACACAAACCCTTTGGCTTGTCATCCACATCACATAGGAATTTCCATACAAATCTGCGCTACTCCAATGATAGATGAATAAACCTGTCCACCACATGATTTTATGCTCTCTATATGACCCATATTGTTCAAGTGAGATATCATCCAAAAATGGAGTAGAAATCATAGATACTACTCATTCCAACTCATATGATCCCCGACCTTTGTAAAATAAAATAAAGGGGGTTAAAAGGGAGGAGGATAGTGGGATTCATGGTCATTGAAATAGATGTGACGCACCCATGATGGCCCAAAAGGCACTGTGAGTCCTTAGTGACACATATGCCTCACCTCGTACACCCTCATGCAACCTATATTGGCCGCATGTTGCATCTCTAAAAAATATAAAAAATAACCTCGAAAACGCATGTGCATTCTATCATGACTCCCAAAAATTGTAACATTGAATAAAAGGTATTAAAAAGGAGGATGTGAGAGGTACTCTCAGTTGCTGAAATGTATGTGACACACCCAGCGCACCTGCAACATTATCATGTGAGTCCCCAGGACAAGTCACCCAAGGTCTTTCGAGTGCCTTCCCACATGAATTTGAATCTTGTGAAGGCATTCGTACATGTCATCATAACAACATGGAGGTCCTTCGACACAACTACATGATCAAACAATTATTCTACAATCAGTAATAATCTGATAAAGGAAACACTGACAATGGAGACTCACGATTGCTAAAAATAAAGTGACACACTTGAAGTTGTCCACTATAGAGACTCACGAAACCATGTGGCACCAGGCCCTTTCGCCGACTCCATTCTGGACTCATTCCAGATACACCACACAAACCGGTGAGTATTAGGGGTGGTTATGCCTATAAATTCTCAACCCTAACACAAGTAAAGGGTTGTACTTTTTTAGGACCACTACGCAGGTTGGATTTTTGATTGACCGAACACCCAATGTCTACAAGATTCAGCTCTCAACATCTGTGGACTTCTCAAGGAAATTGATCACATGACTTCCCAACTTTCCATTAGGTAATTTACTAGAAGTTAGCTAGAGTATTCATGTGTTAGACATAAATTTATTCACATGATAACTCATAGATCATGCTAAGGACTTCAATAAAGACATACAAAGAACATACAGCATGTCCCCCAAATCAAGTGAGACTCAAATAAACTGACACTGAACAAAACCATGGCATTCCCAATAGAAGGTTTAAAATCAAGATAAAAGGAAAAAAAGGATTAATAGAAATTCATGCTTGTTTCCCCTCATGAACTTTGCGTGTGTCATCCAAAGACATGGGAAAACAATAGGGAACATCGACCATATTTCGTGACACCCCTTCGACATGTCCTCTGGAACATGTGAAGTACTACAAAAATGTCAGGGTACAACATACAGTTCCCCCCACGGGCTCCACTTCAATATTTAGAACCCTCTGGGTTCATCACCAAAGACTTACGACATCCTTTGGACACATCTCCTAACTCACATAATGGTTTTTTCTCATGTCACCTAAGTCTCATGAAATCATCTGAGCATGACAACCAAGCCCCCCATGACACCTTCTCATGTTAGATGAGACTCACGATGCCCTCTATACATGTCATATGAGACTCATGATCCCACCAAACAGGTCATCCAAGACATGTGACACCTCTTGGAATGTGCCACATTGACTCTCGCGACACCATCCATATGGGTCAAGCAAGGTCATATGATAACCCCTAAGACATGCCAATTGGTACTTGCAAAGTCTTTTAGACAAGAACTCTAGATCACCAGGGCATCCTAGGATTTGAAAATGTTGTATGTCCTTATAAAGTAAGCCCTAGTCAATAGGGAATTCTTATCATATAAGAACCAACATAAAGAGAACTATGACGACTCTGGTTACTTCCATATTCAGGATTCATATGACACCTCCCTCTGAGGCTTGAGCTCCAAATTTATCATCCATGGAGGTAGTAGTATATGATTCCCTTTTCCAAAGAAATGAAATTTATTACTTGTTATCCATGGTTTCTCAAAAACAAGCATGTTTCATGTGGGATTAAGAAGTTTTAATGGTCATATCATATGCCTTATAAACCCTTGTAATGGTATAGGGAAACCTCAGTGTGTAAGCCCCAACATAAAATGAACTATGAAAACTCTTATTCCTACCATAACTAGGATATGTAGGACACATCCCTAAGGCTCGAGCTCTATACCAAACACCCCAAGGATTGTTCCAATATACAAAGTCCTATACCGATATTACATGAGGCTGATCATATGCTCCCCCTTGTTCCCCAACCCAAGCATGGATCACATGGAATTAGGGGGATGAAATGAACACCTTATTGGCATCATAAATATCCATCATCTAGGGAAACCTTAGTATGTACGCCCCAGCATAAAGGGAACTACGATGACTCTGATTCCTTCCATACTTAGGATATGTAGTATACCTATCTCCAAGGTTCGAGTTCTATATTGATAATTCAAGGAAATACCAGTATATAAGTACCTTACTCAAAGAAATAAAATTGGTTACCTGTTATCCATTGTTTCTCACACCGATCATGGATCACATGAGCTTATAGAGTTGTGATAATCATTACATCTGCACCGTGAGTCTCTATAATGACATGGGAAACCCCCATATGTAAGTCCTAAAATAATGAATTATGAAAACTCTGATTCTCACTATATTAGAGATACATAGGATGTCCCTCTCAAACCTAATCTTGAAGTTGTCCTCGAACGCCCATATAATCCTTCTGCATGACATAAAACTGCATGGCTTAAATGAACTATATGGGTTTTTATCCCTATAATAACCAGGATATGTAGAACACCTCATAATGACTTAATTACATCCTTGGAATATTAATCACCTCCTCATGTGGGATCATGTTCTGAAGCACTTGGTTATATGGTTTCAACATATAATCAGTCACATATTACCAGAGGATAAGGAATAACCTCAGACACATACAGATGGGGTCTCCCAAGATATCTCGGTCTTTTTCATATAAAAGAGAATTGACCTAAATTCATTTCATTAGGGTAACTAGTCACGTATCAGGATTAAGAAGAGATTCAGAACATATCTTAAATCTATAATATATTATCATAGTAGGAAACAATTCTCCCCAAAAGGGTGAGATGAGCTTGGCCTCCCATCCTCTCAACCAATATGATTCCCTAAGATCGCTAGGCCTAAAAACCCAGACAATTTTTGGCTTTTGGAAATTAGTTTTGTACCTAGATATGGATGGGGGGACCATTGTGAGTTTCCAGGAAAATTGACACTGTTAATGTGATGAGTGAAGCCCATTCCATGCCACATTTCCCGACTAAAAAAAAATGGTGAACCAGATGAGAAGATATCTAATGAAAAAATTATTAGGTTATAATGTGTCATGAATCTATTTTGAAAACCCTATACAAAAAAAAAGAAATAATACCATCATAATATTACAATTATCTTATGTATCTAGGGTTCTCATAAGTCCATCCTCGTTTTGATAAGCCCAAATGAGTGGAATGGACAAATCGGGAATAAAAGAAAAAATAAGTTAACTATGAATATTTGATTGAAAATATTATGCCTATGATACTGCACTAATATGTAACCTTTTTCTTTTTCATCTACATAATTGTAGATATTACTTCAGCAGCCTGATTTGAGATGATTTCATCGTCATCCAGCATCTATTCTGGAAAATCGTCTGCAACTACAACTTATATAGCTCACAAAATAATCTCACCTGCACAGAGACTCCAATAGTAGGTAGTGAATATGATGGTTTGGGAATACCACTGATATGGTGTTATCTTGGCCATGTATTCCACTCGTGAAGTCCTCCAGACGTGATAGTTGGTGAGCCCTCATCGCTCGGGAAAGGATATTGTTAAACTTGTGGCTCTTATCACCACAACCAATGGATTCGGGAGATTATCCCTAGAGAATGATAATTTCCACCTTTCATATCTAAGGAAGGTGGGTCATGAAACTGGATACAACTCCCTTTAGGTTCTAGAACCACCCAGGAGGTTTCCTCCTAACCGTCAACACTAGCATCACTCTGCTGGTACCCCCCAGTCACCTGTTGAGGGTACAATCTGATACACTGCACCCTCTAACTCCCATGCACAGGCTGTAAGGAAAACTCATCGAAGGACAAAGGTTGTGGATATATATAAAAGGCTGCATTTCCATGCTCCTACTGACAATTAATTCTTTCATACTCAGGCAGGGACCAGCCAGCAGGCATATATCCCTACGCACTCCGAACAAGTATCTGGTCATTTTCCTGTAGCAAGCATGAGGGAGGCTCATATTCCTACCTTGATATATGAATTCCATCAGCATAATATAAAGGGTAAAGAAGGATAAAAGTGGTTTAATATCCCTACTTTGATAGAAGACATCTGATAGTTCATCAGGAAGAAACAAAATTGTAGGCTCATATCCATACACACACCATGATAAAATTACAATACATTTTAAAAAAACTTACTCCATTGGAATATTTCAGCACTGTAGCAGATAAAGGGACATGTGAATACTTATATCCCTATAGCCAGGATAGCACAACACTATGATCATCAAAAACAAGTGGCTATACTGGAGAAATTGCACACTCTTACTCCCACCCGAAAGGATTATCAGCATATTCTGAGGAAGGGTGAGGCATCATATCAGGATCACATCCCCATTCCAACTGGGTACAATCAGGTGAGAGAAAAACATGCCTCGGGATAGGGACACATGCCTGTCAAAGAAGTATGGCGGCATACTTCAAAGGCCCAAGATCAGACGCATATCCCTATTCTGGTTGAGACTGACCAAGTAGGAATGGTATAAGCCTCAGTACAGGCTCATATTCCAATCAATGGATCTTTCCATCATATTCTAACAGACCATCGAAGTCAGGCACATATTTCTACTTCTTCCAATGAATGATTGTGCCAGTATCATTCCAAAGAAACTTAGGGGAAGACTCATATTACTTCTCCCATTCTAGAGGTCCATCAGTATATTTTGACGAGGAACACATAATCATACCAGACTCATATTCCTGATCTAATAGGGTCTAACCAGGTGAGAGTGGAACATGCCTCAGGGCAGGATCATACTCTTACTAGGAAAGACTAGTGGTGTATCCCAAAGGATCAAGATCAGGCTCATACTCCTATCGTGACTGATTCTCACCAAGTGATAATGTCACATGCCTCAGGATGGGCTCAGATCCCTGTCAATAATGAGATAGATTATCAACATATCCCAATAGCGTTTAAATAGTGGTCTCATACTCCCCCAACACATGTTGGTTATATACAAGTTCTGGAAACTGTCATATAGTAGAATCACACTCCTGCACAACAAAAAAAGGTAGGTCGGAGTTTTCCAACCATGATGCAGAACATGGACTATACCCCTAATTTTCTCAATGCCAGTGTCCTTGGGGTCATTCGAGATACATTCTCAACACCATAAGGGTATGTCAACTCTTATATCAAATCATAAGTAGGAGATGTTCATTACCATGGTAGTCTTCCTCGTGGTAGTGTGGATATGGATTGCAAGGACCCTACTCCTGATATCCACCGTGGTCCACCTCCCCATAGAAATATCTTCCATGGGAAATTCAATCCTCCATTTTTTCAGATACAACTGTATAGAGAGGTGAACCAAACCTCAAAAACCTCGTACAGAGAGGTGATAAAAACACAGGATTCAACCGAATATGGTTCCCAATCAAATTCTAGAAATACTCCATTTCCATCAAAAGGCGGGCATCAGATCCATATACTATGGTCTGACTAGGTGGAGGAATGTAATTCTGATGAGAAGGAGATCAAAATTGACATGTGGAGAGAGTTAGCTGGAAGAAACCTCCCCATCATGTTTTGGACCCTCACTACTTCCATCTATGAGATCCGATATAATCTAGAAAAGGAGTGCATTATTTATCTACACTAGAATATATGGGATACTCATAAGCGACTAAAGAATTGATATATAACTTATCCTGGATAAGAGTGTCACCTTCAAACAATTAGGATACTTTGTTTCCAACTCAACCAAGCTACTATATCCATGTATCGGGATCCAAAACTAGAAAACAACAGCACAAAACAACAACATTCTTTCCTGCATTTCATAGTGACGCTTCAGCAACTGATTTCTAAAGCTATGTCAGGCATCTGCATTCGAGTATGGGGATAGTATAGAGAAATACACTTTATCGCTCCCCTAGAATATCATATCCCTTCAGATATGGGGTTATGCAATGTTATAGACTTTTGTGAAAATATAGCACCAAGTAATGCTCAAGCTAGTTGGTCACTGTAATAGAAAGCCTCTTCTCTAACAATTCTTATACATTACAAATAGAGAGGGAGGGTAGACAATAGGACTTTAAACTAGGCCCCTTGAAAAAAGAAATTTCAAACATGGAGACTGAAGTTGAAATCACTTGGAAAACTTCCCATTAGAAATGATTCTCATCAGGGGTCACCATCCCACCCAGCTCCTACGGAAGAAAAATTATTCCACATAAAGAAGGTCACTATTATAGCTATAGAATCAACCATCCAGAAGTAGACCCAACCCATCAGGCTGGGACAATGTCTACCAAATACTCCACCTCTTAGATCATCAATTCCTGAGAGAATTTGGGTTGCATCGGTAGTAGATGCAAGCAAACCTCATCCCGTTGGGATGGGGGAATTTCTATCTTGATCACCATCCCTAGGTACATCATCCCCTGATATGACCCTAGAAACATCATAGGTTATCCTAGAACAACCCCACCCCACTGGGCTAGGGGAATTTATATCTTCATGTCTATCATGGGAATCATTAAATCCCTAACCAAATCCATTGGTCCTCTATAATTAGACCAATCAGTGCCAATTGTGTCCCTGAATAACCCCCACTCCATAGTTCTAGTGGAATTTTCATCATCATCACCACCAAATAGAGAATTAGTCCTCTCTAGGTTGGGAGAAATGAATCAACAGTTGGCATCCCACCTACCTCCAAACACACCTCTTTTGGTTGGGGCCTGTTCAGCAACCCTTAATGAGAAATCCCTCAGGATCACTATTCATAGACCACAGTGGGAGGAACATTTAGTGAGGATGGTTAAGCCTCACCAGGGTCATAATAAAAATGTCCCAATATGACCAAGGGTTCGAATAAAGACCCTGTTGAAACTTGTGTAGAATCATCCTATTGCGTTGAAAGTAATGTCACAACCACCATTGTCTGATATGCCTCCATGAATTTCATCACTGTAAAAATTGTAGATAATTATCACAACACAAATACAAGAGTTTGTGGCATGTAAAACATTCCTCAAGAGGAGGGTGACTTGAATGCACTGAAAGTGGATGCACACACCAGGAACCAGAGATGGCTCCAAAAAATAGAAATTCTGAATATCGAGTTTCCACCTCCCTAACAGAATGATTCCAAGGGTAAGGGTACAACCACATATTGATCACCTCCCATGAGGAGTGAGGTTCCTTCCTCATAGGACAGATTTTCACAATATGATAGTGAAATACAAGCTCTTCAGCAACTTAATGAGGATTTACTCAGGGGAAATATTCCCATGGTGTATCATCTCCAAGTAGAGACAAATGTTATCCCTCCTGCATTTGATCCATAATTAAGTTAAGATTCTGAATATCAGATTGGATCTAGGTATAGGAAACCATCTCAAATGCATAAGTAAGTAGAAAATGATCGTGAATTCCCTCATTTGTGGAAACAACCTCCCCCTGCTAGGATAACCCTTCAATCCCAAGACTAATTGAAAATTGGAAGAAGATAAAAATAGGGCCACCTCATCAACCCCTGCTAGCTCCCCATAGGGTAGAGATGGTCCAGGTAGCAGTGACCCAGATCTCCTTAACATCATCAAATCCCTGTCTACTTTAATGGAAGCCATAGAGGGGTGACGTGCACCTGTGCAGCCTGAAAGGAAGCCATATCCTGAATGGGTGGATGATACTCCACCTCCACCTAACTTTGGAAATCCCTCCTTTTCTACCATTGATGGAATAGGTGGTCCTAAAAATCATCTCATACACTTTGTTTCCCAATGCTGGTCGATGAAGGGACCTTGAGATCAAAAATATAAAACCAATCTGAGGTGTTTTGTACAGACTCTTATAGGGCCAGCCTTTGTTTAGTATAGCAGTATGCCATCATGATCTGTGTCAGGATGGGAAGACCTCCATCATAAATCCCTTTATCAATTCAGTTTTATACTAAGTAAGAAAACTATAGTTGACCTGACAAACTAAAAACAATGAAAAAATGAGAGGGTATCTTTTTTCATAGCAAGGTGGAAGGGTTTGACCTATTCACTCAGCATCCCTCTCTCACAAAAGTTGTTGCTGGAAGTCTATGCCAAAAATGTTAGGGATGAGTTGCAGACACCCATGATTCCAATGAAATATTCGAGAAGATTCTGTGAATTTTATTTAATAGCACAACATCTTGAAGAGGATATTAATCAGACCTGATCTAAATCTTGACTCATGCCCACAGCATAGGGAAAAATGCCAGCAAAAATGGAAGTTGCATCTATCACTTTCAAGCCAGTAGTGGAACCAGTCCAAATGCCTAGGTAGGCCCCAAACTGACCAACACCACCTATCGAGTGGTGAAAACCACAGAATGTCCCTCTGATAGAAGCATAGAGAAATCAGGGTCATCTGGGTTTTCAAGAACATATGAATAAGGTGTACTCTTTTCAGAATGAATAGGTCCTCGGTTATTTCTTGGTAGTCGTGGAAAATAACCTTCTCACACTTCCTCAACCCAGGAAGCCTAATGAGGTCAAACTCACTGAACAACCTAATTATTACCTTTTCACATAAGGTTGGGTCATAATATCCATAATTGTTTTCATCTTCAAATATTTCCTTCAAGGAATGATCGATTTTGAACAAGTGTTATTGGATAATTCCCCAGATAAAGTGGCTTTCATAACCATGATCCAACCAGAATAAGAGGACAATTGGCAGGAGGCCATGGCCAGACGTGCATGAAAATTCAACAACTGGATGGTTTGGAATAAATTTGATCAATATCATGCCACTCTGAGAGCATAGTTGTGCAGGCCAGCAGCAGATCCACCACACAATAAAGAGGCATGAGATACACCTCTCAAACGATGGCATGACCACCACCAGTAGAATGAAGTAGAAGCAGAAGAGTCATATTCTCCTCCAAATTAGAAATTAACCCTAACTGATTTCTTCCTTATGAAATAGGTAGTATGGGTACCGCACCACCAAACAGAACCCTCGTCAGATGAGGAGCTCATATTTGATTCTTTCAACACAATACACTTTACAAACCCATTCTATGATGATGAGTATTCCCCCAAACATAGTTTTCCCATGTATAACCAAGGAATGGGAGGATTCATGCACTGGAGTTGAGGATATAGGGAGTAGCATGGATGTGGTCAGACTCAATATTTTGTTCATATCCCTATAGTGGACATATCTGTAGCCGCAACTCAAGGGAAAGCACTCCAGCATGCCCAAAAGAGGTGAGGAGGTTCTTCGGACCCTCCAGTAGTTTCTTGCATCCAATGGTCTTGCATGAACGCCAAAAAGGGGTATAATATAATCAACCGAGTCAATGGGGAAGTTCAGTGCAACCTTCACCGCTGGCAGTGGATATTCCCTCAACCTCGGCACAAACACCAGGTCCATCTGCCTCAGATGATCTAACTCTTGAACCACATGCCCAGGAGCAACCCCTATTGGGAAGTGCTAACCTTTGGCACAAAAATATGATTTTATGAAATAGATAGTTGTGGTCCCATCCAAACTCTGGATCCTAGATGCACTTAATCTATCAAAATAACTTAGGGAGGCACTCGTTGAATCCCTACAGAGCCCATAGGAATTCAAGACAGAAGTCGTTTTCACCGAGGTATATGAGTGGAGACTATGTCATGTCATGTCAACATATCATTCACCGATCAAGATCAGGAAGAGGCTATCTAGGGGAACATCATACCCTTATACATTTCATTAAGACTCAATAATGTCAATGTCTAAAGGGTACTGATTGATAAAAGATCAGGGATCAATTTTATCCTAGTGCGGGCCCTCCGATGACTAAAGTATAGTGAAGGGGACTTATCCCCTATGAAGCTGAATATCCATGGATATGAAAAGTGTGAGCAGATACCCCTAGGGAAGATCAAACTCAAATCCCAATTTGGGGAGATCATATCTAATGTTGATTTCATGGTTATTCAGTAGGATACCACATATAATGTCCTACTTGGAAGGACCTAGCTCCATATCCACCTTGCGGTACCATCAATGTTTGAAGTACCCCATAAATGGAAAGGTTGGAATACTACATGGTGACATCACCCACTTTGAGACTTGAAGATCCACATATTCTGAAGCATATTTCTATAATAAGGAAAGTAAGCAACCAATGGGTACTCAGGGTACAATAAAATCAAGATATCCCCTGAGGATGAAGAATCCACTGCCTTCAAAGCACCTAAAGGGGTCTTATGCTATCAGGTCATTCCCTTTGGATTAAATAATACATGTGACACATATCATCATTCCATGCATCACATCTTTAAGCCATTCTTGGGAATGATAGTCGAGTGTTATGTCGAAGACCTGGTCATTAAATCCTGATAGCGATGTGATCGCTTCACTAATCTTCTAGAAATCTTCGACAAGATGTGACAACATGGTCTAAAGATGAATCTGCTAAAATATTATTTCGGGGTAATGTTAGGAAAGTTCCTCGTCTTTGTAGTATACCACCATGGCATTGAGGTTGACCCAGAGAATAATATTTCTATTTTGGAAATGTAACCCCCAGGAACATGAAAGAACTAAGGGAAATCCAAGAGAACCTCACCTACATTTGGAGATTCATAGCCAACCTATCCCACAAGGATCTCCCCTTCACCGGGTTAATGAATAATGGATCCACCTACCAATGGTATAATGATTTTCATAAATCCTTCCAAATCCCCAACTAATATTTCCTACACCCACCGGTTTTGATGACTATGGTGGAAGGAAGACCACTAATATTATATTTGGACACTATGGAATTCTCATTAGGTTCCCTTATCACACATAATAATGATTCAGAAAGTGATAATAGTCTATACAACCTCAGCTAGACCATGATGGGTAGTGAGACTCGATACTTTGATGTTGAGAAGAACTTCCCCGCACTCCATCTTCATAGTGAAACAACTGAGGCACTACTTCCAGCACCACGAGGTCCACCTGATCTCTCGTATTGTTTTTCTCAAGTACATCCTTGTCCACCCCATGTTGACTGGGTTCTTGGCTCGATGGGTGGTAATTATTCAATAATATGACATCCAATTTGTATCACAGAAGTTAGTGAAAGGGAAAGCCCTGGATGATTTCCTCATAGCACACCCTTCCCCGGAAAATAAACCATAATACATTGAGATATCTTATAAATAGATATTTTATACCCATTAATCTCCCCGAACACGGGATATGTACTTTAATGAAACCTCTTGGAGTCTTGTTGGTACCAGAATAGAGAACCCAAAACTCAACCGAGTTGGTCTAGGGATTGTATTTGTCTCCCCAGACAGAGCAGTTTTCCCTACTCTTTCTTCCCATTTAAAGTCTATACAAATAATGAGGTAGAATACCAAGCCTTCATAGCTATATTGGAACTATCCCTACAGCTGTACATAGCCTACTAGAACATCAAAGGGGATTTAGAGTTAGTGATAAATCAGATAAATGGAGAATATTCCTCAATGGCTATGTCAGGGGATTAATGGAAGAATTCCCCTTCGATGCCACCTTTCATTATGTTCCCAATAATAGAATGCTTGTACCGACACACTGGCCAATATAGCCATTGTCTTGGCTGACCCTGATCAAGAGGAAGCAACCTTTCATATTACACATCAAAGAATGGTTTCATCACACTTCGTATGCGACATAAAAGATATCAATTAGATAAACACCACCCTAGATCATGATGAACCAATGACCACCCCTAGATGGATGGATCCTATAATCAATTATCTTTAAAATGGGACTCTCCCAGTATATCATGCCATAAGGGAATAGATTCGGCATCGGGCAGTGAATTTCACTCTGCATGATGGCCCAAATGAGAAAAAAATACTCTACAATAATGGATTTGATGGAATTATCCTCAAGTGCATAGAATAAGGATAATTTTTCATTGTCATGGTAGAATTCCAAGTAGGATATTGCGGTTCCCATCAATCTGGAACTAGGCTCTCCCACCAAATCAAGAGGTTAAGATATTACTAGAAAACCACGATACATGACTGTGTGGAATTCAACAAGAAATTTCATGCATGATATATCCCTAAAAACTTCATCCATCAGCCCCTATAATTGCTACATACCACTAAATATTCCTATCCATTTGCTGTTTGGGGGATAGATGTTGTGGGGTAATATCCCTTGGCAACCGCTAAGCAGTTCAAGTACTTCCTTACTACCACTGACTTCTTTTCCAAATGGACTAAGGAAATTGTTGAAAGTGGGTGCCCTATACCCAACTTGTTTTGTACTTTGATTACCAAAACATGTATTCATTTTGTTATAATATATGTGTTTATCTTTACATAATAGTATAGATACCTCTGCATCAAATTTGTTTATGGTAATGTCCCTAGATTACCTATCGCATCAAAGGGTTATAGTAGATCGTAGGCTATAATGAGAACCCTGAGATGCCATGAAAGTAATCTTAAAGTAACGTCCTATGGTCCAGTTACATAATTATGAAAGGACACAGATGATGTGTGACCATTAGGTGCTGGGGGATCATAAATATTGAGACTTCTTCTCATGAAGTTCGCACTTGATGATATCTAGTAGTTGAGATCATGAGGATAGACCCGCATAATAGGAACACCACATGTTTCAGGTGTCATTGGTTGTTCCTATCTACGGACATGTGTAATGGTCTTTAGACTTGAGATCATTTTCAATGGTTTCATTTAATTGCATAAATTTGATGCATGGTGAAAACCATGGTGACAAAGTTTTGGTGAGGTAGTTTGTGTCGGGTACGTCATTAATGGCATGACATTGATTGAATGATCGAGAAAGGATTTGTCTCTTCCGAGTTCAAGAAGAGATATCTTGGGCCTAGTTGATTAGGATGGTTTCACCTTCATTAAATCCATGGCCATGGTAGTTGAAGGTAAGAGCGTCTAGACAAATCAACAAATAAAATAAAGCAAGATAAATAATGATAACACTAGTGTGCATTCTGCTTTATTGAGATATCGATGACGAAGAGATTATATTACATGGACCGTGTTCTTAGGAAGGTAGTCATTGATCTGACTTTACCTTGTCTCTATAGGGGACTCTATGGGTTGCTAGACCCCTCTCTTGGTTAGTGGATATTATTCACTTCCATTGAGATAAGGACCTAGAGGGTCACACACAATGGCCTAGTGGTACTCATGACACTCCCGGATAGCTGTTAAGTATGAGGTCTCCAGTTAGAATCACAAGGGAGGCGTATTAAATCCCAGTAGGACCCAAGTATAGTACTTTGCACCGGCCCAGAGAGTGTCCCAGATGAGCCCAGTGACCCTAGTTAAAGCCTGGGGGTGCATGGCCTGCGACCTAGTTAGTGGCGTATGGTCCGATAAAAAGGCGTCTTTTATGGACCCGTGATGCTCTCAAAAACGGACCAGAACCCCCCAGATCCCACTCACTGGGGATGCACTCAACTGGGCCTCTAACTAAGTCGGGTTCATATAGTTTCCCCCTGCTGGTGGAGGATTTAATCTCACCTCTGTTGAGAATCGAACCCGGGGCTGACTAGCATAATAGCCACTGGGGAGCTTACTCGACTACCACTAGGCCATTGGCTAGTCGAGTATGCTCCCTGGTGGCTATTATGCTAGTCAGACCTGGGTTCGATTCTCCATGGAGTCAAGATTAAATCCCCCACTGGCAGGGGGACAGTATCTGAACCCGGCCCAATTAGAGTCCCAGTTGAGTGCATGCCCAATGAGTGGGCTCTGCAGGGTTCTGGTCCGTTGTTGGGAGCGTCACGGGTCCAACAGAAATACCCCTTAAGAAATTCATGATGGAGAATATCATCAAATTCATGAATTCCCATATCATCACAAAGTTTAGAGTCCCTAATAAAATATTTACGGACAACGGTACCAACTTTTGTTCCATGGAGTTGAAGAGGCTTTACCAGGAATACAACATTGAGTCCAATCACTTTTCATGTTATCATGTTGTGTCAAATGGATTGATAGAGGCCTTCAATAAGACCTTATCAAACATAATATTAATGATGGAAAACAAGGATAATGATTCTTGGCTAGATAAACTCTTCCATTCTTTGTGGTTCTACCGTACCACCACACATACTGATACATGATCACACTACAATTCACTATTTTATTTTCACCCTTACACCACTGTGATAAAAAAATTGTATTGAAAATTATAAAAATAAAAAAACTAAAATTCATGTTTGATTAATTTATTTTTTGTTTATAACTTTTAAAAAGGCAAATGTTACTTGTCTTGATAAATTCATTGTAGGGGGTGATTTGGAGGCCCTGGAGATGATCTAGAAGGAAATGGGCCAAATTGCATGGCATCCCATGGACATATGTCCACTATTTTAAACATTAAGAGAATTAAGTGATTTAAAATGGGATGAAACTTTGTGGTCCACTCCAAAACATCATTTTTTACAACTCATTTCAAGGAACTGAAACCATTTTTACCCATATAGTTTCCCTTCCGAACCATTCTGTCCAGGGGATAGAATCTGCACGAAGTCAACAATTGTGTTTTGTATTTTGTAAATATCTCGAGATCTATTTGTCCAAATGGTTCCAAAATTTCAATGAAGATATAAAAGATGTGGGGAAATATATTTTTAGTTTTTTCGAAAGCAATATTCGATTGTATAGTGGTCTACTACCATGTTACAAGTGGTTTATTGTAATATGCGGGATCAAAACCACCTTCCAATTTTCCTACAAATTGGCACCTTGGGATCCTCATTTGGGAGTTCGACCAGGAAATTGAATTGATGCCAAATTGAAGTTCCATAGGATTCCTTTCATCCCCTTAGAGGTTTTGGAGCTACCTATCCTCATAGGGAGAGCTGAAATGAAGGAGTTCTACCCAAGCTTCCTCCTCCACTCAATGGTGAGCTAAACGGTGGACGATCATTTCGAGGGAGCTACACACACTTGGGAGGGAGTTACAGCACTAGTTATTCTTCTAGTTTTTTGTAATTTGTGTGTTAAATATTTCACTTATTTTTTATCTTTACATTATTATCCCCTGAATTCATTTCTTTTGATATAATTAAGTGAAACGTTTTTTATTTCAACACCGATTGGGTTGAGATTTCAAGTGGGAATCTTGGGTTGTTCTGATTGGAAAACACAATCACCCTTTCTCTCTCACACATATATGATATTTTAGTATGATTTGGTATCCCTTGTTTTATTGTTGAGAACCAAGCCTTGAAAACATGATCGTTTTTTCAAGGGTTTATTCTTTGTGAATCGTTTTAAGGGGTAAGAGGGGAATCAAGATCTTGACAACCCTAAACCAAATAATTAAACAAAACCATATGAAATTTTCAGAACAATGAACTTTCCAAGATTTTTAGTGAATTTGAAATTATCTCCTTATCTCATAAATCTTAAAATACCACCTTTATTTATCAACAATTAAACTTTTTATGATAAGTTATTGTATTAAAACTGTTTTAAAATTCACCCCTCTTTTTAGTAATTTTTATTAAAAACACATACTCTAAACCTATCAAAGCTCATTGAGAGATAACCTAGGGTATTCCCTATACTATAAATAAACCTTAAAATCATAATCAACTTGACATGTCATGAAAACATGGTCAAATTTTTGCGTCGTTGTCGGTAAGCGCTTGGGTTTTTAGTGTGCATTTTTTATCATATTTTTGTAAATTTTGTGAATATTTATTTGTTTTATCTTATACCTTTACCTATATTTTTGTGTTCTGATTCATTTATTTTTTAGGTTCTGTACATGATGCTTTCTACTTAGAGAGACCTACCACCATTAGAAACCGAACTGGAGAGGATCTTACATCAGCGACGCACAGACACCGAAGAGAACCCTTTGAAGGAGAACACGCAAAACATCAACAATTCTCTTGATTATTCTACTTATTCTTCTGGAACTGACATCAAAACTGAAATTAACTTTCATAACATGGCTGAAAATAATCATACCTTAAAATAACTAACCTCACCTGATGTTTATATCCAATCCACCTATATTCAAATACAAAGAGAGGCACCTAATTTTGAACTAAAATCTAATTTGATTAATTTATTACCAAGATTTCATGGAATTGTTGGAGAAGATCCTCATTAATACTTAAAATAATTTCATATTGTGTTTTCAACCATAAAACCTGCTAATGTAGATGAAGAACAAGTTAATCTCAGATCATTCCCATTTTCATTAGAATACACTGTAAAAGACTGTCTTTACTATGTTAATTCACCAATTAAAGGCTGGGAAAACATGAAACGTGTTTTTCTTGAAAAATATTTCCCAGCATCTTGAACTGCAACTATAAGGAAAGATATTTGTGGTATAAGGAAATCACAAGCGGAAAAATTACATGAATATTGGGAACTCTTTAAAATGTTATGTTCAATTTTCCCACACCAGAAAATAAGTGATAAACTTTTAATTCAGTATTTTTATGATGGATTAATTCTTATTGATCAAAATATGATTGATGCTACTACAAGTGGTGTACTAGTTTATAAAACCCCAATTTATGCAAGAAACCTAATTGATAACATGGCACAAAACACTCAACAATTTGGTACAAGGTCCAGTGTACCCATTCGAGGTGTCCATGAGGTGAAAAGTACTGAATTAAAGAAGAATGTGGACACAAATTTTGAAGAGGTAAGTACCATTCTAAGGAAACTTTCACTTTCCCAAGGTAAATCCCAATCTCCTCCTCCAATCCATTATGGTATATGTTCTTCTGACACCCACTACTCTGACCAATGCCCCTAATTGAGAGAAACTTCTGAGAGTTGTGAGTTAATATTTCCAGGTCGCCCCTATAACCAACCCTTTATGAAAGAACCATATTATCCATCCAACCCTGGGTGTAAAGAAAACTAAGATTATAGGAAATGGGGTATTCAAACCAACCTCAATAACAATAGAACCAACTGAGGCAGATTAGTCATCCACCACCACCACCCAAAAATACCCAACCACCACAAAGGACATTCCAAACACCCCCTCTAAAACCCAAGCCTAGACTAGAAGATATGATGAAAAAAATGGCTTCCAATAATCCCCAATTCCAACAAACCACCCAAACAGTCATACAAGACCTAAAACCCCAATTAGGACAACTAGCTAACTATGTGGGGGAAATTCAAATTCATGGGTCAGGTAAACTACCCTATCAACTAGTAGTTAACCCTATGGATAAGGAAAATGTTAGTGCCATAACCCTTAGAAGTGAGAAACAACATAAAAACAAAATAAACCCTCTATTAGATTCATCCACTCCTAATGAAACCACCATCACAACTGTTGAAAATGGTCCATGAGAAGAAACTCCATGTCTTGAGAGAAGCCCTTCCAAAGGAAAGAGTGTCTTTTGATGAGTCACCTAGACCAACCATTCCTATTTCTTTTTCCCAAAGGGCCACCCAAACAAGAAAACAAAAGTAAATTGAAATAGATAAGAAAATATTGGAAACTTTTAAAAAATTGTATCTTAACATTCCTTTGATTGATTTCATCAAGAAAATTCCAAGATATGCCAAGTTTTTTAAGGAGAAGCGTACACACCAAAGGTAACTTTGAGGTGATAAGAAGGTGAGCTTGGGGAGGAATGTCTTAACATTAATAGATCCATCACTTCCCACAAAATGAAATGATCCAAGAACATTCTCAATTCTGTGCACCATAAGGGAGTATTAGTTTTATAAAATCATGCTTGATTTGGGGGCCTCTATTAATGTGATGCCTCACTCCATTTACTATTATTTTCAGGTTAGTAAACTGAAGCCCACTAGAATTGAAGTTCATTTGGAAAATCAGAGTACATCACACCCCTTTGGTGTATTAGAGGATTTTCTTGTGAGGATGAGATTTTTAATTTTTCCTTCTGATTTTTATGTGCTAAAAATGGAAGATGATATGATGAATGGACACAACCCAATTATATTGGGGAGAACTTTCTTGAAAACCACAAAAACCATAATTAATGTCCATAATGGTACATTATCTATGGAATTTTGTGGTGACATAGTCTATTTAAACATCCTTGATTCCATGAAGAGCCCCTCATAAGAACACTCCTCTCTCTCAATAAATTCAATTGATGTACTCCCTTCCTCTAAAAACACTTATTTTCATTCCCCCAATCCCCTTTCTGAGTTTTCATCCTTGATTAAAATTCTTGAAAATGAATCGTTCATTGATTGTTTTAGTGTTCTTGAAAAGTGTCATGCATTTTTATTAATTGGCGATTTATTGAACATTGATGATCCACTGACCATCGATGATACTGATAATATTGTAAAATATCATTCCTCATTTGGGGATGATAACATTGAGCAGTTAGATGAGATTACTGACCTCTAACTTTCATACACACTCCCATTAATCCAAAATCCACCTGAATTGGAATAGAAACAACTACCTCAAGATTTAAAATATTCATATCTTGAGAATGGAAACAATATGCATGTCATCATTTCTAGTTCACTCCATCCTAAGCATGAATTGTGACTACTTGAACTTTTGAGGGAGTATAAACAAGATTTGGGATGGAAACTTGTGGACATTCCTAGTATTAGACCATCAATTTTCACACATCATATATTGTAAAATGATGAGGCTAAACCAGTGAGGCAGTCATAAAGTCGACTGAACCCAAACCTCTTAGATGTAGTTAAAAATAAAGTAACAAAATTATTGGCTACTAGAATCATTTACCCCATCTCTGATAGCCAATGGGTCTGTACCGTTGAACTAGTTCCTAAAAAACTAGTCTTACTATAATAAAAAATGAAAATAATTAATTGGTTCCAACTCATGTGAAGAATAGTTGGCATGTCTATATAGACTATTGCCGACTAAATCAACAAACTAGGAAGGACCATTTCACATTATCATTCATTGATCATATGTTAGAGTGGCTAGAAGGGAAGTTACATTACTATTTTATAGATGGGTATTTTGGATACTTTCAGATCTATATTTCCCCTGAGGATCAGGAAAATATAGTCTTCACTTGGCCCTTTGGAAAATTTTCCTATAAAAGGATTCCATTTGGTCTGTGCAATGCTCTAGGTACTTTCCTATGATGTATGGTTATTATTTTTTTTTGGATTACCTAGAGAATTTCATGGAAGTATTCATGGATGATTTCACAGTTTATGGATCCTCTTTTTATGAATGTTTTATTAGTCTTTCTTCAATCTTACATTTCTTTATTAAAAATAATCTCATATTAAATTATGATAAATTCCATTTCATGGTGCGAAAAGGTATAGTTTTGGGACATGTCATTTTTGGGTATGGTATCCAAGTTGATAAATCAAAAGTTAATGTCATTTCCTCTTTAACATTCCCCAAATATGTAATAGATGTGCGGTCTATCCTAGGTCATGCTGGATTTTACCATCATTTCATTTGTGAATTTACTAAAATTGAACTCCCCCTCTCCCAATTACTTCAAAAAGAAAAGGAATTTGTTTTTGATAAATAATGTGAGGAATATTTTAATAATTTAAAATGGATTCTCACATCACCCCTGGTAATCCAACCACCTCGGTGAGATTTACCATTTGAGCTCATGTGTGACGCCTCTAACTATGCAGTTGGGGTAGTCTTGTCACAAAGGGTTGATCGAGCTCCACATGTAATTTTCTATGCCTCGCATAATTTAGACCTTTCCCAATAAAACTAAACCACAACAGAAAAATAATTCCTTTCCATTATGTTTTCCTTGGAAAAATTCAGGTCATACATTTTGGGGTACAAATTCATTGTGTTCTCAAACCATACTACCCTCTAGTATCTCCTTAAGAAATCGGAATCAAAAACACGTCTCATTCACTGGATGCTCCTCCTTCAAGAATTCAATTTAGAAATTAGAGATAAAAAAGGATAAAAAAATGTGGTGGCTGACCATATCAATAGGATTCACCCATCCATGGACATTGACTTATCCCCCTATATTCCCATTAATGACATGTTTCCAGATGATAAATTTTAGCAAGTGCAAGATGTTATTCATTGGTCTGTCGAAATTGTAAATTATTTGGTAGCATCTTTTATTCCTACTGATTTCAAAAAAAACCAAACCATTCGTCTAAAACATGAGCCTCGTTGGTACATTTGGAATGACCCATACCTCTGGCGCATATGTAGTGATCAAGTCCTTAGGCTTTGTGTTCCCGATAGCAAGTTTCATTCTATCCTTATATTCTTCCACCCTCTTGCTTGTGGGGGCCACTTTGGTCCCCAATGGACTGCTCACAAGGTCCTATATTTTGGTCTCTTTTGGCCAACATTATTTTGGGATTCCCATGATTTCTATAAATATTTTCTTCATTGTCGAAGAATGGGTAATGTCTATATAATAAATGAAATTCCTCAACAACCATTTCTCTTTTATGACATTTTTTATGTTTCTAGTATTGAATTTATGGGTCCATTTCCCAATTCCTTTGGTAACTTGTACATTCTTCTGGCAGTTGATTATGTTTCAAAATGGTTAGAGGCACGAGCTACAATGACTGATGATTCTAAGGTAGTTGTGGAATTTTTTAGAACCCAAATATTTTATAGGTTTGGATTACCTAGGTTCATCATCAGTGACCAGGGTTTTCATTTATGCAACTGAACAATGCAATCACTTTTGCGTCAGTATGGGGTCGGGCATTAAGTGTCTACTGTTTATCACATGCAAACCAATGGTCAAGTTGAGGTGTCTAATAGAGAACTAAAACAAATTCTTGAAAAAATGGTTCAACCCAACATAAAATATTAGAGTCTTAGAAGGATGATTCATTATGGGTCTACCGTACTACTTTCAAAACTCTCATTGGAATGTCACCCTATAGTCTTGTGTTTGGAAAATTTTGTCACCTTCCTATTGAGATTGATCATCGGGCCTACTAGGACATCAAAAAATGCAATTATAATCTTTCTTGTGAATGTGCTCAAAGTAATTTGCAGATTCAAGAGATAGAGGAAATGAGAAGAGATGCATATGAGAACTCTATAATTTAGAAGGAGCAAACCAAGGCTTCCCATGACCATCTCATCCTTCATCGTTAAATCCACATTGGGAAGAAGGTCCTTCTCTATAATGACAGGTTTAATTTTCATCCAAGTAAGATTTTTTCTTGATGGTTTGGACCATACAGTGTTACTAATGTATCCCCATTTGGTGTTGTTTAGGTTCAAAATTAAGAAACCAAGAAAACCTTCACTTTCAGTGGGCAGCGGCTGAAGCACTTCCACAAAGCCATTCCAGTGTTCCCGATGGAGGAACTCCATGTTCAAGAAGCAACATACCAATGACACCCATCAGGTTTTATCCATCCTTCCCACATTAAATTTTATTATAGTCAGGACACTCCATGTTCTTGGTGTGTGGGGGATGGGTACATTCTTGGGATAGTTAGGAATTTTCATCATTTTTTTCTTTTCTCTCTTTTTGAATAGTATTGTCACTTTAACCATATTTTATCCCTCGCTTTTGTGCTAGAATTTTAATTTTATCGATTCCCTCTTTAAAATAATCTCAAATCATTTTTCATTCTTGAGTCGATTGTGTGGAAAATTCCATTGTTTTTTGAAAAATGTTTTTCAAATGAATGTTGATATGGAATCTTTTTCTAGAATTTATATTTTAAAATCATTCTTAGGTGTTTAAGATGTTTTTGAAACTCATGCCACATTATCACTGACCAATATTTTAATCCCTTACCCGAGAGATATTCTAAGCCCTTTATTGCATATTCTTCCATTTAATCACTTTCTTGATAGTTTCGGGTCATGTAGATAAACTAGAACTTGCCTTGATTATATTTTAAGAAATAAGATTCAAGTGTTCTAAATTTATGATAGAGGTGATCATTCATTGACAATCCCTTTGTACAATTAACCTCTATTTTTTGGCCACCTTGACATTTTACCCTTCTTAAACCTTAGAGACCATGAAATGCCTGTTAAGAAACCAAATCACAAGATTATTTATCCTTACCTACCCATATCTTGTGTACATTATTATTTTACTTTCATAAATTGTGGGGTGGAGGGTGTTTCCATGGGAATTATCAAGAAGGAATCATTGTTATGGATTGGTAGAAATGGGTACCTACATTTTCCTTGGGTAGTGGGTTCACAAGCCATATTGTATCATTGTTCTACAAATTTTCCCTCTTTAAATCTAATGAAAATTGTAAAAAAATAATAAAATAGTTTTGTACATTAAAAAAAATAAAACAAAAAGATAAAAACTAATGGATAAAAGAGGAAGTTTATTCGTTATTATTCACTGATCAGTTGTGACCCACACAAATGGACAATGGGGATAGTGATTTGGAAGTGATACACTTTGTGAGGGGATGAGTGTGTACATTCATTATGAACACTTACTTAATATTGACATATTTTTTACTTAAGAGATTAAACACTCATCTTTTACCTTTGATTTTTTATACATTAAATCCTACCAACCCTTGAACCTCAGAACAACCTGTTGGAAGTACTCTTGAGTAGAACACTAGTTTATACCGATAGATAACTTAGAATCTTGTAAAGAATATGGTAAGATCACATGAAATCTAGGAAAATAGAATAAATCCACTTTCATATGTTCCTTGAGTGAAGAATGAAAATTTCTATGTGATGTAGGTTGCGACATGTTGTATGGGTGAACAAATGAAGTTGAAGAAATTCAAATGTGAGAGAAGAAAAATGATAGGAAATTTGATTTCATAAATGAGACATGATTAATTTATTTTCCTAATAATTTTGGAAATTTTATCACCTTTTATTTATAAATGATACTTATTTAGGATATAAGACTTTTCCAAGGAGTGGAAATGTTTAGGTGCGGGGGTGTGATCATACTACGATTCACTGTTTCATTTTCACCCCTACACCACTGTGCTAAACTTGTTTTGTATTGAAAATTATAAAAATAAAAAAATACATCATGTTTAATTAATTTATTTTGTGTATATAACTATTAAAAAGGGAAATGTTACTTGTTTTGATGAATTCATTGTAGGAGGAGGTGATTTGGAGGCCCCATAGATGATCCAGAAGGAAATGGGACAAACTGCATGGCATCCTATGGACATCTTTCCACTATTTTGAATATTATGAGAATTTTTTGCCTCCAAATGGGCTGAAACATTGTGTTACTATCCAAAACATCATGGTTTACAACTCATATAAAGGAACTGAAGCCCAGTTCTTTTATCTGTTGGCCCTTTCGAACAATTCTATCCAGGGGATAGAATCTTCACGAAGTCAGAAAATTTGTTCTGTATTTTGTAAATATCTCAGGTTATATTTGTCTAAATGGTGCCAAAATTTCTGTGAAGAAATTAAATAGGTCTGGAAATATATTTTTAGTTTTTTTCAAAGCAATATTATACTGTCTAGTGCTCTAAAACCATGGTACAAGTAGTTTATCAAAATTTGGTGGCTCAAAACCACCTTCCAATTTTCCTATAAATTGGCACCTTGGGATCCTCATTGGGGAGTTCAACCAGGAGAGTAAATTACTTCTAAATTAAATTTCCATAGGATTCCTTTCATCCACTTAGAGGTTTTGGAGCTCCCTATCCTTATAGGGAGAGCTGAAATGAAGGAGTTCCACCCAAGCCTCCTCCTCCTCTCAATGGTGAGCTAAATAGTGGACGATCATTTCGAGGGAGATACACACACTTGGGAGGGAGTTCTATCACTAGTTATTCTACTAGTTTTTTGTAATTTTTGGGTTAAATATTTCACTTATTTCTTATCTTGACATGATTCTCCCCTTAATGCATTTCTTTTGATATAATTAAGTGAAACGCTCTTTATTTCAACACCAATTCGGTTGATATTTCAAGTGGGAATATTGGGTTGTTCCGATTGGACAACACAAGCATACTTTCTATATCACACATATATAATATTTTAGTATTCATTGGTATCCCTTGTTCTATTATTGATAACAAAACATTTATAACATGATCGTTGGGTCAAGGGTTTCTTCTTTGTGCATCGTTTTAAGGGGTAAGAGGGGAATTAAGATCTTGACAACCCTCAACCAAATAATTAAACAAAACCATGTGAAATTTTCAGAACAATGAACTTTCCAAGATGTGTAGTGAACTTAAAATTATCTCCTTCTCTCATAATTCTTAAAACACCACCTTTATTTATCCATAATTAAACTCTTTATGTTAATTTATTTTCTTAAAACTATTTTTAAAATCACCCCCCCCCCTTTTAGTACTTTTTATTAAAAATATATACTATAAACCTATCAATGCCCCTTGAGAGAATACCTAGGTTCTAAAATATACTATATATCAACCTTAAAATCATAATCAATTTGACTTTTCATGACAACACGGTCAATACAAAAGTAATGCCATACTCACTATTGTACGGGATTGAGGCAGTGTTGCCCAAAGTGGTCCAGCTGCCCTCACACTAAATAGCCATTTGTGGGAAGCTCTTAGAAAATGAAAAAATTCAAAAATGGATGGATGAGTAGGAATGACTAGATGAAAAGAGGTTTTAAATTCTGAATAACCTTAAAGTACACTAAAATTGTATTTCATGAGATTTTAATAAAATAATGTCCTTCGCTCATTACTTTCAGGAGAACTGGTGTTGGCTATCAGAACTCTGATGACATTGGGAAAAGAAGCCCCCGAAATTAGAGCCCAAGTGGGAAGTACCTTACATCATACATAATATCTATCATAATGGAGTCTATTCACTAGACACTATGGATTTAGAGCATGTCACACAGCCAACCAAAGAAATATTTCTCAAGAAATAATTTCATGAGATGTTAAGAAAAAATGGAATCCACATCATAGTAAGCCCCATCACTCATCCTTCCCGCATGATGTTAAACTACGTGGAACATTTTATCATCACCGCATGACGTTAAACTATGTGGAAAATTTATTCCTCATTGTATGACGTTAAACTGCATGGAATGCCTCATCCTATCCACATGATGTTAAACTGTATAGAATCTTTCCTTACCACAAGACATTAAATTGCACGGACAATGTCCATACCACATGACATAAAACTGCACGAATCCAAAACTCCCCTTCCCCTTCACATCAAGTAATACATTGTCCTTTCTACATGATGACAAAATACACGGTTCCCTCCAAAACTATGTATATCTTGATTCTCATTCCCAATGAGATACACAGGGATGCCTTGATCCTGAAACTTGGTCTAGCCACTACGTTATACAAAATTCTTGTGTTATACCTCTCTTTTGTCTCCACACTATAGGGGAACCTATGTCGCTCCTTGTTTCCCACAATGATCATAGCTCACATGAGCTTAAGAATTATAGTAGGGACTTACCCTCATAATAAAGTCATAGAGGTTCATAACAGGGCCATTATAGTCTTGAATGAAATACCATAAAAGGCACGTCATGAGTCCTCACTGCATGAAGTTAAACTACATGGTAGATGTCCTTTCCATACAATATTAAATTGCATGGTCCTCCAAGAACTATGTGTGGTTGGATTCTCATCACCATGAGATACATAGTGATTCCCAAGCTTCTAACCTTGGTCCCAACTGTGATGTCCCCACAAATTCACATCAATTCACCTTCATCCTCACCGCATGATGTTAAACTACATAGAACTTAAAGAAATATGTGTAGCTTGATTACTACCCATACAGGATACATAGTGACGCCTAGATATCCAATCCTAGGCCTTTTTGAAACTGTCAATAGAAATAATTCCCACCTCTATGTATGGATCATACCTACAAAAATTATTTTCTTTTCTATAACTATGTGTGTCTTGATTCTCATCTCCAAGAGATATGTAGTGATGCCTAGACATTTCTTCTTCGGGATCAGCCACAGCCATGGCCCTTTTTGGCCCTTTGGCCTGAGCCATCCTAAAAAGGTGCATGGTATGGTTGAAACTTCTTTGGTCATAATTCATGTTGGATTTCTTAATGGAACCACTCCGTATACCCCCACATTAGGAACTCCATCTTACTATTTGGTGCACATGACCCTAAATTGCCCGCATATATCCTTATGACGCAACATTAAACTATGCCACATCATCCTCGCTGTATAATGTTAAACTGCATGGAACATTTCATCCTGACCGCAAGACGTTAAACTGTGTGGAGTTTTTCCATACTATAATACATTAAACTACATGGAAATCCATAAATACATGTGTATTGATTCTCATTTTCATCGTATATGTAGTGATTCCCAATTTTCCTTCTTTGGGCCAATCCGCAACATTACCACCATTCACAGTAGTTCCTATATCCTTATCGCATGAAGTTAAACTACATTAAATCATGTCCTTACTATATGATGTTAAACTGAACGAACACAAACACATACTCACTACATGACAATAAACTTTTTTTACCATCTCTCATTTTTCACTCCTCATCAAAGGACCGTTAGAGACTTACCTCAGTCAACCAGAGTATGGGGTGCTTCCACCATCATTTAAGAGCACCTCAAATCCATATACCACACTTCATGACTTGAGTGTCTCAGACCACCATCAACCTTCCATGGGCCTTAGAAATGATACCCAACTTCAAGTACCCTTTTCTTGATTATGCATGCATGCCCATGGCTCCTGCATATGCGCCTATAGTCGTCAACCAAATTCTTTACTCAGAAAAAAGGACATTTCAATTCTCGTGAACCCTAACATCATCACAATAGCACTTAACACCCCATTGTTTCTTAACCACTCCTTGTATGACTGTCCCGCATCATTACTCATGACCTAAGAAACTCAATCCATGATTTATTCCATTTCTATTCCATGCTTGAGAAGATGTTGGAGTGATCTTAACCCTGGGTATCCTAACAAACCTCTTGTGTCACATACTCCAAGTCAGTTCCATGAAATTCATGACCCTAGACTATCTATGCATTAGTCAAACTGTATGACCTTAAACTATAGTCCATGTTGGTCCACATCTCAAGACCTTAAACTACCAAAATAATAGATATAAAAACTTGTTTGGCCAAAAATCCACAAAGGGATACTTGATAAAAATTCAAGTCTCCACCCGCTAAACTCATCATCCTCAGAGTTTAGGAAGAAATTAGGGTGAAACATAAAAGGTGAAAATATCATATAGTCCATAACCCTAGTAAAATATAGGCTATGCTCACTGTACCCACTAGTCTATAAAAAAGTTAGGGAAATATTTTTCACAACTCCTCACCGCAAGAATATGCTCGCTAGGCGGTGACATAACCTTTAGGGAATTCGAAACCTCCTTGGAGTTTAGGTCTTCCGTGAACCACACATCATGATTTGGGGTTCCTTGAATCATCATAACCTTCCATGTCCCTTGGAAAGGATATATATCTTCAAGGACCCCTTGGTTGACTATGAATGCATGCCCATGGCTCCTACATATGAGCTTATGGCTGTCAACCAAATGCATCACTCTAAAAAATGACATTAAAATTATCATGAGCCTTGACATCATCATGAAATCACTCAACACCCCAGTGTGTTTGAACCACTCCATGTATGATTGTCCCATACCATTCTCTGGATTTGATCACTCCAAATCATGATTTACTATCCTTGTACCAAACTATCGAAGAATATTCAATATCCTCAACGTTACATCATTTTGTTTTGTATATTTCCATAAGGAAGGAATATGAAACTTCATATCCTATCCTTTAATAGACCACGTGTAACAACCCGAAATTTTGAATAAATCTTGTTTCCTAATTTTGTGGGTTATTTTACTTTTTTTTATACTCAACAAAACGGTTTCATTGGATAACATGAGTATAATAAAAATGAGACTGTTGGGTTTTGACTGTTATATGACCATTGGTCAATATGACCGTTGGAAACTAAACATTTCGATATTTTTCTCTAAATACAAGTGATCTTGGTTAATTAATATAGAAAAAATATTTGATGGCCTCACTCAGTAGTCTTGGACCGATCGAAGCCCATATAACAGAACTTGGGAAGGAGGTAGCACCACTGGGCTTTTTTCTGGACCAAACCCAAGCCGAACTTCATCGTGTGAAGCTAGAACAGAATCGCCTTCGCGAGAAGTTCAAACTGATAGAAATTACTACTCGTGCGATGTTGGCCGAGCCTCCCTGGGATTATCTCACCTTAGCACTCCTTACACTTAGGTCCTATGCTGGTGTGATAAGGGGATATGTAAGGAGACCGTAACTGCCTTGTGTAATCCTTTGTTTTAAATAAAAATTTTGATTTCTTCTTATGATGAAGTTTATGAATTTTTAAATGTCCGGATAAATATAGTATGCATATTTTTGGTGAATTATAGAGAAATGATATTTTAAAAAATGTTTATGTAAACCTTAAATAATTAAAAATGTGTAATGATTTTCAAAAAATGGTCTTCTACAATTATGTTCAGTACGAAATTTAGAGTCTAATAAGATCAACTTAATTTTTGATGAATAGTAAATTATGAATAGTGATTGTATGCTTAGTATTAGTAATGTGACCAAATGGATTAGTAATCTCACTTAAAGAAAGCATTACTATAATCTATGCACCTTGATTAAGTAATGTGATTCAATAAAATGGTTAAATAACAGTTTCATAAATTATTAGTCAAGTATTAGTTTTTTTGGGTGAGTAGTGTTTTTTAATTAAAAATTTAATTAAAAATATTTAGAAAACTATTTTTATAAAATGTATTTCATTTTTTAACTCAGAGCATCGATATTATGTTAAGGTAATTTTTGGGGATTTTTCTGAAAAAAAAAAGAATTTTCAGTGAATATTGTATTTATTTAAAAAATAAATTAAAAATATTTATAAATTTATTTTTATAAAATGGAGTTCATTTTTGAAATCATAGCATCGATATTTGGTTAAGGTGAAATTTTGGGATTTTTCTGAAAAAGTTGAATTTTCGATGAATACTGAAAATACAATTTTTAAGTTACGGGTGTTTAATGACATCATTAAATGATGTATTAAGTTTGTAATAAATATGTTACAATTATGAATAGTAATATAAGGTATTAGGTGTCCCAAGTGGCCAATACCATGGGCAAATACCATGGGAAAGCCCATGGTTTTTTCAAAACCACTAATGAGGTGTCCCTTGGCCATTAATGCCTTGTCCCCTCACTTTCCCTATAATTACCAAGACATCCTCTCATCCATTAGACTCCCAACTCTCCCCCAACGAATCTATGGTCTCATTACCTCCTAAGGAGTCCTTAAAAGGTGCCCCCAATCCCTCAAGGTCCCAACCTTTGAGTTTTAAGAGTTACGTTTTAAGGTAAGGGATCCTACCTCTCTCTTTCTTTTCAAGTAATCTATTTTATGTCATTTCTTTTATGCTCAATGCTCTTATGTTGGAGGATGTTCTTTTATATTACTCTTAATTCCCTTTTCATGTTAATATGATGATATACCCCCTATTTCTCTCATAAATTCGTTTTAAGAAAGTTTAAGTGGTGTCGTTAGGCTGCCGAATTTTTAAGGGATTCGTTCACCTTTCTCATTTTTTTCAAAGTTATACTTTCATGTCAAGTCTTTAAAGTTCCTTTTTATTATGTTGGGGTATTATATCTATATCTATAATACTGATATTTTATTTTCATATGATGAGATACCCTATTTGATCTCATCAATTCATTTTTTTAAGTTTAAGTGGCGTCGTTAGGCTGCCGAATTTTTTAGGGATTCTTTCACATTTCTCATTTTTCAAAGTTCTACTTTCATGTCAAGTCTTTAAAGTTCCTTTTTAATATGTTGGGGTATGATCTCTATATCTATCATACTGATATTTTATGTTCATATGATGAGATACCCTATTTTATCTCATCAATTCATTTTTGTTGAAGTTTAAGTGGCGCCGTTAGGCTGCCGAATTTTTAAGGGATTCTTTCACCTTTCTCATTTTTCAAAGCTCTACTTTCATGTCAAGTCTTTAAAGTTCCTTTTTATTATATTGGGTTATGATATCTATATCTATCATACTGATCTTTTATGTTCATATGATGATAGACCCTATTTAATCTCATCAATTCATTTTTGTTGAAGTTTAAGTGACGTCATTAGGCTGCTGAATTTTCATAAGAGAAATCTTATTTTGTCTTCCTTTCATGTTCTTAATTTCATATGGTATATCTTTAAAATTGCAATACCATGTTCTAAAATCCATTATATTCTGTCCCCCTACTTTTTTATGGATCATTTATGAGTATGTGACCCATGTCCCCTCTCTTTTCAGTGTTTTATAAAACACCGAAACATAGCCGTTATGCTGCAGAATTTCCGTCTCAAAATGTCTCTCTCTTACCCTAAAATTCATTTATTTTATTAAGTGAATTCTCAAAGATATTTCTTATAAAGGGGTATTCACATATATACCAAAATGTTCTATTTTAAATTCTATAATTTATATACATGAGACCCGTTTTCCTTTTCCGTGGGTTTAAAGTGACATAAAGATCATTTCTTTAAATCAGTTTTTGAAACATTATGATTATGAAAGAAACCCATTTCTTTTATGCTATATGGGTTGTTATGAAATGTTGATGATTATATATGTGTCTTAAATGATAACAAAGGCAAATTTAAGGGTGCGCCCTGATAGCGCTCCAATGCATTGGGTAAAGACTTAATCTCTAGAGATGACCATTTAGATTGATACCTTGGTGAATAAACTTGGTAATTTTTATTGAGACCTTGGGGATGGACCTTGGTGAAACGAAAATGATTGTCTTTGTAAAATGTTGTACCCACATCTTCAAGTTATGAAAAACGTTATTTTTATTATGATATTCCTCATGATTTCTTTCTCATGACTTAAAGTTCTTTTTCATGACATTGTTGATGTATCTCAAGTTCACATGTTAAATGTTTCCCCTTATTTCTTTTACTGGGCCTTCTGCTCACCCTTTCTTTTGATGTATGTACCCAAGTTATGAGATGCAGTAATAAACCTAGGATGAACATAAGGAGAAGACTTTCAAGTGTTTAAGAAGAATGTTTTATGTTTTCATGTTTTAAGTTCCTGGTTTCCAAGACACTAAACCTTAAAGATCCTCGGTTTTGTAAAATGTAATGAAAGTTTATGTGATAAAAAGGCGGGATGCTATAGTTGGTATCAAAGGATGGTTTAGTTATTTGTGGAAATTCTGATATGAAAACTTTAGGAAGAACCCTATAGAAAAGTTTAAATATAGGAAACCTTCTTGGTATTTTGGTGAGTATTGAGTAAGGGGTTGCCAAGCAAATACATCCTTGTCTGGATACGAGCAGGTAGAGGTGGATCTGGCACAGATGTACATAGGGGTAAAACCCAAAAACACCGCTTTGAGCTAGACTCAAATGGGAACTGGTACACGACAACGGGCCTTGTTTCACTCTTGGTTATGACACTACCGGGGGATATGCTTTGGTAAATTCATAATCTTAGTATAAACCATTATTAAAGGAACAAAGATAAAATAAAATAAAGATTTACTTAAGAATATATTATCATGGATAACCTAGATTGGGACCTAGGGGATCACAAGTTAGGGTATACTTTTCTTCTACAAGTTTATCCTTCTATGCTTTAAGTTTCCTTTTATTGATTATTGGCGAAGTATTTAAGCCCCTAATTGTACTTTCTTTCCTTAGTTAATGGTGGGAAATGGAAGAACATGTCCCAACAAACAATGTGATAGGAAATGTGATTATTGACGTATTAATATGACAGAGATGATTAGGGGATTAAAAGATGATTATTATTTTGGAAGACATTCACTATTTTGGGAACCCTATTTGATCGAGGTAAATAGATTACTCTGGTATTATTTTCTTTGACGAGTAAAGGTTGAATTATATTTTAAAGAATCGATGAATTTAAGGTGAACTTATGGTATTACAGGTTACTTATGGAAATGATTGACCTATCTTGGGTAAAATATGTTTAGGTTAGTTACTTTTGTTATAAGATGTTAGGAGTGGTTGATGTTGTTTGGAGATGAATGATAATGTTTATCTTGGAAGACTATGTTATCAAGTCCTTCTTGTATTTGGGTTTCAATCTTAGTTTGGGTTATTTTGAGGAATTTTAAGGACATTTATTTATGAAATGGTCTATGATGAACTCTGGGTAGTACCGTGGAACTTTTAAGATTTAAAAGTAGTTTCCCTTCCTATGGGATTCTTTCTTTTTGAAGAGTTGTTTTATCTTACCCTTTCTGTTTTTGGGATAAATGTTTAAAGATAGATAGTTTTTATTTTGTGGGATACGTGATTCTCTAGAAGATTATTCTTGCGCTTTTGATGAGACAAAGTGTTTTTAATGCTCATCGTTTGGAGAAAAGATTAGTTTTGGTAGAAAATTATTAAAGGATTAAACTCTATTGAAGGTAGGTATATTTCCTTATATTTTTATTCTATGTAGTAAATGAATTCCTCAAAACTATGAAAAGTAACATAAAACAAAAAAATGTTTTCTGTTAACTTTTCCTACTAGGAAATCAAATACCATTTGACCCATCATAAGTTTGTGATTTTTTTGTTGTTAACTTTATCCTAATCATGTTTTCTATCACTCTCCCTTAGAACGTGACCCTTTGTTTTCTCCTCCATGTCCATGTTTTCCTACATGGGATCCTAGTTGGGTTAACTCAGGTGACCTTTTTTACTTCCCTTTCTTTCTTTTAAAGTAATAGTTTTACTGACTCCTTTTCCGGTGTGGGACTTTCAATGAAATTTCAAAACCCAGTTTTAAAAATTGTGAGGACGCAATTTCTTAAGGGGAGAAGACTGTAACGACCTAAAATTTTGAATAAATCTTTTTTGCTAATTTTGTGGGTTATTTTACTTTATTTTATACTCAAAAAAATTGTTTCATTGGATAACATGAGTATAATTAAAATGAGACTGTTGTGTTTTGACTGTTATATGACCATTGGTTAATATGACCACTGGAAACTAAACATTTCGATATTTGTCTCTAAATACAAGTGATCTTGGTTAATTAATATAGAAAGAATATTTGATGGCCTCACCCAGTAGTCTTGGACCGATCGAAGCCCATCTAACAGAACTTGGGAAGGAGGTAGCACCACTGGGCTTTGCTCTGGACCAAAGCCAAGCCAAACTTCATCGTGTGAAGCTAGAATGGAATCGCCTTTGCGAGAAGTTCAAACTGATAGAAATTACTACTCGTGCGATGTTGGTCGAGCCTCCCTCGGATTCTCTCACCATAGCACACCTTAAACTTAGGTCCTATGCTGGTGTGATAAGGGGCTATGTAAGGAGACCGTAACTGCCTTGTGTAATCCTTGTTTTAAATCAAAATTTTGATTTCTTCTTATGATGAAGTTTATGAATTTTCAAATGTCCGGATAAATATAGTATGCATATTTTTGGTGAATTTTAGAGAAAGGATATTTTAAAAAATGTTTATGTAAACCTTAAATAAATAAAAATGGGTAATGATTTTCAAAAAATGGTATTCTACAATTATGTTCAGTATGAAATTTATAGTCTAATAAGATCAACTAAAATTTTGATGAATAGTAAATTATGAATAGTGATTTTATTCTTAGGATTAGTAATGTGGCCAAATGGATTATTAATCTCACTTAAAGAAAGCATTACTATAATCCATGCACCTTGATTACGTAATGTGATTCAATAAAATGGTTAAATAACAGTTTCATAAATTATTAGTCAAGTATTAGTTTTTTTGGGTGAATAGTTTTTTTAATTAAACATTTAATTAAAAATATTTAGAAAATTATTTTTATAAATTGGATTTCATTTTTGAACTCAGAGCATCGATATTATGTTAAGGTAATTTTTGGGGATTTTTCTGAAAAAAATGAATTTTTGGTGAATAGGGTATTTATTTAAAAATTAAATTAAAAATATTTAGAAAATTATTTTTATAAAATGGAGTTCATTTTTGAAATCAGAGCATCGATATTTGGTTTAGGTGAAATTTTGTGATTTTTCTGAAAAAGTTGAATTTTCGATGAATAGTGAAAATACAGTTTTTAAGTTACGGGTGTTTAATGACATAATTAAATGATGTATTAAGTTTGTAATCAATATGTTAGACTTATGAATAGTAATATAAGGTATGAGGTCTCCCAAGTGGACAATACCATGGGAAAATACCATGGGAAAGCCCATGGTTTTTCCAAAACCACTAATGAGGTGCCCCTTGGCCATTAATGCCTTGTCCCCTCACTTTCCCTATAAATATCAAGCCATCCTCTCATCCATTCGACTCCCAACTCTACCCCAAATATGATATGGTCTCATTAACTCCTAAGGAGTCCTTCCAAGGTGCCCCCAATCCCTAAAGGTCCCAACCTTTGAGTTTTAAGAGTTACGTTTTAAGGTAAGGGATCCTACCTCTCTCTTTCTTTTCAAGTAATCTCTTTTATGTCATTTCTTTTATGCTCCATGATCTTATGTTGGAGGATGTTCTTTTATATTCCTCTTACTTCCCTTTTCATGTTCATATTATGAGAGACCCCCTCTTTCTCTCATCATACCATTTAAATAATGTTTAAGTGGCGCCGTTAGGCTGCCGAATTTTTAAGGGATTCGTTCACCTTTCTCATTTTTTTCAAAGTTCTACTTTCATGTCAAGTCTTTCAAGTTCCTTTTCATTATGTTGGGGGATGATCTCTATATATATCATACTGATATTTTATTTTCATATTATGAGATAACCTATTTTATCTCTTCAATTAATTTTTTTAAGTTTAAGTGGCGCTGTTAGGCTGCCGAATTGTTTAGGGATTCTTTCACATTTCTCATTTTTCAAAGTTCTACTTTCATGTCAAGTCTTTAAAGTTCCTTTTTATTATATTGGGTTATGATATCTATATCTATCATACTGATCTTTTATTTTCATATGATGATATACCCTATTTGATCTCATCAATTCATTTTTGTTGAAGTTTTAGTGGCGCCATTAGGCTGCCGAATTTTTAAGGGATTCTTTCACCTTTCTCATTTTTCAAAGCTCTACTTTCATGTCAAGTCTTTAAAGTTACTTTTTATTATGTTGGGGTATGATTTCTATATATATCATACTTATATTTTATGTTCATATTATGAGAGATCATATTTAATCTCATCAATTCATTTTTTTGAAGTTTAAGTGATGTCGTTAGGCTTCCGAATTTTCATAAGAGAAATCTTATTTTTGTCTCCTGTCATGTTCTTAATTTCATATGGTATATCTTTCAAATTAAAATACCATGTTCTTAAATCCATTATATTCTGTCCCCCTACTGTTTTATGGATCATTTATTATTGGTTGACCCATGTCCCCTCTCTTTTCAATGTTTTCTAAAACACTGAAACATAGCCGTTATGCTGCAGAATTTCCGTCTCAAAATGTCTCTCTCTTACCCTCAAATTCATTTATTTTATTAAGTGAGTACTCAAAGATCTTTCTTCTAAAGGGTTATTCACATATATACCAAAATTTTCTATTTTAAATTCTATAATTTACATACATGAGACCCACTTTCCTTTTCTGTGGGTTTAAAGTGACATAAAGATCATGTCTTTAAATCAGTTTTTGAAACGTTGTTATTATGAAATGGAACCCATTTCTTTTATGCTATATGGGTTTCTATGAAATTTTTATGATGATATATGTGGCTCACATGATAAAAAAGTCAAATTTAAGGGTGTTCCCTGATAGATCTCCAATGCATTGGGTAAAGACTTAATCTCTAGAGATGACCATTTAGACTGATACCTTGGTGAATAACCTTGGTAATTTTTATTGACACCTTGGGGATGGACCTTGGTGAAACGGAAATGATTGTCTTTGTAAAATGTTGTACCCACATCTTCAAGTTATGAAAAACGTTATTTTTATTATGATATGCCTCATGATTTCTTTCTCATGCCTTAAAGTTCTTTTTCATGACATTGTTGATGTATCTCAAGTTCACATGTTAAATGTTTCCCCTTGTTTCCCTTAATGGGCCTTCTGCTCACCCTTTCTTTTGATGTATGTCCCCAGGTTATGAGATGAAGTAATGAACCTAGGATGAACATAAGGAGAAGCCTTTCAAGTGTTTAAGAATAATGTTTTATGTTTCCATGTTTTAAGTTCCTGGTTTCCAAGACAATAAACCTTAAAGATCCTCGGTTTTGTAAAATGTAATGAAAGTTTATGTGATAAAAAGGCGGGATTCTATACCACGTCTCATTATTCAAAACCACATGGAATAGTGCTTGAGATTAATTTTTAGTGATAGCTTCCCTAGGGTTCCAGAACCCTTCCTGGATATATTTCTTCCCATATCCAACTTTATCATCTAGATGTTTGAGTCTTCACAAATATTCCATATCCCTAAAAAATAATTAGAGATAATATTTCTATTGGAATGACACTGACATATAAGTGCCTTCACCCACCAAATAAATTCATATTATCCTTTCTTGAAAGAAGCTTTGATCCTTGTGATCCTTTGCAGCACTACGGAAGAACCAATATGTTCATAATGTTAAGGTGCATACCCGGAATTTCTTCACCATCTCATATTAATGGATTCAAATTCCCAGGTGATGATTTACATCATCCATACCCCAACTACCCAGGTATGTTTTGTATCCCTATTATTCCAACCTCATCAATATTACTTCTATATATCTTCCATAGCCCTTGGAAAAGATACTCAGATTCAAGAGATCCATTGGTTGGAATATGCATACATTCCCATCACTTCTATATATTATCCTATGACAATCAACCAAGTATTTCACTTTTTAAAAAGGGAATTCTGATCCTTGGGAGCCTTAGCAAACACCAGGGTAGGATCAGTCACCTCAAAGTATTTTAGGCCACTCCAAGCATGTCTACACTGTATCCCATGCTCAAATATATGGTTCGATCTAAAATACCTTAAACTAAAGAAATAGATGTTCCAAGATAAAATATCATAAAATAAAGCAATAGATGGTACAATCTAGAAGACCCTACACTAAATCAATAGATAGTTCGATATAAAAGATCTTAAACTAAAGAAACAGATGGTCCAAGAAAAAATAATTAAAACTAAAGCAATAGATGGTCCGAGCTAAAATACCATAAACTAAAGCAATATATGGCCTGAGCTAAAATAATTTAAACTAAAGAAATTGATGGTCCAAGATAATATATTGTAAACTAAACAAATAGATGGTCCAAACTACAATACCTTAAACTAAATCAATAGATGGTCTGAGCTAAAAGACCTTAAACTAAATAAATAGAAGGTCTGAGCTAAAATACATTAAAATAAAGAAAAAGGAAATTATCGTAAGGCCTACTACATATCCTTATTACAGTCATGATACTTTCCATAGATATGAAAAGCACTCATTTTATAGGACACACTTCCTACCCAATTGATCCCTCTATAGATAAAGTATTCATGATCATGCGATGAAAAGAAAATGATGGGTTAACAGCATGTACTTGTGGATAGGGTTCATGATTAGGGTTTGTGGTAGGGTCTCATGATGGTAGAAATAGTAGGAGAGCTCTGAGGATAGTTGGCTGGTGGAATGAATCCCCCCCCATATATAGGCAGTTCATGGAATACCAAAGGTTGCCTGATAGACCAAATGTCACCCAAAGAACTAGTTTGCGACATCATCAAATGTTCTAGTGGGAATTATTTTTCCTCAAGAATGAGTCTTTTTCCCCTCAGAAATCGCTCCTAAGGGGGTTCATTTGTTGATTCCCACCAAATAATCACTAAAAATCCAAAAAGAAGGAAATACTTGAATATGGGTATTATTAATTTCCCTGTGAAAGAAAGGACGAAGGGGGTGGTTGAAGATTTGATAATCCTTTGAGAGACTTGTGATTGTGTGGCCATTTAAAGGTCACACGAAGTCCCCATGCATGGTTCATCATTCGTGGCTAGTCCCGTGGATCCCTCTTCAACAAACATGCCTGCTCTTGTGAAGGTCCCCCAGACAACCAAATGAGAGCCCCTAGGCTGCATGTTTTTTCATTGGAAAGTTTCTAAAAAACCATCCAAAATTATTTGAGAATAATTAGGAAAGACATTCTAAAGGAATAGACCCCCAGTGGTCATGAAACTCATGTACTAGGTCATCATTAGTATTAATAAAATCCCTTGGTGATATTTAAGAAATATCGCATGACCTTCAAGACTTTGCCACATAAAATGAAGGATATAAAGGGAAGGAGGAGAGAGGTGTTCGTTGTCATTGAAAGACATGTGATTCACACCCCGAGTGATCCACAGGATACCGAAAGACCTTGGTGACATGTCCACCTTACCTCGCACAAACCCTATCGCTTGTCAGCTTCGCCGAATGAAAGTCCCCGAGAGTGACTATACAACTCTATGATGATCCAAAGATAGAAGAATATACATGTCCATCACATGCTTTCATGCTCTCCATATGAACCATATTTTTTAAGTGAGAAATCATCCAAAAATCAATTAAAAATAATAGATACTACTCATTCCAACTCAAACAATCTCTAACCTTTGTAAAATAAAACAAAGGTGGTTAAAAGGGAAGAGACGAGAGGGGTTTGCGGTCACTGAAAGACATATGGTGTGCCCCTGATGACCTGCAAGTAATCTCTAGTCCTTAGAGACATGTCCTCATTGCCTTTCTAGATCCCTTTGTCTTATCATCCTCGTTATACAAAGCACCCAAGACAACTCCCCGGTGCTTAAGGACAAACAGAAAGATTCTTCCATAGAATGCTCCTTCACCCCTATGCGACCCATATTGTTCACGATATGCATCTCCAAAATATAGAATAAATACCCTCTACAACACACGTGCAATATTTCATGACTCCCAACCTTTGTTACAGCAAATAAGGGGGATTAAAAGGGAGGTGGCGAGAGGTAATTGCGTAAAGGGATGCGATGAACCCAGTGCACTCGCAACACTACCCTGTGAGACCCCAGGAAAAGTCACCCAAGGTCTCACGAGTGTCTTCCCACAAGCATTTTAATCTTTATAAGGGCCTCATAAATGTTATAATAACAACATGGAGGTCCTTCAACATAAATTCGTGATCAAAAAAGTCTTCACTAATTTTAAATAATTCTATAAAGGACACGTTGATGAAGGAGACTCACGATCACTAAAAATCAGGTGACACGCTTAAAGAATTCCACAACAAATACTTGCAAAACCGCATGGCGCCAGGCCCCTTCACTAAATCTAGCTTGGACTCATGCCAGATACACCGCAAAAAAATAGCGAGTATCAGGGGTGGTGATGCCTATAAATTCTTGACCCCAACATGAATAAAGGGTTGTATTTTTTGAGTACCACTACATGGGTTGGATTTTTAATTGACAGGATGCCCATGCTCTACAGGATTTGACTCTCAACTTCTATGGACTTATTAGGGAAACTGATCATGCAACCATCTAGCTTTCTATCAGTTAATATACCGACGGGTAGCTGAACTAGTCATTCGTTAGACATAAAGTGCTTCATGTGTTCACTCACAGATCATGCAAAGGACTTTTGGTAGGACATGTTATGAACATACAACATGTCCTACAAATCATGTGAGACTCAAGGAAACTGACACAAAATGAAACCAAGTCATTCTCAATACAATGGTTATAATCAATATCAAAGGTAAAAGGCTTAAGAGAAAGACATGCTCACTGCCCTTGATGTGTTTCGCATGTGTCATCCAAAGACATGTGACAATACCAGGGCACATCACCCAGATTTTGTGATACCACTTAGACATATCATTTGGGATGTTATAAGTCCTCTAGACATGTTAGGGTACATCATAAATTGCCCCCATGGGTGCCACTTTGATCTTATGAACACTCTGGGTCCATTACCAAATACTTGTGATGTTCTTTGGACACATCACCTGACTCACATAATGGTGTTTTCTCATGTCAATCGAGTCTCACGAAAGCATATGAGCATGAAAACCAATCCCCCCACGACACCATCTGCTCGTGCCAGTTGAGACTCATGATACCCTTCAGACATGTCAGCTGAGACTCATGATGCCCTCTAGACATGTCAACTGAGACGCGTGACACCTCTTGGACTGTGTCACACTAACTCTTGTGACACCATCCATATGTGTCAAGACAGTTCATGTGATAACCCCCAGTATGTGCCAACTATGACTTGAGACATATTCTAAACAAGAAGGGTAGATCATTAGGGCATCACAATATTTGACAATGTTTTTTGTCCTTGACAAGTAATCCACGTTCAATAGGGAAGGCTCACCATATAATCCCCAACATAATGGTAACTAGGACGACTCTAACTCCTACTATATTCAGGATATGTAGGCAACCTTCCTATGAGCCTTGAGCTCCATATTGATCATCTATGGTGGGACCATCATATGAGTAACTTGTCTAAAGAAATGACATTAATTACTTATTATCCCTTGTTTCTCACAAATGAGCATGGATCATGTGGGCTTAAGGAGTTGTAATGGTCATATCATCTGCCTTATAAACCCATAGAATGGTATAGGACAACCTCTGTGTGTGTAAGACCTAACATACAATGAAGTAAGAGGACTCTGATTCCTTCCATAACCAGGATACATATGACGCATCCCTATGGAAAGAGATTTATACCTAACACCCTAAGGACTGCTCCAATATACAAAGTCCCATACCCATACGCCATGAGGCTGATCATCTGGTCCCCCTTTTTCCTCACCACAATCATGGACCATGTGGGATTAGGGTGGGTGAAACAAACACCTTACTAGAATCATAAATCTCCATCATCCAGGGCAACCATAGTGTGTAAGCCCCAACATAAAGGAAACTATGATGACTCTAATTCCTGCCATACTCAGGATATGTAGGCTACTTCTCTCCAAGGTTCTAGTTCCATATTGATCATTTAGGGAGATCCCAGTATGCAATTCTCTTACTCAAATAAATAAAATTGGTTACTTTCTATCCCTTATTTCTCACATCGAGCATGGCTCGCGTGAGCTTAAGGAGTTGCAGTAATCATGTCATTTGCACTGTGAGTATCTATAATGACACGGGAAACCCCCATATATAAGTCCTGAATTAATGAACTGCGAAAACTATGATTCTCACTACATTTGAGATATGTAGGATTTCCCTATGGGATCTGAGCTTGAAGGTGTCCTGGAATGCCCATATAAGTCCTTCTGCATGATTTTAAACTGAACAGGTTAAACAAACTACATGGTTTTTGATTCTTGCAATAACCAGGATATATAAGATGCCTCATAATGGCCCAATCCCATCCTTGGAATATTAATCACCTTCCTCGTGTGGGAGCTTGTTCCGAAGAACTTGGTTATATGGTTTCATCATATAAGTAGCCACCTATTACTGTAGGATGATGATGAACCTCGGGCACATATAGATGGACTCACCAAAGAGATCTTGATATTTTTCATATAAAATAGAATTTACCGAAAGGGATTTTGTTAGGGTAATCATTCTAGTATTGGGATTAGGAAGATATTCATAAACATGTATTAAATATATAATAGAGTCCCATAGTAAGAAATAATTCCCCCAAAAATGGTGTGATGGTCCCAAAATCCCATTCTCTCAACCAATGTGAGTCCCTAAGATTCATTGGTCTGGAAAACCCAAATGAATGTAGTCCTTTGGAAATCAGGTTTGTACCCTGCTACGGATGGGGGGACCATTGGGAGTTTCAAGGAAAAGTGACAATGGTAATGTGACGATCGAAACCCATTCCATGCCACATTTCCTAACTAAACACCTAGCCTTGATAATTCAGCTCCATCTAGGGTAGATTACCTTGATGCATGGGGAACTGACTAGAATAGTATACCATCTTCATAAAATTGAATCATTAAATGTTAGTAGAATCACTATTTTCATTTCACTCATGATATTCATATAATTTTTCTCCACATATATAACAAAATATTAAGCCTTTCATGAATACTCTAGGGAGTTTCTTCTCATAAATAATACATGTTGTAAATTTTATCCATCTTTTCTTCTTCTTTAACAAAGTTATTTCTACATAGAACTCAACCTCCCTATCATTCTCATGCTTCCATTTCATAAAATTGGTCTTGTATAACTTCTTCTCAATCATGATAACACTTAACAATATCTCTTCATATGATGAAAAGGATTGAGAGACTAATAACATTCACATACTTGGGTGTAGACCATCTAAATAGTTGTCAATATTTATTTCTAGTATGCTTATATATTCTTAAACAAGAATCATTAGACTTGTAATGTTATCCTCATAATCAAAAATGGTATCTTATTCCTTTTTTCATAAATTTAAAATTTCATTTCCATGTAACCTCTTTGATCTCATGGAAAATATTTCTTAAGGAATAATTCCTTAAAATCATTTCATTACAATCATCTTTGATCTATACCTCCCTTTAGATTATATAGATCCATAATAACCTTATCCCTCTCACTATATGAATATATTCTCTTGAGATTTAATCTATTGATATACAACTAATAGATTAATTCTTACATTGAAAGATGTAGGGTGATGCCTCGTGAAATGAACCAATGTTTTCTCACCTAGTTGATGGGAAACAGGTTGATACTTAAAAGTAATGTTATTTATCATAACCTAAGTTAGATTCGCTAATATGGGGATAATTTTATCATCTCTAATGCCACCTTCATTGGTTTTCATGGTAGAAAAATCCATACAATAATTATGAATATTGACACATTTTACAATCCTTCTATTGGGTACCATTTATAAAAAAAATTATATTATTTATCTCATGAATATAATAATTAATTATAAATCATATAATGTAATTACTTTTCATTTACTAAAAATACATATAAAATATTCTATCCATTATCACAAAAAAATCAATAATTTACTAAGGGTTTATCATAATGTATATGTTATCTAACTATACTTATCTAAATTTAGTTTATAAGGTTTTTAATAAACTTTCTTTGATAAAAACTATAAAAAATAAAGCTCATACTACTCAAACTAGATGTTCATTTATTATATTATAATAATATAGAATAAAATTCTTAGTAGTCTCATGAAATAAAGGGTCTTCCATGAATACTGAGAATTAATTAAGTAAATGATTGGATTTACTTATTTTTAATTTCCACCTTCAAAAAACATTTTATACCTATTAATATGCATGAAAATATCATTTTACACATTCTAAAAAAAATCTAATCCACAAACACGATAGGTATAGTAGATTTTTATAAGGTTTGATACTCAAAATAAGAAACTAAATCCTTAGTATAATCTAGTAAAACTTATCATCACATAGTCCAATAGACTCACCATGTGTATTAAAAATGATATAGGATTATACTTATACCCATGATACATAATGTGTCTTTTTACTTTTGCAATGTGCTCTATTAAAAATAGAGACATAAAAACAAAAATCATAAATACAAGTGAGTCTTCACTAAGATTAAGACTTCATCAAGTTTTTGTTATTATTTCTTTTTTTCTTCTTATTATTTATATTACTCCTCCATTAATTCCATATACATTCATAGAGTCATGTTCTCATTATATTCTCTTATCACTTATAAAAAATTGAATTAAAACTATAATTTTAGGTGAGAACTTTATCTTCAACTGTTTCTACTTCTTTTTAATCCATAAGATGTATATAGGCTTTTCTAGTCACCCTTGGGTATGATTTAGGAACTTCAAGGATAAAGTTTGATTATCCCTTCAAGAACCAAGTGTATTGTATAATAATAAATTAAATTCTATAGTTTTCTATCATCATGATGTGAAACATACCATTATGGAATGGCAGACCAATTTTTCTCTAAACACTCAAAAATTACCTCCTCCATTGAAATGTGATAATATCTATTATGAAATGATCTATTTATCCTTAAATTATAAAGATAAAATAAATTTTCATGACCTGAACACTATGGAACAAAAATAAATATGTTAAACTTAAATATATTGAGTTTTACTCCTATGAAAGACTACTCAGGGCATGATCTCCACCTTCATAGCGTGATCTATATACAACACTTCATTCTTGTACATAGCTTTAATTTTCCCTAAAAAAAGATTATTTTATCTAGTTATGGAATGATATCCATCTTCATGGTGTGACATTCTTCTACTTATTCTACTTTAACTCCTCTTCTAGTTTTATTTCAAATTTAACAACACTGACACGGTGTGACTTTGGGGAACCTCCAATCCATAAGATTGCTAATTTCTCATGGTTTCCTTATTATGACATGATTTCCTTAACTTGAGGAACTATTCAAATCATCATCATATTTAAATTTCAATCATAGTAGAAACCCTTGGGATATGGTGTGATTTAATTTTACACCAGTATATTACTCTTCCACCACCATATTTTAATCTTACACATTATGTATTTAATATTACACATTTTTCATTTCAGTTTGATTCTATACATTGTAGAATGATTAAATATGTAGATTCAAAACATATTCAAATATATTTTTTAAAAAATTAAAATATATTTCTTTATCTTATAATATTCTAAAACATCCTTCACTTAAAATGATAAACTTTAATTTATATGAATGTGAGTATGATTTATTTATAGAATAAAATACACAACCCAAATACATATCCACTCTATAATATTTAAATATATTCTATCCATTGATAAAAAATAATAATGTAAATAATTATTCTCTAAATAAATATATTCACACACTCCCCTAGTTCTTAAAAACTCTCTTAATATATCTTGGTCACTCATATACCCCAATAATATGTGCACCACTAAAAAAGGGGATTTAGTGTATGGTTATTTATTTAAAATTTCTTTCTATAGAAATTAACCCATGTGATATATTAGGATCTGATCCAATCAAATTTAAATCTCATAATTACCTAAATAAAATAGAAATTAAATAAGGATAATCAACATGTAATTTTTATATGTTTTAGTACCAAAGTGGGTACCTACTCCATATTATGATTGGAAGAGTTTGTGTTACATACCATCCACTAGAATTAATAACCAATTACAAGTGGTTAAAGAGGTATTATACAAAAAATATATGTGTTTTCAATCACTTTCATAAAATATTTATAGAATTAGATTTACTATCACCATTTATAGTATGATCAAAACAGTGTGAGAAAGATAAAAGGAAATTCCATGATGTTATGGTAACTGATGATGATGATCTTCCTCTTCTATCCATAAAAAATAATCATAATAGAACATGATCACCTTTTAAAGATATTCAACCTATAATAATAAGATTTATAATTAAATCATTTATCATTCCTCACTAATTATATATCTACAATGATCTACTTCTTAATCTTGAATCATTAAATACTCAGTATCTACAAGTTATATCCTCTCTTTCGAACTCCCAGCTTCAGTATCTATTTTTATTTTCTTATTAATCTCTCAATGGTTATTTGTCTTAGTGAATTTGTTCACAAATGATTTCCCCATTAATTAGTAATATCTAAATAATAAATAAAAATTAAATTCTTGAAATTTTGTGCCATCCCACCTTCCAAATTATTCTCTCAAAAAGATTGTTTTGTTATAAAATTTAATGAACTACCTAAAATCAAATACTCACGTGGGTTTATCCCCCATGTTCCTCAGATCAAATTACACAATAACCATATGAAAATTTCAAATAATTAATAAAAATACAATAATTTTCTAGATTTTATAATTATTTTTAATTCACAAATATATTCAATTGATAATTTTAGATAGATCATGCAGTGATCTCCATTTTTATTTCTCACAAATTAATTGAAATAGCTTTGGCTAGTATCTCCCTTAATTTTTTCACATAATGTATCATCTCGTCGTGGTTTAACAATCTTCAGATGCATATTTAATCACATCATAATCACCAGCATGTGATTCTTAAATTTTATAAAAGCATAATATCTTCTAATTTTTCACCCAGAAGTATTTTCTTGAAATTATCCAATTTATTAATTTTTTATAACATATAGAGTCTTATGTTTTCATCATACATCCAATTTTATAAGTCTCAACATTTCCAAGCCATTATTGATTTTCATAATGAAAACTAATTTCCATAAGACATATAGATAAGCCTTGTATTCTTCATAAATTATAAAAAAATCTTGATAATTCTTATGTGCTTCCAATTAAGTCTTTTTCATTGATGCCTTTATAAATTTATGATTCCAAATAAGTCTTTATCAGCTCAAAAAAACTTATTCTCTTTATTTATTTTCCTACCTTTTCCAAACTCTAAAAATATAATAAGTCTTACAATAATATAAGAAATTATAATATTCTCATAGAAATTATTATGAAATTATATAATGTCCAAGGAACCTCAAACAATTTATTATGAAATATGACAAAGTATTATCAAATATAGTATGCTCAAGTACATTTCCATATTCTCAGGCATACTATATTCAAATATATTAAAACCTAAAAATTGTAAAATTCTCTTATCAGCTTCAAAAATTAGCTCATAGCATCTCAATTCATGTAAAAATATCTTAAAAACATTCACAACACTTCAAATGACTATAACTCATGGTTGAAATAAAAAACATTCCTTCCAATATTTATTCGGGCTATTTAATATCACCCTTTAGATTTATTGTGAACTTCAAAAAATATTTATGAAGAAAAAAAATATTATTAGTGAATCAATAGATAATATCATTTCTCAAAGAGAAGTGTCGTGACACCACACTACCTAATACGAAAATGTTTTGAGATAATTATATCTCACAGTGCCAAGAAATATTTGGCTATGTAAATTGGATTCACTCCCCCTAAATTCATAATCTCATTCATTTCTTCTCCCCATTATTTATAATAACCTCGTCTTCATATTAATAATAGATAAATATTATAGTATAAATTTTTACCATAAGAGTTTTGTATATATTCTCCACCTTTGACAATAGAATCTAATGTATTGTGGATGTTCATCCAACAAATCTTCAACTGGTAAGGGAAGGGAAAACATGAAGTTTCATAATTAACATAGTAAACCTCTCTATTGGAATTTATTTTATTAAAAATTTTGTAATTAGGCATTTTATAGAAATGTATTCCTATTTCACATCTCAATTTACCACCTATTCTTTGTTAAAATGATATTAGATATAAATATTTCTTTATATTTAATGTTGAACTAGTTTTTTTGATAGATCAATAATACTTTTATTATTAAAATAAATCTTTAGTGGCCTCTTAACTTCTACCATCAGATATTTCAGTGGTACTTTCAACCATATCATTTGTGTATAGGAATATTTTTCTGTAATATATTATGCCTCAACTATTCTCAATGTAAATAAATTATAATTTTTTATATTCCATATTACATAGATTTCACATAAAAATAATGTTCTGCCTGAATTTGAAATTCAACCATTAAAGTATCCTTCCAAAGATACTTATGGGAAACATTAAAAATTCAATTTTCACTTATTATTTATATAATACCATAATTTATTTTTTAATTAAAATATCTTAGAATTATTTTTTCTACCAACATTTGAGGTTCATGAGGATCTATGAAAACCCTGAACTCACACTCCATGATCTAGTGCCAAAAACAAAATCTTTATATTTATGGCTTTGATAAGGATAAATGTGACCCAATTTAAGTTATCCAAATCATACAACATAAAAAAATATTGGATAACATACATATCGAAGGACCTTTTAAGTTTAAAGTTTTAGATAATTAGGATAAAATTTTATATAATAATACCCATGTCTTCAAGTGATAATTTTTTCTACTATACCAAGCTATTCTAATTTCACAATAAGTCATCAACATATCCCATAAAATTCAATACACATGAAACCTTTATAGAAAAAAATCATTTTACATCATTCTTCATAACCTTGGGAAATGGGAAATATAATATTTTTGAGCCTAAATTCTTAATAAGGGTAAACATAAGCCTTAATAATTGAATTTCATCGGTTATCATAAGATTAGAATAAGTTTATAATGAAAAATTCAAATTGAATAAGAATAACATAAGATAATTTATACATATCAAAACCTAGATAATTAAAAATTCTATATGGAATAAATATTTATCAATAGAAATGTCATGAACTGACCCTACTGGTCTCGAGCTGCAACTACTCCAAGCCCGCCTCCATAGGCCAGGGGCTGGCGACAAGCACTGAAGGCGTAAAAATCTCTGGGAGACCTTTTCCTATGTACATGTACACACACACACAACCCACTCAATGCAGAAGTGATGAGTAAAAAAGGAAACCAATGGAAAAATAACTATAACCCAACCACAGGCATGCATCACCCTCTAAGTAGGAAAACGTAAAGTAATGGAAAGTAATGACAGATCCTGAACCAGAAAAAGGTAAAAACACGCACCCAACTAGAAAGGTTCTACAACACAGCAACAGGTAACAAAGGTAAACATCTGGTGAGTCTCACACCTGAAAGACCTACTATGACCACCGAATGCAGCCCAAGCTCATGTGTCCTCTACACTCCTCCAAAGTCTTGATCGACTTGTCCATCGTCTGCAAGGGCACACCAAGTGCGGGAAAAGCCCAAGCAGGGGTGAGTATAAGGATACTCAGTAGGATGCCCCAAAGGCTCGAGGGATCAACAAAGGAGATACCAAAAAAGTGATCAGTAGACAGAACAAAGAACAGTGAAAGAGTATAGTAAATAGAATGCAGCTCAACCCAACAGAATAAAGGGAGTACACTCATCCAACCAAGAGGAACTAGACACAGAAATCATGTGGCATACCCCGCTTGTCTTCGCCCCTCCTATAATAAGTGTAACTGAACCCCAGGAGTGGTAAAAAAAGTAGGGTGTATATATATATATATATGCTCAACAAGAAACCCAAACGAGTGTGTAAGGGGATCTCTATCTCCAAGCTCATATTAGGAAAAGTCACCAACAGATCTAAGGGTATCCATCACTGATGCCCAACACTCCTGCACATCAAAGTTGCCTCATCGCTAAACCGTACAACCAAAAGTCTCTCTCCGGTAACCACGTAGAAAAACCACTGAATAACCTCGTCAAAGGGGGCAGAGTATGAAAGAAGTTGTCAGGTAACCCACTACCCAGCTCAACTAGAGGGTAAACCTAAAAAGGTCGTAGGGTGACCCACTGCCCAGCCCTGTTGGAGGGTAAACCCTAAAAGATTGTCGGGTAACCCACTGCCTAGCCCAACTGTAGGGTAAACCCTAAAGTCAATGCGTAACCCACTGCCCAACCCTGCTGGAGGGTAAAACCTAAGGTCAATGGGTAACCCACTGCCCAGCCCTGCTAGAGGGTAAACCCGGAACTTGCCCAATAACTCTGTGATGCCTGCGCCATCACTGGGTGTCTCTAATATCGCGATCGTGCGTTGGGTTGGAGTGAATCAAAGAAACCTCCATCCAACATCCTTTCATATATACACATTTAATAGGATCTCAAAAGAGGCTCCGCTCACCCGAACAGATTACACCATTGTAATCCTCGTGGAAAAACATGTGAGATAGACTACTTACTCGCTGGAAATGGGATCCCTATGAAAAAGTTACTCAACGCCGCTTTATGCCCACACGGCATCTCGTGGGGCCTAAACCTTGGTCTCAAAAGAGGTCGGGAAAACTGTGTCATCGCAATGATCACAAAAAAAAACACGCCAAAACGACTACTCATTCGCCCCGAACGAACGTCTGATGAAAAAGTCGCAAAGTGCTGCTCACAGATTAAAAGAAGGCCCGTGGGGCCCACGCCGTAACTCCGTCTTCAACTCTTGAAACTGCCATGGACCACTCTGTCTCGATTCCAGGGTCACAACTCCACTGACGGCGCCTTAAATGGACTCCATATGTGTCTGCTCTATCCGAAAGAAGAATCCTGGCGTGGTACTTAACGAGCGTGACGCACCACCGAGCCCCTGGCTCGGGAATTAAAATTTTTTGAGACCAACTCAAAAGATTTTTCTAGAGCCGAGGATTGCACTTCCATATACGACATGCAAAACGGACACCCGTAGTGAAAGTTACGGGTGTCCGAAGTCGAGGGGGCGAACCCCTTGGGTTGGACCGGCCTAGGTCGGCCGGTCCGCCCCGCGCCGGCCGGCCCGGCTCGCAACGCCGGCCCGCGGATCACCCGTGCAGCCCATCCACTAACCCCCGGTCCACGCACATGTTGACTGCCCCTTGTGTCCGGTCGTGGTATCGCATGGAGACCCATCGAAGGCGGGTCTCGGTCCCCGCACGGGGTAGCGCGCCGCGACCCCGCCCCGTCGCGCCCTAGTGAGCGCGCCCGCCGCCGCCGTCAGGGACACCCTGCACCGCCTGGGTCCACCGCGCCAACTGGGTCTGTCGTTGCGCCACTATCTCGGAACCATGTCGCTGACACCTGGAACTACCCGCGCAGTCGTTGTCGCCCGCCGGACCTCCCTGGAACTGCCGGAAAAAGAGGGAAACAGCCGGGAAACTTCCCGGGGCCACCCCAGATGCCCCGGGACTAGAAACTTCGATACTAAAGGATATTTGGGAAGATAAAATCAATCCCTATGCAACCAGGGGCTTTTATCGATGATCGGACAGCATTTCAATGCAAGAAAATTCATTTGAATGGGGGTTGCGGGAATTAAAATTTAAAACGCACGAGCCTACCTCGTTGGGCGTAGCCCGTAGCTTCACCAACGATCAGCCGGAGCCATCGTGACTTGCCAGAGAGGTAGAGAGGATCTTGAAAAGAGGTTTCTCTCTTTTTTTAGAGAACTTTTTCCAGAGAAGAAGTAAGGGAAAGAGGAAGGATGGGGTGGTTGTGTTTAAATAGAAAAACACTTAAACCCCCCGCCCGTAGACCCTGTACCCGAACTTTCGGCGGGGTCGGGGTTAGGTCGCCTCTAGGATAAAATATACTCTCTGAACGCAACGGTGGTCTCAGAATTTTAATCCATGCCTCCATTCAGAAGTTATAAATTTCACGCCCGAGGCCACTAAATTACGAAAATTCTTCTGGTGGCGTTTTCCACAGAAGGGTCGCTCCCTTGAAAGTTACACCCCTCTTAGGGTAAACAGAATGTTCTAGACTCAACGGTGCCCTCATTTTTTCCATCCGAGAAACCTTTTTAGATTTATTCTATTTATTTGGTGTGTCTAGTGTGAACGCACTTAAAATTTAATTTCGGCCACACCGGGGCTCGGAATCACATGCCGTCTGAACGCCCTGCTCTGGAATAACATTAAGAAATTTTCAATGCCTTACAAGCTCAAAACCTGGGTTCTTACATCATTCCCTCCTTCAAGTTTTTTGTCCCTGAAAAAAAACTATAAAAAAACTTGGGATAATGAGCCCACATCTAGCTCTCCCATTCCCAGGTGCTCTCCAACACCCTCCCGTGTTGTCACAGCGCACGAACCAAAGGAATGGTCTGTCCATGCAGTTTCTACTCCTGTCGGTCCTCAATTTCCACTGGGATCTCCGCAAAGGTGGCTCCATCCTCAATGTCCAGCTCTCCCCAGTCGATAACATGTGTGGGGTTGTGCACGTATTTCCTCAGCTGCGACACGTGGAAGACGTCATGCATCCTATCCAACTATGGGGGTAGGGCAAGATGGAAGGCCACATCACTGACCCTGTGCATGATCTCAAAGACCCCGATGAACCTCGGGGACAGCTTGCCTCCCCAGCCAAACCTCCGAGTACCACGTCATGGGGAGACCCTCAAAAATACATGGTCCCCCTGCTCGAACTCCAAAGTCCTGCGACGACGATCTTCGTAGGACTTCTATCTGCTCTGAGTTGTCCTCATCCACTCAAGGATGACTTGCACCTTCTCCACCGTCGCCTGCACCAACTCTGGGCCCACGAGGGAGGTATTCCCAACCTCCGTCCAGCACAACGACGACATGTAGGGTCTCCCATAGAGGGCCTCAAAAGGAGACATGCCGATAGTAGAGTGGTAACTATTGGTGTACGTGAACTACACAAAGGGTAGGTGATTCTCTCAGATCAGGCCAAAGTCTAACACGCACACCCTGAGCATATCCTCCAACGCCTGGATAGTGTACTCAGTCTGCCTGTCCGTCTGGGGGTGGAAATCTATACTCATCCGCAGCTGGGTCCTGAATGCCTCTTGTAGGCCTCTCCACAATTGCGACGTAAACCATGCGTCACGGTCGGAGATGATCGTTGAGGTTACTCCATGAAGGCGGATGATCTCCCGAACGTACAGCCGCCCCAGACTCTCCATCGAGCTCTGCTCCCTAATGTCAAGGAAGTGCACTGACTTCGTGAGTCGGTCCACTATCACCCAAATGGAATCGTGGACCTTCGCTGTGCGCCGGAGCCCTGTGATGAAGTACATAGATATGTCATCTCACTTCCACTCTGAGAGATCAAGGGGCTGCAACAACCATGTCGGAACCTGATGCTCTACTTTCACCTGCTAACAGGTAAGACACTGATAAATGAACTCAGTTACGCTCTGCTTCATGCCAGACCACCAAAACTGCCACTAAAGGTCTCTGTACATCTTCCCCACACCAGGATGTATGGCCAAGGGAGAAGTGTGGAACTCCCGCATCACCTCCTCCCGCATATCCACTGGTACTACAGCTCTCCCCTAGAACAGGATCTCGTGATTCCCTCCTTCAGAATGCACATCGGGTGCATCACCCGTGGATATATGATCATTCAGTACATCACTATCGACATCCCCCAGCTGCGAATCCATCACATGCTCAAGGAGTGAAGGAGTCAACACCATCGAATGCAGAAAATTTGTTCCCTCCTGCTCCACCAAGGTCAGTCGTAGGGAAGACAACTGCTCTGAACCTTCCCACACAAACCAATCCTGGGTCTTCCTGCTAAGAGAATCTGCTACTATGTTGCCCTTCCCTGGAGTGTAGACTATCTTGAAATCATAGTCCTGCAGAAACTCCATCCAACACCTCTTCCTCATATTCAAATCCATTTGAGTGAAGATATACTTGAGGATCTAGTGGTCTGAGTATACCACAAAACGCTCACCCAGAAGGTAGTGTCTCCATGACCTCATGGTTAAGACCATTCCTGCCAGCTCCAAAATGTGAGTTCCATAATTATACTCATGGGGGATCAACTTCCTCGACCCATATGCAACCACTGCTCGCTGCTACATCAGCATGCACCCAAGACCATCTCTTGAAGCTTCGCAGTATACTATGAACTCAATGCCCTCCTCTGGCAGCCTCAGCACTGGAGCACTAGTTAGCCTATGTCTCAACTCCTTGAAGACCTTTTGGAACTGATTATTCCAGGTGAACGGTCATCCCTTCTGCATCAATTCGGTCAAAGGGGTGTAAATCCTATAGAAATCTTCCACAAACCTCCTGTAGTACCCTGCCAAACTAAGGAAGCTCCTCACCTCTGACGCATTCTTGGGTGGCTCCCAAGAAAGAACTGCCTCTGTCTTTATGGGATCTATGGTCAATCCCTTCTCCGTAATGGAATTCCCCAGAAAGTGAACCTCATGAATCTAGAATTGACACTTCGAGAGCTTCCCATACAGCTAGTGCTCTCAGAGTAAGTCTAGGACCATCCTCAAATGCTATGCATGCTCCTCTTCCATCGCGGAGTAGATGAGTATGTCGTCAATAAAGACAACCAAAAACTGGTCCAAGTATGGCTGGAAGATCTAGTTCATCAAAGCCATGAAAACATCAGGGGCATTCATCATGCCAAAGGGAATCCATAGAAACTCATAATGCCCATATTGACAATGGAAATCCATCTTCAGGATATCAGCCTCGTGAACCCAAAACTGGTGGTAGACGGATCGAAGATCAATCTTAGAGAACCACTTCGCACCTCTCAACTGGTTGAAGAGGTCGTCGATCCTTGGAAAAGGGTACTTATTCTTTATCATGGCCTGATTCAGGCGATGATAATCCACAAAAAGCCGAAGACTCCCATCTGACTTTTTCACAAACAAAACTGGAGATTCTTAGGGGGACACACTGGGCCTGATGAATCCCTTCTCACAAAGGTTGTCCAGCTTAATTTGTAGCTCCTGAAGCTCTGTGGGTGCCATATGATAAGCCACACATGATATCAGGGCAGTCCTCAGCTACAAGTCAATGCAGAACTCCATATATCACCACATAGGTAGTCCCGTAACATCCTCGGGAAAGACGTCCATGTAGTCCTCTACAACGGTAGGGATCCAAGTGCATGTAGCGTCTGCTGCTCCAAGATTCATGCTCCCCAACTGGTGCGAAAAAGGTCAGGGTCTCCCACTCAGAGTACCCATCTACTCTACCATGAGGTCTCATTCACCAAGGATGGTGAACACGTCCCATCAGAAAACACACCTCTGACTTGTCTGTGATGACAGTCGATCTGGGCGTGAACCATAGAAACCCAATCCATTCCCAGGATGACGTCGTAAGGTTCCATAGTGATGACGAGAAGGTCCCATGTAAAACTCCTTCCTTCGAATGATAGTTTGCACTGTCTACAGATAAAGGTCACTAATGAGGCACTTCCTATAGGAAACTTGAGGCTAAGTGCAGGTGTCAGTGCCTCTACTGGAAGCTCCAACTCTCGTACCAACAGCAGCGATATAAAGGAGTGGTTGGAACCTGTGTCTATAAGTATCAAAGCAAGCATAGAGTAAACACAAATTGTACCTCGAACCATCTCGTGTGTTGGGGGGTCATGAACACCCATAGCCTGAAGCTTCCTACAGCCCCTACCACCAGCTCCCTGAGCCTGGTGTGGGCCACCCTGGGGTGGAGGTGGAAGGACCTTTAAACGCTATCCTGGACCTCTAGGTCCTACTACTCTCCCTGCACCTCCTCCCTGAGGACCACCCTATCCTCGCCTAGGGGATCCCTGGTTATGGCGCTGCCTCTGCCATTGCGGTGCGCCCACTGCCTACCACGGATGCTCGGTATGCCTAGTTGGGCATTATCGTGCTAGGTAGCCTCGTCCGTCATAGGCATAGCACTAGATCTCTCCTGCCTACCTCAGTGCTCCATTGTGCCACTACGGTGTACGACCCTGCCCCTGAGTCTGCTCATAGAAGGGCCTCCTCGACCGAGACTCTACTCTCTGCCGCCTGCCTATCACTGAAGACTCTCCTCTGAAGTGGCCACTTCTAGGCCCTATCAGCTGGCGTCCCTAAACCAAGAAGCTCTCAGTCACAAGTGCCTACTCTAGCATCGCGATATAAGTAGGGATGCATAGGGGAACTACACTAGCATGGATCTCCCTGTGAAGACCCTGCTCAAACTTCCATGCCCGAAAGTAACTATTGCAGATCATATCATGTGAGTAGCATGTTAGATTGGTAAACTGGTCTAAGTACAACACCATGGTCATTCCCCCCTGCTTCATCTCTAGAAGCTCCTGAATCCTAACGGAGTATAAGAAAGAGGGGGATTACTCCTCCTGGAAGAGCTTCTGGAAGCTATCCCATGTGAGAGATGACTCATTCTGGGTATGCGTCACCAACCCCCACCAACGTCTGATCGTCCCATGGAAACGGCTGGCAGCTAGAGCTAGAATCTAGTCTAATGGTGTCCGTACCAGCTTGAAAAGTCGGTCCACATACTCCAGCTAGTCTTCCGCGGCCTAGGGATCCGGGTCTCCATGGAACTTCTGCGGTCGCTGACGCTGAAAGTCTCGGAGCGCACTCATCCTGTGCTGCTGGTACTAACTATCGCTCCTCAAGTGGAGGGGCTACTGCTGAAGCAATGGGCAGAAGGGGATCACGTGAGGGTCCCTCAACTGACGCCTCGTCGCTCGCCAGGTCGTCGTCAAGAACTGGAGAGGGTAACCTGGATGGCTGCTGTCGTGGGGGAATCCTGAAAATTATCAAGGATTACCGCGATCAGATGAGCATATATATATATAAAAGTAATCACAAAGGGGATCTGACTCAATAAGGATGGTCAAAGACTCAATCCTATAGGATTCATGTTCCAAATTTCCCTGCAACAAGTGTCTCAGTGTGCCGAGTCGATAAGCGGGTGATCAGGGTCCTGGTGAATGGATACGTCGGCCACCCGTACCATCACTGGAATCCCTGGCCTGAGAGTCGCTCTCGAGACACATCGACATTATTTCCCTAAATCTCAACCAATTCCTTTTTAGGGACATAAAAATAATGCCCCAAAGAACGAACAACCTCGGATACCACTTTTTCACAACCCGACCCTACTGGTCTCGAGCCGCAACTACCCCAAGCCTACCTCCATAGACCAGGGGCTGGTGACAAGCATCGGAGGCGTATCAATCTCGGGGAGGTCTTTTCCTAAGTACCTGTACACACACACACAACCCACTCAAGGTAGAAGTGTAGAGTAAAAAATAAACCAAAGTACAAATAACTATAACCCAAACACAGACATGCATCACCCTCTAAGTAGGAAAAAGTAAAGTGTTGAAAAGTACTAATAGATACTGAATAGGAAAAGGGGAAAAACACGTGCCCAACTAGAAAGGTGCCACAACCCGGCAACATGTAACAAAAGTAAACAACTGGTAAGTCTCACACCTCAAAGACCTACTATGACAACTGAATGAATCCCAAGATCATGTGTCCTCTATACTCCTCCATAGTCTCAATAGACCTATTCGTCATCAGCAAGGGCACATCAAGTGCGGGTAAAGCCCAAGCAGGGGTGAGTATAAGGATACTCAATAGGATGCGTCGAAAGCTCGAGGGAGCAACAAAGGAGATACCAAAACAGTGAGCAGTAGACAGAAAAAGAAACAATGAAAGAGTACAGTAAATAGAATGCATCTCAACCCAACAGAAGAAAGGGAGTAGACTCATCCAACTAAGAGGAACTAGACACGGAAAGCACGTGGCATACCATGTGTGTCTTTGCCCCTCCTAGAAGGAGTGTAACTGAACCCCAGGAGTGGGAACAAAACTAGGGTTTGTATATATATATATATGTGTGTGTGTGTGTGTGTGTGCTCAACAAGAAACCCAAACGAGTGCATAAGGGGATCTCAATCTCCAAGCTTAGCCCAGGAAAAGTCGTCAACAGTTACAAGGGTATCCATCACTGATTCCCAATAGTCTCGCACGTCAAAGCTGCTTCATCGCTAAACCATACCACCAAAAGTCCCACTCCGGTAACCACGGAGAAAAACCAGTGACTATCCACATAAAATGAAGAGGAGTCTGAAATAATCCATCGGGTAACCCACTGCCCAGCCCAACTGGAGGGTAAACCCCAAAAGGTCATCGGGTGACCCACTGTCTAGCCCTGCTGGAGCGTAAACCCTAAAAGATCATCAGGTAACCCACTGCCCAGCCCAACTGGAGGGTAAACCCTAAATTAAATGGGTAACCCACTACCCAGCCCCACTGGAGGGTAAACCCTAAGGTCAATGGGTAACCCACTGCCCAACCCTACGGGAGGGTAAACCCGGAACTGGTCCAATAACTCTGTGCTGCTCGCGCCATCACTGGGTGTCGCTAACATCACGATCATGTGTTGGGTCGGAGTGGGTCAAATAAACCTTCATCCAATGTCCTTTAATATTTACACATTTAATGAGATCTCTAAAGAGGATTTGCTCACCCAAACAGATTACACCATTGTAATCCTTGCGGAAAAACACACGAGATAGACTACTTACTCAATGGAAACGGGCTCCCGATGAAAAAGTTACTCAACACCGCTTTATGCCCACATGGAGTCTCATAGGGCCCACACCTTAGTCCCGAAAAAGATCTGGCTAACTGCGCCATCGTGATGCTATCAGGAAAACACGCCAAAACGACTACTCATTCGCCCCGAACAGACGTCTGATGAAAAAGTAACAAAATGCTGATCATAGCTTAAAAGACGGCCAGTGGGGCCCATGCTGCAACTCCGGATTCAATGCCTGAAATCTCCCTATACCAATTCGTCTCGATTCCAGGGTCACAACGCCACTGACGGCGCCTTAAACGGACTCTGGATGTGTCTTCTCCATCCGAAAGAAGAATCCCATCGTAGTACTTAACGAGCGTGACATGCCACCGAACCCCCGCCCCAGGAATTAAAATTTTCCAAGACCATCTCAAAAGATTATTCTCAAGCCGAGGATTTCACAACCACAGACGGCATGAAAAACAGACACCCATAGTGACAGTTACGGGTGTCCGAAGTCGAGGGGGAGAACCCCTTGGGCTGGACCGGCCTGGGTCGGCCGGTCCGCCCAGCCTGGACGGGCCCGGCTCGCAGTGCCGGCCCGCGGCTCAGCCATGCGGCCCGGACGCTGACCCCCGGTCCACACCCATGCCGATCGGCCCTCATGGTCGGTCATGGTCTCACGTGGAGACCCACCGAAGATGGGTCTCGGTCCCCGCACAGGGTCACGCGCCGTGACCCCGCCCCATCGCGCCCTGGTGAGCTCGCCTGCCGTCGCCGCTAGGGACACCCCGCGCCGCCCGGGTCCACCGGGCCACCTGGGTCCACCACTGTGTTTCCATCCTGGAACTGCGCTGCCGCCGCTTGGAACGCTCCATGTCGCCGCCGTCACTCGCCGGAACTCCCTGGAACAGTTGGAAAAAGAGGGAAAACATCTGGGAAACTTCCCGGGGCCACTTTGGATGCCCCAGGACTCGAAATTTAGATCCTATAGGATAGTTGGGAAGATAAAATCAATTCCTATAAAACTAGGGGATTATCTCTACAATCATATATCATTTAGATGCAATAAAATTCATCTAAAGAGGGTTGCGGGAATTAAAATTTAAAACGCACGAGCCTACCTCGTTGGGCGTAGCCCGTAGCTTCACCGACGATTCGCCGGAGTCACCGCACCTTGCCGGAGAGGTGGATAGGAGCTTGAAGGGAGGTTTCTCACTATGTTGAGAGAACTTACACCAGATAAGAAGTAAGGGGAAGAGGAAGGGTGGGGGTGGTTCTGTTAAATAGAAAAACACTTAAACCCCCCGCCCATAGACCCCGTACCTGAACTTTCGGCGGGGTCAGGGTTAGGCCGCCTCTAGGATAAAATCTACGCTCTGAACGCAATGGAGGTCTCGGAATTTTAATCCGAGCCTCCATTCAGAAGTTATAAAGTTCACGCCCGAGGCCCCTAAATTACGAAAACGCCCTTATTGGTGTTTTCCACAGAAGGGTCGCGCCCGCGAAAGTTACACCCCTCCTAGGGTAAACGGCACGTTCTGGACTCAATGATGCCCTCGGTTTTCCCATATAAGCAACCTTTTATGAGTTATACTATTTATTTGGCGTGTATAGTGTGAACGCACTTAAAATTTAATTCTGGCCACACCGAGGATCGGAATCACACGCCGTCTGAATGCACTGCTTCGGAATAACATTAAGAAAATTTCAAAGTCTTACAGGCTCAAAACCCAGGTTCTTACAAGAAATATTCATAATAATAAATAATAAAGATCCACGTGATGTCAATATTGATAAAATAAACCATTAAAATTCATATCAAGAATAGATAAAATGTATTGGTATCTTGTAAAATTATCTTTATAACCCATGTTCATGAATTTCAGAAATAACTGGTGTCTAGTTAAATCCATAAAATAAACTTATCATGTTAACTCTATCCTTATTGCCTTTAAATACAGGTAACATTACCCAATACATTGGAAAGCTATATTAGGCTCACCCATCATATAAGCTATATCATGATCACCTATAATCATGATCTATATCAGCCTCACCCATCATCACCAATAATTTCTAACAATCATACATTAATATAACACATTGAATATTTCATTTTCATTATAAAAATTTTAAAAACAACTTGAATTCCTTTACAACTTGATTTTCCCATTGAAAAGAAACAGATTTCATGATATTCTAGTTAATATAATCATTGTAAGCCATCTATAGAAATAATATGGATTTAATTATAAAAAAAAATATCCCTAGTTAAGTTTAGGAATCATTAAAGGATTTTGACATAGATGAAAATACCTTTAAAATGACATTTAAAAATATCTTTAAAAACAGGGAAAATACACTTTTCTTTTGGTACCATTAAAAGTAAAAAATAAAAAATATATTGATAAAGGGGTTTTTATTTGAAAATAACCATATAAACTTGTAAATGATGATTCATATCAGGGAATGGTTTTAATGGAAATAAAAATAGTTTGTGTCGTATATGCTAAAATAAATACTTCATTCACACCTTCGATAAAAAGTACCTTGTTCGGAAAAGGATAAGAAGATTCCATTTAAACCTTTTTATAAAAATTTAAAAATGATTAAAAATGAAATTAATAAATAATTTTATAATATTAAAAAAATTATTGAAAAAATTTTAAATTAAATATGTACATGGAATAATAATTTCATCAACTAAAGAGGAAATAAAATCATGTTTTATTAAAAAAATTATCTCGGTAATTTTAAGTACCAAAGAGAAAAATGTGGAAGGAAAACAAATAAATATAATAAATAACCTAAGAATAAAAATATATATTTGGTTTAGGTAATTATTATCATACACTTTACGCAAAGGATCATTGAATATAAACAAACATGAAAATAAATGAGATTGTATCATAAAGATTTTACCAATTTGGTAACTTTTAAATAAAAAGTAATTTGAAGAAATAATATGATATTGATATATAAATACCATGAATTAAATTAATTAATATTCCAAAATTAATTCATGGTATTTTATGTACACCATATAAATAAATCATGGTGTGTGATAAGAAATATGTCTCAAGAAATTAGTTTGAGATAAAGAAAACACTTACAAATATTATAACATTTTATGTGATAATTAATCCATGAAGTGATTATGTGAAAATATTTAAATACATATCAAATAACTTAAAATAATTCAGAAAAAAAATTAGAGATCAATTCACACATAATCATGGCATTTCGAAGTCAATGAAAAAGTGTTATAATCCATTGAAAGGAAAATGAGTTAAGAAACTCATTACCTTAAGTCCAGAATTTCTATGTATATCCTTCAAATAATATATAATAAATTTATATTAATTTTTTAATTTTTTAAGAAACTTTAAATGTTTATTTAATTTTAATTAAACTATATATTTTATTCATTTAAATGTCATGCCTAATTACTTAATTGGTTAAGTTCACATCTGGTGTTTTAAGGACGTTCGATTCAAAATTCAAAAACGAATTTGGTAGGTTGATCATGGTAAAAGGGGTGATTATTACATAATATATGGAATAATAATAATAATATAATTATCATTTTTTATATAAATTAAAGCCTTTTGTTAAACCATGAAAAGCAGTTATGAAAAACAAAATACATTGGCTCGTTAGGTGGTAGGTTGCACGTACACACGAGTGATATTTTTAATTTTTTATAGAAAATAAAGAAATAAAATATTATATTATATTTCCATAATCATTATGCTTTTATAAACTTAAAATAAATTCAATAAATCTATCCAATTTTCTAGTCATGATAGCCATTTTTTGAAAAAGGTAGTACAACGCTACATAGAGACGATAGTCGATTCATACATACGTGCGATGATTCTATTTTTAATGATTGGAATGGTATGAAGATAGTTGATATAATATATTTATATAATAATTAATATTTCATTAATATGATATATATATATATATATTAAATACATCATAATAACCATTCTTATGAGGTGGGTGATGAAAAATGAAATACGTTAGTTCGTAGAGGTAGTGGTCCACACATATGCACGAATGATGTTTTCATTCCCCATAGGATGATAAGGAGATGAATAATGTTTTTAGCAAAAAAATAATAAATTTTCAATATATAACATTGTACGGTCCTGAAAAATCAGAAAAGGAGATTCTACCCAAATTCCCAAAAAAAATTGGGGAAAATAATAGAGAAAAATCAAAGAAGGGACACAAACAGGACCGGTCCGCGAACCGGTCCCATGGAAGCACAATGTGGCCAGGCCCCACGAAGCACCCCCTCCGCGAACCATTGTCGTTCGCAAAATTGAGGCGGAGAGCCTCTGTGGTCACGAGGCAGGATGGGCGCCAGTCCAGTTCACCGTCACGAACTGCCCCAATCACGGACCACGTCGACCGGTTCAAGACGCACCCGTTGTCGTTCGCGGAATAGAGGCTGAACCCTCTGCATCCGCAGAGCACTCTCTGAGTTTGCCTCGTGGAGGGGGGGGGGAAGCGTTCAATACCCACCGCGAATCGCGAATTGACCAAGTCAGCTGTGAACCAGGTATTTGGTTATGGGCCTCCGCAAAAGGTGTCGCATGGCCACAGATACATCCCTTTCCCCACTCTATAAAAGGAGATAAAGGGGGAAAGAAAAGAGGAATCGGAGAACTGGAATCGGATTCATAGGGATTGGAGATTCGGAAGGAGATCGGTTGAAGGAAGGCTTCGGATTTCGCAAACGGAGAAACTCCCATCCGTGAACCTCAGCAGGTATACGAATTAACAAGGAATTGGAAAATGCATAATAACTTGGTGAACCGCGAACCTAAAATAACAAAAAAAAGGAGAATTGTGAACCATACCCCCTCCGCTGATGAATTCCCCACGGACCAGGGAGTTTATTCCCCTTTTCCCATCCGTCGTACCACGTAGCACCCTCCTACGCGGGCAAAGCCCCGACTAACGAGCCTCCGACGGGCGCCGCCCTTGGCTGCCGCTGCCCGCCTGGAACCCTCCGCGAACCACCAAGGTTCACGGATTGAACCCGAAGCCATGAACCATCCTGGTTCGCGGGATGTCCCTCAGTCCACAGACCACCCTAGTTCGCGGACTGATTCTCCAACCGCGTAGCACCTTCCTACGCGAAGGGCGCCACCACTCCTTCATACATGTGGCCCCTCAGAGCCTTCGGAGTTCTCGTTCCCTGAGCCAGACAAGATCCCTCCAATCCGACCCGATCCTCCATGACTCCCTCATTGGCCTATTCTTCAGCCCCGAGCCGAGGCCTCCGCCAGATCCATCGGATCTGTGTGGTGTAACTTTCAAGCGCATCAGCGCGCCATTTTGAGTTCACATACCCACGGTAAACAGGGGCAAAGGGTTTTCCCCGACCCTTGAGCAGGTTCCCAAAGCATTCCTGGGTTCACATTCCCACGGTAATGTGGAGTCTGAGCTTGGGAATCACCTTTCTGCCCCTCCACTTCTTCAGGGTTCCTCAGAGATGGTAAAATAGCCATCAGAAGGAAGCCCTCGTGCACTGTGAGAGAGGAGACGGGCACAGGAGCACCCCCTTTCCCTCTCCCGCTGCGATTTTATGCACGGGCATCCATCTAGGAGTAATCCCCGATTTCATGGGTCACCCTCATGTGTAAGCCCCACTCCATTCCTCATGGACGCACCTTTTGTGATGTGATCGTCTGGTCCTTGATGACTCTTGTCTCTCACACCGAGCATGACTCACGTAGGCTTAGAGTAAGCATCGACCATGACATCTTCCCACGGGCCTCCTCAGAGTGTAAGCCCCAATCCATCACCATGGGCCTCCTTAGAGTGTAATCCCCAATCCATCACTCCGGGCCTCCTCAGATTGTAATCCCCAATCCAACATTCTGGGCTTCCCTAGAGCATAAGCCCCAATCCAAAGCGAACTACGGGGACTTTGATCCATGTCAAAGCATGGTACGTAGGAATCCTCCACGAGGTTCAAGCCCACCACTCAGTCATTTATTCACGTCGAGTTCCACCCTCTTCTAGCATGATGTTAAACTGTATATGCGAACTACGTGGACTTTGATCCCTGCCTCCTAGACAGGGTACGTAGGAAGCCTCCATGAGGTTCAAGCCCAACAGTCGGTCGATCCGACTATTCTCCATGTCGGTTCACCGCGCCACTCCTAGTACTGCCTTAAGCAAGTTCCGACTCTTCGGGGTCAATAATCCAACAAGGGATGGTAAACCTCGGGCATAAATGATTCCGAACCCCTGCGTCCAGTTGACCATTGCCAACCAGGGTTGAATCCGTGGATACTATGTTTGGGTATAAACCAAAGATTCGCGAACATATGAATATGTCTTAAATCTATAAGAGAGTCCCAGAACTGGAAATAATTCCCCCAAAAAAGGGTGTGATGAGCCCTAATTCCCATCCTCTCGACCAATTTGAGTTCTTAAGAGTCGCTGGTTAGACCATCTGGTGAACGCCTGCCTTTGGAAAGCAGGTCCATCAATCATTAGATACGGAGCTGTTGGGCATCTCGAGGCTGAAAACCAAAATGAAACAAATATATATTGATGTTATTATATCATAATTTTTTGGATATTTTAAAATTGGGTAAAATAAAAAATAAAAAATAAAACACTCTGTTACAAAATATACCTCTTCTTCATACAACCACCATAGGTTTACACCTAAAATCATCATAGGATGGTATTTTGATCAAATGAGGAACTATAGAACGTTTTCAAGAATATTAATAATTTATTTGGGTAATTATTTTCCAATTTAAGAGGATATTAAATATTTTATAAGAGGTTATATGTGGTGTCCTTTTTATAAGTGTGAGAGAGGACACACTTAGGATTTTTCAAAAGATTAAAATATAATAATGTATTACTCAAGAAAGATGGATTCAAAATGAATCATATTCAAATATTAGATGATATAGGGTCTAAATATGACCATAAAAATGCATTTATAAAATTTTTTAGTTCATTTAAACATATATCATGTTAGTTTCAACCCTTTTAACTCATTTTAACTCTTATCGTAGGAATTGAATTTTTTTACCAAAGTTACTATTCATAATGACCAAAAATGAAAGTGAAGTCATTAAAACATTTATAAATTTTGATAAAAAAATATGGAGTATATTATATCAAATTTAATTTCTATAAGTGTGAAAAATAAATTTTAAAATAAACCCATAAAATGCGGCAAAAATAGCTTTTCATAAAAATGCATTTTTAAGTATAAAAATATTTTTAAACCAAAATAAAGTTTAATTTTTATTCCAATGAAATTTATTGGATTTTTTTAAATAAAAATAAAATAATTAAATTAATTAAAAATAAAATTTAACTTTTAAAATACTTTAATGGAAAAGATGATTTTCTATAAAGTCGGTATTTTTTCACTATTCACTGAAAAATTAATCAATTTAGAAAAATCTAAAAAAATTATCATAAGATAATTTTGATATTATTATTTAAATATTTATTTAATTTTTATCCAATAAAATTTATAAAATTGGTAGAAAATAATTATAATATATGTGCAAAAAATGCAATAAAAACCATTTTTGAGGAAATTGAATTTTGAAGCATAAAATGGCCTTATTCTCATTCATTTCCTAGTAACCATAATGAAATGATTCTTAATTAATTAAACTAAATATATAATATAATAATTTAATTATAATATTTTATCAATAATGTTTAATTTAATCTATTAAGATAAAAATACATTGTTCATATAAAATCAGTTTTATGAATATATATATATATATATATTCCCATCAAAAGATTTTATATTCATTTCAAACCAATAGAATTTTAATATACCTAATTATTGTTTATTTAATAGCTATATATATATATATATATAATGGATATATGTCTAATGTTCATGTGTAAAATGGTCATATTTCATTCCTATATATAGCCTTACATGCTTCTCTGAAATTTATTCCTTTGCTTCTCTCTCATCATGTTTACTATACTCCTAATTCTTTTCGTAATTTCCATAGTTTCAGTTGGGGTCATAATCATTATAGATATCCAAAAATATAAAGATGTTATGTTTGTGGTATTTTTAAATATATTTTGAATTTACATCACTTGTAATTTTATTCATATTTTTTTATATTCCAACCTCATAATGTATTAGTGTTTATTTTTCATTTTAATAATTTATTTAAATAAAAGTATCACAATTAATTTTAGTGTTATGTTGTGTCTATCATAAATTGTAAAACATAATATTAATTTAAATGAGAAATACATACTGAGATATTGGGGTGTTACATTATCCCTCACTTTAATAAATTGAATCCTCGTAATTTTTTCTTAAGCTCAGTAATCTAGTGTTTAATATTTGAAAAGTACTTTGACTAAAATACGCATCATAAAAGGGTTAATAAAAATTAATTTTTAAAATAGGGAAAGGGAAATATGATGGTCATCTATAATAAAACATTAATATGTTTCCAAATATGATAATATTAGAGTGAATTTAAAATATGGACATGAAGGAGAAAAGTAATGTCAAAATAATTATGGATAGTGATAGAGAACATTGATCATAAGAGAGTTAATGATAATGAGAAATTAAATTACCAAAAAACCATAAACCAATGAGGTGTGATAAATTCCATCAATTCATTAGAAATTATTGTAATAAAGGAAAAAATTTTAAAATTTAAAGGTAGTTTATCTAAAGGTGAGGTATCTTTTTTATCATTAAGATAGAAAACATGATAAAATATACTTGATTTTATTTAAATCCATAAACAAAATTTCATCCATTAGTTTCATGTTTTAAAAATTTTCCACCGCAACCTCATCCCATATTCCAAGTGACAAGTTTCTATGACGAATCATTCTTATTCTTAACGTATTAACTTTTAATAGTTCATATGATCCATACAAGGTTAAAAAAATCTTTCTATATTTACTAAATAAAAAATGGTTAAAAATGTAAGATAATACCCTGAGCTAATAATTATTTATATAAATAAATAATACATTTAACATCTATATTTCCAAAATAATACCAATGGTTAAACTTAGATATTTCCATAAATAAATAATAATAAGTCCCAATTAACCAAAATCACCTCAATAGTAAATAATGTTTTAACCTCAATGGTTATCTCATACCTTTCATCTTACATACACAAGAATTTAATAGTATTATTTCAATATAATCCTTCCTAATAAACTTAAGTGTAACATATTTCTCAACCCAATAAAATGTATCGCAAAATAACATTAATCACCTTAAAATTCCATCACTTAAAACCACAAAAGATAAGTTTATGCATTTGAAATTTTTATCAACCTTAAACTTTTACACCCATAAAGGTATCCATAACTCATAAGTTAACCTCATATTAAAATATCCTAATCTCCAATGTTATTTAAACCCTGTTCTAATACCAATTATAATAGTTCTAAACCCGTACTCCTGGATCTGGTGCTAAATACAGAATATTTACATTTTTGGCTTTGATACCGATAAAATTAAACCAATTTTAGGTATCCAAATCATACAACACCAAATAGAAATCTTGGATCACTTACATACCCAAGGACCTTTTATTTTTATAGTTTAAGATAATTAGGATAAACTATTACATTGAAATACACATTTCTTCAAGTGATCGTTTTTTCCAATTATACCTATGTTTTCTTATTTCACAATTAGTATTAAAAATATCCCATAAAATTCTCCAAACATGAAACCCTTATATATATAATTCATTTAAAATAATTCTTTATAACCCAATCAAATGGAAAAAATAATAATAGTTAGTTCAAAAACTTAGTAAGTGTAAACATAAGCATTAAAAATTGAATGTCATTAGTGAACATAAGATAAGAATAAAAGTATGGTGGACAATAAAATTGCATGAGAATATCATAGGATAATTCATACCCATAAAAACATCGATCATTAAACATGTTTCATGGAATAAATCTTTAAAAAATATATGAATCATAATAATCAGTAATCATGAGCGTTGTGATTTCAATCTTGATCAAAGGAACCATTTAAAAATCATATTGACCATGCATAAAATGTGTTGGTATCTTGGAACATTATCTTCATCACCCATGTTCACTCCTATCAAAAATAACTAGATCCTAATTAAATCTATAGGAGAAAACTCTCTAGTTATCTCCATCTTTATTACCTTTAATGATAAGAAACATTACCCAATATATTGGAGAGCTATATCAAGATAACTCGTCTTATAAGCTATATCGGGCTTACCTATCATCATGAGCTATATCAGACTCACCCATAATAATTGATAATTTCACAGTACTGTACATGAATATAATATATGGAAGCTTTCATTTTCATTATAAAACTTTTAAAAACAACTTTCATTCATTTAAATCTTAATTTACTCATGGAAAAGAAATGATTTTTATTATAATCTCAATAAAACAACCGTAATATGTCATCCAAATAAATAATATGGATAGTATCATGAGATCATATTCATATTAAATTTTAAAAATCATTAAATTGGGTTGATATATATGAAAATAATATTTAAAACATTTATTTTAAAATAAGAAAAATACACTATTCTTCTAGTACTATTAAAACTAAAAAATCACAAACAATTTTGAGATAAAAGATTTTTATTTGAAAATAACCATGTAAACTTGTAAATTAATCTTAAAATCAATTAATATTTATAGTTATGTGAAAATATATTCTTACGGTATGTGTTAAAACAAATATTTCATTCACACCTTTGGTAAAAATTACCTTGCTCGGAAAATGATAAGAAGATTACTTTTAAACCTTTTTATAAAAAGTAAAAATTGGTAAAAATAATATTAATATATTATTGGAGAATAATAAAAAAATTCTTGGAAGTATTTCAATGAAAATATATACATGGAAGAAAATTTTCATCAATTAAAGGGGAAACAAGGTCATTTTTTATTAAAAACATTATCTTAGTGATTTTAAGTACCAAAGAGATGAAAATTAAAAAATCATATAATCCTTAGAAATAAATAGAGTAGAAAAATATAAATATGGTTTAAGAAATTAATATCATACAATTTCCCCCAAAGTGAAAAAATTGGGCCCCGATGGAATCCTAGTTTCCCCATAGACACATGTTGTCCCCTCCTTGGGGCCCACCCACATGCCCAAACAGGTCATAAAACTAACAAATATCTCCATAATCCAACGCATGTTATTTTAATGTTATTTTTCCTCACTAGAACACACCTTGGAAAATTTTCTAATATTTCACCCATCCTGATCACTACTCGAGGTGAAACGTATTTAACTATGGAGTTATAATCTGGAAGGCTCCATAAAATAAAGGAGTAACTTATTGACATGGGTATCAATATTTTGTATTTTAACCATTTAATATTTTAGGGTGTTATATTCACTGGCCTCCATTTAGATAATAATGTTCTTATTGTGGACACTATATCCCAACACAGCTAGTGCCAACACACTTTCATCTGAGTTCCTCCTCTAATACCACCTTGTAACATTCTATATTTTTTCAAGTATATTCCTCCTTAATTTTTTTGGTTAAACCTATTTTTGTTTGTTTAAATATTTTAAAACATGGTAATTGAGCCCTTTCCCCATGTTAGGGACATAATAAAGTGGTATAATAGGTCAAAAAAAAAATTTCGCTTTGCTATTAAGAAAAGGTATATAGGTGACTATGATGTGTTGGGGGTTGGTAATGATCTAGATTAAGGGAGAAGATAACCCATGTGTGGGGGGAAACTCAAGTTCCTATGTATTGTACTATTGTTCATGCTGTTATTTTGTTATAGTTTTGATGTTATTTCACATTGGGTGATTCACTTGTTATGTGATGTTACTGTTTATTAAGATTTTACTCATGGTCTGATATAGTATGACATGAGTTTTTATGCATTCTGGTAGGTTCATAGGTATTTATTTTGAAATAAATTTTTCAGGATAGGGATATATTTATTATGTGTGATATATCTTAGATAAGACTAATATTATGAATATAATTCCATAAGACTAAATTTTAGGAATCTATATAATATTCCATGATATGTAATGATGTTTGATATTACTTATTCATGTTTCATGGAAAGGAAATGTCAAAAAAACTAGAATAACTATATATAATTTTAGTTATACTTATATGATATTACTTAAGAAATTAGAGCTGGATAAGTTCCTCGTAAATAGAGGAATTGAAATACTATTGACCAATGATATAATACTAGTTTTCCTTCATATTACTTTGATATGGTATTGTAGTGAGGATAAGGTAATAAGTCATACAAACTTATTATAGCTTATTGTTTCCATATATATAATAACCAAGTACCTTGTGGCTTCTAATGTAGCTTAAGATGTGGTTTAGTAAGGGTTTTTTCTAATTTTTTTTATACAAAAATAATATACTATTAGTATTTCCATGATAAAATTTACTATGGTATTATCTAAGATGTGAGTTTTATGGCAAAGATACAAAAGGTAAATACTTATGTATATTATTACTCAAGGGATTTTTTCAAGATAGTTTGGTATTAGTATGATTTTTTTCTATGAAGATGTGTTTCAATTACAAACCTAATCACAAACCATATTAGGCCCAATAGATATATACATACTTAGTAGAAGTATGTTTTACATATTATAACTAACAAGTCACTAGTTTTATCTATATTACAAGTGAGAGTAATTTGATTTTGTGACCTATAACCAACTACTTCATAATTTAGATTACCTATATATATTCAAATATCTGAATATTTATCTATTCAAATGATGATTCTAAATTTTTGTAACATCGTTGTGATAATATCTTGAGAGTATTTATCACATTGAATGGTCATAGCAGTTCCCTTCTATGATAATAATCTTGAAGTGATATACCGATATTCTTAAATACATGTTCTATAGTGGGATTATATCATCTAATTGGACATAAATGATTTAATCTATCATGGGTAAGAGGCTGATAATATATTGATACTAATTGTTTGTAAGGTATCCCTTGGTAATATTTAAGAGACGAGGTTATGAGAATAGACCCACCTATATGAATTCCATATGTTTATGAATCATTGGATATTCCTATTTTTGAATGTGTCTAATGATCCTTAGGCTTTAATATTATTATTAATACTAATCATAACTCATGTAATTTTAAGTATTTACTAAAACTATAATGCCATAAGTTAATAAAGAAGTAAGATACATTGGGTGTGTCATGAATGATATATTATTAAGGAATAAGTTGAGAAAGGATTTTCCCTTGTAACTTTATAGAAGTTTATTTCTCATCCCTTTGATTGGAATGGAACTGTCGAACTAAAATCCATGGATATGGTGTATTGATGGTTTTATATTAGATATTCAAAGAAATACATATCGAGCATATAGTCTAGTGACATGAGTGTGAAAATTTCTTGATGATATATCAAGATATATGAATTATGTGACATGGTGATTAGTCATATATCGTTATCATCATTGTGACATTAACTTATTCCTTTTTGGGTACTTTTACATGTTGATAGATACAAATATTGGAATTTAGGAAAGATTTTATAATGTCATTGAGGAAGTGTCTTATATTTTCACATACATAGTGTATACTTTGATATCATTTAAATGTTATTTGTATTTAAATATTGGAATAAATATTGATCTTAAGACTAATAAATAATATTTATTAAGGATAAACTATTCAAAAATTATTCAATCACTATTTTATATGAGTTAAATATTAAATAAATATTTATTATTAAGACCGTGATTATAATATTTTTTATTTTTTATTTAATAAATAATATTTATTATTCAAGGTTTGGTAAATGTTGAGGAGCATGGATGAGCTCAATTTTTTCCCTAGTAATGGAATTTATATTTATATTATCTGTGCGACATGTGTTCTTCCAAGAAATGATATTATTATTATTATTATTATACATGGGGTCCACTAAGTATTAAGATATTTTTTAAGGGCCTTTGTGAAATTACTGATTCTCTAACTCTATCTCTATATATATAATAAATTATAGCATTTATATTATGTGTGAGAATCATTCATTGTGTACAAAATTTATCCTCCTTAGAGTATTTTCTCTATGAAGAGAATCTCTTAGATTTACCTCAGTATAGATAGAATTATTCCACCTATTTCCATCCTCTAAATAATGATATAATTAGTATCAACACTTAAAATGTGAAGGGTTATGTTTCAATCAAATGTGAGTGACACAAGATGATTTGTACCACTATACTAGCGTAAGAAGTACCATTAACAACACTTTGAGATCAAGGATTATGTGTGGATCATCTCTTGAGGGATTCTAATTTGGATCCTCTATATTCAACAATGGTACAAATCAAATTAATTTTTAATCGATCAACACCTACATCGAAGAAAGTACTCAAGACTGAGCTAATTTCTTATTATTAAATTAATTATAAATTTAATGTTAAAGATATTTCACTCATGGTTTTTGTATTATTTTATTATGGTTCTTTGGATATAGTCATGAGACATGTAATTATTCACCAAGTTATTATAATTTATTCATTGGATTCAATGAAAATACCATCATTGGTCAAAGACCTAACCAGCTTCTTCTTTTCCCAAAACCTTGAAACCATTATTTTTATTTCCACTACCCTGGATTTTTAGAGACCCATCATTACTGAATCTGGTTGTAACATCAACATGTAAATTAACATTCTTCATGAAATTTTTTTAGACATGTTAGATAAGCACCCAATATTAAGGATCCATGTTATGAAATATTTAGTTTCTTTTATACAAATATCCATCAGGATATCCTTTTCATTCTTCCTATATTATATCCATGAAATTTCTGGTTTAGTTGAAACACAAGATTGTATTTCCTAATTTTCCATATTATAGGTTATAAGATCACACTCCTCTCCCCCCAAAGGATAGAAACTATATTCAAGGGGATATTATATGGTATTTTGGATACCATTTTCATTTTTATTGTATTAGAGTATTTTTACTTCTCTATTGTATTTAATTTATATCATTTTCACTAATGTTAGAAAATTTATAACAACATCTATAAAATAGTTTTGTCTTTGTGTTATATGATATGTTCTCATTATTTTTTGTTGACTCTTGTTATATTAATCTCCCAAATAGATTTTTTCCTCCATACACCAGGTCATTGTATAATTGATATTCCCACAAAATTGATATTTTATCCAAATAAATATTTTATCATTTCTTCCTCTCTATGTGTTTCTATCTTTAGAGTGGCTTCTTAACTATTCAATAACCCTTGATGGTTTAGGGTTTCCACATCCATTTTTTTAAATAATATAGTATAAAAAATCCTCCTACAATGGATGTATTAGCTTCACATCTGATCCAACTCTTTCCCATATTCCTAGGGCTATGTTAATTTATTAATTTCTCAACATTCCTTATTTTTATTCCTTCTCTTTATATCAACTCTTTTTTAGATAAATTTTTTAATTTCATCTTTTTCTTATCATAAACCACTTTTACTTCATATTTAATCTTATTTTTTAAAGGCACAACTTCTTATTTAATGGATATAACTCTTTTCAACCTTTATTATATTTTATTATTAAGATAATCTATCATTTTTCTTACTATTTGATCAAATAAACCACTTATTCACATGTATCTTGAGAAGAACCTTTTTCTTCCTCAAATTTTTCTAACTTTGTAATTTTAGCTTCATTTTAATCAATGTATTATGATGATTTATTTAACAGGGCCCCAATATTTTGGTTTTTATTATGTTAAATGTACAACTCTTCAAGTTATCTTTTGATTCAAATTTTCAAGTCAATGACTCCTACATGTTGGTATTATTCCTCTATTTCAGATTTTTTTTCTTTTAAATTATTGCAATTATAACATATTATATTTCCAAAATAAATTATTCCTCATTATTTTTTAATAATATTCTGTTACCTCATTCATCTTTAATTTATAATTTTGTCTACTTGAACCTCTTTGAAATTTAATTTACTGATTTAATGTTTCATCTCCAAGGTAAATTTCATTGTTGTTTTGGTAAAATACCATATTAATCTCCATTATTCACCTTCATTATATATATTTCTATTATATATCTAGCCTTTCCACAATTAAAGATCAAAAATGGTATAATGCCTTCATATTTCCCTTTGATGCTATTTAATTTACTTAAAATAAGTTAAATAAATTCATCATTGGAATAATTATCATTACCTCAAGATTCATGCATATTTATTCCAAATGTATTTTAAAGAAATTTTATTTGGTAATTGGTTGGATATACTTTCTAATTTAAGTAGTATTTTATATTACACCATCTTGTTATGAATATTATCAATAAAAATTTCTATGTGATCTCGTTCCTTAAGAGATTATAGCTTTTCATTATCTAAAGGTGGTATTATTCTGAGGATTTTCTTTATAATAGAAACATATTTCATCTAATAACAATGTATGTGGATGGATCTAGTAACTAAAATGATATTATTTAAGAAGAAATCAATATTATCATATAGTTTTATACTCAACTCCTAAAAAAATTCTATCACTTTCAATTTAGCTTCTTTCACCTTTCTCACTCCTTAAATATTATCAAATTTATCAAAAATGTATTTTGTATATCTATAGATAATCACCTTCATCTATATTTTCATCAAATCAAGAAGTTTCATATCAGATTCTATCATTGGAATTTATGTATCATCATTGACTTATATTATATTAATTAATATAGAAAAACATCAATCTCAGGAAAACATAAGTGAGATCTAATATAATTCTTCCATATCTAGAAATTATAACCATAAAATAAGAAAAATACTTTTGTATTCATTGTAATCTTCATAATATAAACCATTAAATTATATATTAATTTATTATGAATATTATGGCTTTGATACCACTTGATATAACCATAGGAAAAATACACCCTAATCAAGGGATGAATTAGGTTGTTCAGTTTTTATTCCTTTACACTAGATATTTTTCTCTTGTAATCACTAAAAAATATAACCTATAAATATTCAAGCATACATATGATATTTAGATGAAAAAATTAAAATCACGAGAACTGTGATTTTACTTAGTTCACTGTAAAGTGTTATTTCATGGAGAATACACTGATGGTGTATCGACGTACTAGGGGATAACACAACACATTGTGTGCGTTGCAATAATTTAGGAAAGATGAATTTTTTATCCTAGGGTAACTCCCTCATATTATCTCTTTTCTCAGTGATCTAAGATGAGGAATAAAATAGGAATGTGACATAATGATAACTCATAATGAATCTTTACAAATGATAAACACCAAACCAATAAGGGTGTCTTCACTATTGTTTTGTTCCTCCTTAAATATTCAATTATTAAATTAAATTTCTCTATAAGTATTATCTTTCTATGATTTTATATTTATTTTAATATAATTTTCTTATTCTCCTCTTTCTATCAGTCCTTCTATAAATAAATGTTTCATTTACAAAAAATAATGATCCAAGAATTGGCCTCATGTTCCTTCTAGATAAGGTCCACAAAACCACCTTTTTACCACTATTAGTACCAAAATTTCTCCCACTTAGGGAGAGAAATCCTGGATATTTTAGATTTAATCAGTGATCTAAAGGGACCTAAATCCCTCCAAAATGTCCCAAAGGTCACCTTCATGAATCCCTCAGCAAGGATAGCCCGCCTTCGTGAGGATCGCCTCTGTGATCGTCTTCACGACATCATGGACCCTCAGCAAGTCCGACACATTCTGATGGAGCGTAACCTCTCTGTGGTGTCATCAGTCTTTGTGAGGCCAGCCACTGTGATCCTCTTTGTGGCATCACGCAACCTATGTGAGGTCGATGTATTCTGACAGATCCCCTCCTCTCCAAAAAGTGACTCCTCTTTGCGGTGAGTTCTATGACCCTTGCTGAACTTCATTGCCTATAAATAGAGGGCTCAACCCCCTCTCAAACCACTGTTACTCTGCCCTTTCGAATTCCAAAGCTCATGTTTCTCAAAGACGTTAATGAAACCCATATATGGATCACCAAAGGTATTTTACCTCTGTGAACCATACCTATTTTTGTTCTTCATAGCCTCCACCTATGGTGGGGATTCCCTTCACGAAAGCATATGACCTTAGCAATGGAGGGGGCCCCTCCGGGGTTCTTGAGGTTTTGTGAAGCGTATAGCTTTCACAAAGCACTCTCCAAAGAAAGAGTTGTTTTATGAGGTGAATCTATGCTCCATTAAAGACTCCCCTTCACTAATATCATTTCCTTCGCTAAGAATCTTTCCTTCTCGATGACCTTTCCCTCCATGAAGGTCATCCACTTTGTGAATTACCCATGCTTTGCAAAGACCCTTTCCTTTACGAAGAACCTCTTTCCAAGATCTCTTTCTTTTCACACCCTTATCCCGTACATCCCTCAAGGTTTGTACGAAGTGATTTCAAGGTCCCTTGGGAAATGATTCATGTTACGTTGCTTTTCCTCATGCTTCTTCGCATAGGCATGCTAACGGCTATTGCTTCTTCGCATAGCCACGCTGATGTGATCCCTTCAATGGATCACTCCACAACCCCATCTCACCACAGCATTGATGGTGTCTTCCATTCACCAAGGGTTGAAGTGTGCTGGTTATGTAAGTCCTAGGGGTGAGTATTGGATCCTTTTCATCTTATCTACAGGAAGTTAAACTTCCAAGAACCTGTGTCTTCGACACAAGATGTTAAACTATGATGGCCACATGTATGGTAGGTCCAAGAGGCACAGAGAGGGGATGGGAATGGGTTCCCTCTCACTCTCTCTTTCCCTCTGAGCTTTGTCTCCTTACACACCTCATGAAGTCTCCACGTAAGCCCCAGTACCCTTTGATTGGATGATTTAGGTATGATGACCATATCCTCCTCGTACACCGAGACACCCTCCTTTCTCATTAGGACACTAATTAAGTGTAAGCCCTTGTTTCCTCTGTGGGTTTCTAGCTGTGCATAATCCCCACCCCACTTCTCGCTAATGCACCTTTGCAACACGATCATCAAGTTTATTTTTGCCTATTTTTTCTCACACAAAGCATGACTCATGTGGGCTTAGAGTATGCATAGACCATGACATCCTATATTGGTTTCTAACCATGCATAAGACCCATTCTTCCTTCCCATCCAAACTACAAGTACATTGATCTCTACCTTTTAAGCAGGGTATGTAGGAAGCTTCTCTAAGGTTCAAGACCCATCATTCTCTATCACCCATCAGTCCCAACCAATTCACATCAACTCTACTTCATCCCACATGATGATAAACTATATGCCTTAAAACTACATGGGTTTTGATACCTGTCTCCTAGACAGGGTACGTAGGAAGCCTCCCTGAGGTTCAACCCCAAACACAGGTAAACATTGGCATTCTCCTTGTTGGGACCCCCATCCTTGTTCTACTTTTTAGTGGTTTCAAACTAGTTTTCGGGCTACTAACCATGCGTAATCCCTACACTCAATCCATACTCCTCCAACCAAGAGTACCCCTCTTGCGATGGGTTGTTAACCACATGTAATCCCCAACATGTCATTAGACCGTTGTACCTTGTGTACACCTTAATTATATGCACCATCCTGAACTACGTGGACTTTGATTCCCCGCCATGGGGATATGTAGGAAGTCTCCTTGAGGTTCAATCCTGTCACCCATGTCTTATCTTAGTCTCTCTCTTAAGCCTTTGTGTTTCGGGAAGGTCATGCCTTAACCAGGGGGTTCTAATTTCTTCGGGTCCCATCCATGCATCCATCACCATGATCCACCTCCTTAGGTGACTCACCGCCTCACCGAACTACATGGAATTTGATTCCCACCCACTAGGATACGTAGGAAGTATCCCTGAGGTTCAATCCCAACACCTCCATCATCTTCCCATCAGTTCCATCCCATTCATCTCATCCATGTCATCAAATCATCCATTATCCGTCATAATTTTATCTGGGCCACCACATCCTGGTGAGATCATGTCATCCACTTCCTCGTTGATCTTAGCAGTACCTGGGCCACTAACCACACATAATCCCCATAATTTCTTTGGGTTTTTATCCATTGCATACACCCTGATCCCATGATTCAACCTCTCAAACTACATGGGTTTTGATCCCTTTCTATTATACAGGGTATGTAGGATGCCTCCAGGAGTTTCAATCCCAGCCAATGGTAAACCATGGTGTCCCCTTTTTCGGGGCCCAATCATCCTTGGATCTGTCCCCATTGGGCGTTTTGATCCACCCATCTAGTAAGACTCCCAGGTTCTCCCTCCTAGGGATGTACCCATCTGATGGACTCCCATCAGTGTTCCGATCAATCTGATCCATCTCTACTATATGTTAAACTCATTTTATACCTCATGTTAAACATGGGAAGATGAGGAAAAACTAGGAGACATGCCTATGGAATATAATTCCCCGCACTCAACGTGGGATGCCTCGGGCTCCTGTGCCCTAGATAATCCCTATCATAATAGGAAGAGATCTAGGTGTACCAGTGTTTTAGTGCCCTGACATGACAGTGATGCCCAACGTGACTACTCCCCTGACTGAAGGTTGTTGCCCTAACATGACCCTATGGAATGTCTTGACAAAAGCACTGTAATCAACCAGCTTCTAGGAAGATGTAGCACCAATAATAGTTTCATGAACAACGTATTAAATCTATGAGGGAGACCTGGACTAAGTGAAGAATTCTGTGGAGGAATACATGAAAGGAGAGACCAATATCCCATAATCCCATTTCGATCTAGGAGGAAACGTACCTAAATAAGAAATGGATGTCTTCCTCCTTTGTAAAGCATGAATGCGGGGAAACAAACATCCAGCGCGTCCCCACGAACGAATGCGCACCCCAGCGAAAGCATCAAAAATAGAAATGGTGAACCTAAAGTGAATATTCTCATCAATATGGAGATTAGTATAATTATATATATCAGCAGATAATAGTGTCATCAGATCTAGCTATCTGGCGCCAGGTACCACCAAGAAAATAGTGGGCCTAGCATGAAACTCACCAAAGTTTGGGGTAGTTAATCATTGGGCATTCTAGTCTTCAATGTTGTCAATGTAGATCTTTCTATACATCCATAAAAGACTAAAAATTTCTGGGGAAATATGCATCACTTTCCTATTGTCTATACTGATGAGTGAATTTTACTACTTTGTGGGACCCAAGATCAAGCTATAGGAAACCGATCATCTCCCTCCTGCAGACACAGGGGCAGGAAAAGTAAGAATGCAGTAATTCCCCAAGGATTTATCTCCTCTGCAATGGCTCCCACGCCCACATCTACAGGGTAACCACACCCCCTCTCGCCCTCTAAATTTATTCATAGTAGGGTGATTGATACTCTTGCTCAACGATATGAACAGGAAGGGGTCATCCCAACGAGGGACATCACCCATGAAGACATAGAGGCCCTGATGCCCCGTCAATGCCTCCGCCCACAAGGGCCACACAGGGAGCTGTTTCTCCCCAATCCAACCTTCAAAAAATTTGAGATCTTATACCTGGAGTGCTCCTATGACTCACTCCCTTATGCTGATGAAGTAAGGGATGTCTGAGTCCAACCATTCAGGACTTCAGTTAGGGAGCCGCCGAGAAGGGATCCCACCCAACTATATTAGTGTCACCAGCCAGTCCTATAAACTAAAGAGTAAGTGGTTCATCCCCCTACACAGTTGGCTCTAGTTCGGTTGACCTAGAATCAACACTAGGTTTAAGATCAAGATTATGCCTGCCAGGAGGAATCATCATCCGCTGCTTCAGTGGCACGAGCCATCATCAACTTGATCTATCAATCCCTATCATTATTGGGAAGAGGAACCTCCCAGTTATTGATCTAGGGAACTTCCAAGCCCGGAGAAAGTTGAATCACCAGTCACCTTGTGAGCAGGTTATACTAGCTCTCCCAGTTACCGGGGCAAGCAGCAGCCATTGTAGGAGAGCTCATGATAGTGATGTTTGATATGTGGTTCCTCCCCATGCCACTATCATCAACCCAAGCAAAGGCCATCCCCATCTTGTTGACACCCATCACGAAGTTCTTCCCCATGCCTTCAATCTTAGGTATGGAAATTTTCTTCACATACTAGGTACTCAACATGAGGGTCTTCCTTGCCCAGTCACCCAACAGCATGGAGGCCCTCCCCATGTGCTCATAGATTTTGGAGGGGGTCCTCCCTGTTCCTGAAATCTCCCAAGAATAGGCCCTACCCACTTCATCAACTTTGAACATAGAGGCCCTTCTCATGTCCATTATAATCAATATGAAGTCCCTCTTCATACCACTGCTACCAGTTCTGGCCGATGAGAAGGTCCTCCTTGCACTACGGATGGCCACCACGGAGGTCCTCCCCATGTGTTTACCACCTCCAATGGAGGCCCACCCTAGTCCAGCACTATCAAACATGGAGGTCCTCCCCTTTTTCCATTCGACATTTTTTCGGTTTCCCCTCGCACTCCATCTCATCGAATTGGAGGTCCTCCCCGCGTCAGCAGTAATCGATATGAAGGCCCTCCTCATATCCCATCTAGTGTGGGTGGAGGTCCTCCCCACTCTATCACCAATCTACATATAGGATCTACCCATGTAAAAAAACTAATCTGTCATGAAGAACCATCCCAAGGCAGGAATATGGGTCTCTGTCTCCAAAGGAATAATCTTGAGAAGCTTCAAACAGCAATCAAACCCATCTACTTTTCAGATTATGAGGCGGAGTGTGATTTTCTATTGGAACCCTCACCCTGATATTTTATGTTGGGGGATGGGGTAAGAACAAGGCATATAAGCTTTATCCTTTTAGAAAGTGAGGTCCACCGGATCCCTATCTCTCTCCGAAGATACATACAGGAGGAGGAAGATTTGGCCCCTTTTTCAGAGCCTAGTCGTGCAATCCTCCTTATTGTCAACAGGATCATTCTCTACCTCAACAAGAGATCATGTAGAGTTCTTCTAGGGACCAATAGAGGATGAAAAATAGCATGACCCACCACCAATGACTGTATCCCCTTTGTGGGAAGCAGTGGTCATTAGTCTGTCTTACAGGGATGTGGTGGTGCAATCAGTTCATTCATCAGAAGATATCCTGAGATGCATCGGATTGTCAGATCATGCACCATACTCTACACCATCTAGTCTATCATCTCAATGGTATACTTTAGTGTTTTTACTAGTCCCTCAACTGCCCCTGTTTGATGAAGGGGGAAATTAAGGGTTGGATCCCGAATCTAAGTTAAGAATTTTGTGGAACCTTCTCAACGTAAATCATATCTCTTTGATGTTCTGTCTCATTGCAATAGTAGGTTTAAGAATTCTAGAATCTCTCACCCCAGAAGAGGTCATGTAATTCCACCAAACTCTTTGGGAAATGCACTTCCATCTCCTTCATTGAAGGGTATCTTATCCCAAGATTCAGAAACACTTTTATGACATTGGCCAGTAATTTCGCATGGTCGACTTGGCTACGCTCCCCATGGCTCAGCGCCCTGAGTCACCTGGTCATAATATGACCCTCAAGCAACTATGTTTCTAGATATTTATATTTATCCGCATAATTATTTTGGAGCCTTCTACCCAAATTCAGATCTGTGGTTGGGCGTAGTATAATGTCCTTCATTTCAGTCCTATTCGATACCAGCCCAACTTGCTAGGTGATATTGAGGATATGCCTCTAGGCACAATCGCAGTTAACATGGACAACCTATCAGATGAAAAAACCAAGCTAGGACTCATTGAAGAGAATTTACCCCTGGGGTTGGTACCACACATATTGGATCCTTTGGGTAGGGTTACTCTCTAGAAAAAAACTTATTGGGTCTTCATGCACCTTATGATTCATTATCCTTCATTCAAGACCCTAATAAGGTCAAAGAGAATTTTGGGACCGTAAAACCATTTGAATCATCTAGCTCAGTGAAAAATATAGAAGATGACCCTAAAAAGGATACATTGTGTCAACAGCTCATGGAACATAAAAATATGTTTGACAAATTTCTTGCCAAACGTGCTGTAGAATGTAGACCATATTAAGATAATCCTCGATCGGGGTAGTAGGGGCAGGTATAGCCTCCCCTCGGCAAGTAGCCTCTTGGTGACCTTGACTATCCTTCCCATATAGATATATTAGGGGCTAGGGATTATGGTAAGTGGGTGCGATATTCATCACAAAAGCCACCTGAGTTTTGTGATGACCCTCCTCAGGACCCAGCTCAGGTTCCCCCCAGTTGTTCCATAGTTCATTCTCCTAGCAGAACTACAAGTCATCCCACCAGCCGCTCCATGAGTTGTTGGGCCTTCTTACCATGTTGAATAACCTACCAACGTTTTGGTGGTCATGTATCCTCATCAAGATCGAAATACTCATCCAGATGATCTGATTGAAGCACTTATTGCTCACCTCGAGGCCCTTGAAACTTGATAGGTGGAAATCATGTCTGATGTCAAGCCATATCTAACATGGGTGGATGATATGCCAGCACCCTCGGGTTTTAGAAATCCTCATTTCTCCCCCCTTTAATGGGATGGGTGATCTGCTGCAGCATCTGGCCCACTTTATTTCATGGTGTGGACCCATGTTGGGAACTCCATCACAGCATGAGGCCTCTAAGATCCGATGTTTCATGCAGACACAAGAAGGTCCCATGTTTGTTTGGTACAGCCAGCAACTAATTATGTTATTAACTAGTTGGGAGGACCTTCTTAAGTAGTTTCTATACCATTTCAGTTCCACCACCTAGAAGACAAGCATTAATGACCTCTTCAAATGCAAGCAGAGGCCTAACAAGCGCATCATAGACTTTGTTGCTAGGTGTAAGGGCCTCACATATTCCATTGATATGACACTAACCCAGGAGTAGATGTTGATGATGTGTATGGTAAATGTGAAGGTTTAACCGGTCCCTTCCCTCATCACTCAAAACTTCCTAGGTGGGTTTCGGGATTTCTCTAATAAATCTCAATGTTTAGAAGAATCCTTGCAGCAAGCCAAGAAGACATGTCCATTGATTTTTTTGGTTCCCATAAGAAGAGATTTTAAGGCTGAGCCCTCCGTCATAGCACAAATAGAGGCCCCCTGGTAGCTGGAATTGTTACCGGTAGAGCCACCTCCACAACATCATTGAGGCCCACCACCTCAGACAAAGCCTCCGTTCTAGCAGCACCCGCCTCAGAATCGGTAGGAACCCCCACGTAACATGCCACTATCACCTAGGTAAGATAATCATGTTCCTTATCCCCGTCAGGCTCTGTTGACCCCTCTTTAGGTCCAGTCTCCCATATCCCCCTTCCCAGATATAAGGAACCAGACCTGCTAATTTAATGGGGGTAGGTTCTCAATTACTTATGAAGTGCCTTGGACTAGGGAATATTGTGGTTTTCAGAATGAAAGAGGCCCAAAGAGGAAGATATCACTGATTTACCCAATCACTGCCCCTATCACTGGTTCCTTGGCCACACCCTCAAGAAGTGATATGTGTTTAAAGACTGGATCCAGAACCAGGTTGATAACAATATAGTCAGGTTGGGCCCATCCTCAAAACACATGGCATGTGTGTTTATAAATCTTAATAGTGATAGTGAGGGTGAATGGGAGCAAGTTTATAACCGTGAGTATCAAAAATACGACGATCAGATTGCTCGCAAGGTAGTCACTCGTGCCCATGGTATTATCTATTCACATTTTAATCGACACTAGCCTTCAGATTTTTTCACGTTGCCTACATCCAATACTTTTGTGTCAACATCTCATCCTTCCTCTTCCCAGAAGGGAAATCATCAATGATGCAAGGGAAAGAAAATTCCCCACTGATTCCATCATCATCTCGTACTCTTAGAGATTTCACGTCCCTGAAAATGGTGATTTCTCCCAGAATCCTCCCATCGAAGGAGGATTCTTCAAGTTATGATCAGGAGTACACTTCAGTCAATACTATCAATCTGTTAAACCCTTACCTGGTTCCCGGTGATGAAGAGCGTCTGGTGGACCCTCCCAATGTCCCCAGTCGACGTTGGCGTCAATGGAGATGTGGGTATGTGAATCACCAGAATGCATTGGTTGGTGCTTCCATCCAAGCTGTGCATGCCACTGAGACCAGACAACAGGCCCAGCGTAGAGCTCATCATGCGCAGCCTTCTCATCTCATTTCATCAAATCTGCCTCCACCTCCATTTGTGCTACTTTATCAGGTAGATCCACCACGACCGTTCTATGTTCAGTCATGTTATGTCATGGATATACATCTGTCATTTTTTACTCAACCAGTATTCACTCTACATGGTTCTAATAGTGATAAACGGGGCATTCCCAGCACCATCCAGAATCGTCTGGTTCAACCAGCAGCACCCATCAGACCTCCTTCCACAAAGTGACCTCCTATTAGCAGAAGTGTACACCTAGCATGGAAGTATGATATCCTTGAGCATATTTCCATCATTATTGTGAAGCTCCCTATCCTCTAGTAACTTCACAAGATTGAAGATATGCGTGAAGGCCTTGAAAAGGATTTAAGGATCCCCCTCTAGTTTTAAATATAGGTAGAATCTACAAAAGCCTTCCATGATGAGATAGTTGAGCATGGGGAATGTCAATCCATCATCTCTTTTTCTAGAGAAGATAAAGGTTCTCCTAGACAGGGGCACATCCACCCACTATACATTACTATCTAGTTCAATGGCATGGAGGTCCGTTGATGTCTTATCGACACAGGCTCTGAGATCAACCTTATCCCAACCTGGAAGCTCTGCAAGATGGGGCTGTCTAAAATAGATCTCAGTCCCTCTGACCTGAAAATTCATGGTTATGATAGGACGGAGCAGACACCAGTTGGCAAGATTCGCTTGAAGACCCAGTTCAGTGGCCTATTTGCCAACACCGAGTTCATGGTTGTCTCACAAGATACCACTTAAAACACATTTATGGGTAGACCATGGATCTACCTACATGTGGAAATCCCTTCCTCATATCATCAATGCCTTAAGTACCCCCTTAATGGTCAAGTAGGTGTACTCCAAGGTGATGCATCTCCCTTGCCACTTGTGAAGCCAACTACTTGGATACTGACTATTACAAGGGAAAGGACAAGAAGATTCAGGATAATGAGGTTTAACACGCTATGGCTATGATTGACCTATGGACAGACCTGGATGATGCCTACATTTTCCCGATTCATAGATTGGAATCCACGACCTTGGACATGGGGAAATACTTCGTTGTCTCTATAATGAAGAGGAAGATCATTCCCAAGTATAAGGAATTATATGAGATCACCTCATATTATCACACAAATCATGCATGAGTGATCCCAGAGCCCCCTATCTTATAAGGTATCGAGATGTCATCCCCATGGAAATAGAAATACATCATACTTGTTTGTTTCTTTAGGTGGGGATAAACCAACTCAAGCAGAAATGCCACTATTGCTTTGATATCATAAAATTTAGACCATTGGTTCGAAGGCTTGATGGGATCGGGTTGAGGGATTTTGTCACCATTGTTTCAATAGTGAAAGAGTCCCTCGATGAGGTGTCCACTTCCACTTAGGTTGGCACTGGTGTTCTGTTAGGATCTGTCAACTCAGAAGAGTTGCCTCCTACCAATGATCCCCTCATTGTGGATGAATAACAGGATTTGGAAGATGCCCCTCCCACATTCTAAGAGAGTGTCTCCACTACGGTCGATGAATTGGTATAGGTGAACCTCAGTAATGATATGCATCTGAAACCAACATTGATCAGCACTGTTATGCCTGCAGAATAGAAACATCAATACATGGATTTCCTAAGGTAATATTGTGATGTATTTTCCTGGAGTTATGACAAGATTCCAGGTCTATATCCTCAATTCTCCATCCATCATCTCAATCTCCCAGAAAATCATTGCAGATTCAAACAGCCTCCCAGAAAGATGCACCCTTCTCACTGTGCCATGGTCGAGGATGAGGTTGATAAGATCATCAAAGACAAATTCATCAAGGAAGTCAAGTACCCCATATAGTTATCTAACATTATTCCCATCAGGAAGAAGAACGGACAGATCAGAGTCTGCATCGACATCTAGGATCTCAAACATCTCTATCTGAAGGATTATTTTCCCCTTCCTATAACAGAACTATTGATTGATTCTACCGTTGGGTTCTAGTCTCTCTTATTCATGTATGGGTATTCAGGATATAATAAAATCTTAATGGCCCCTGAGGATTAAGAGTATACTTTCTTCAGGGCACCACTAGGTACTTTATGCTAATAGGTAATGCCTTTCGGTATAAAGAATGTAGGTTCCACCTATCATCATTCTATGCACCACATATTCAGTCTGATTCTTAGGACATTGTTGGAATGTTGCATGGATGATCTGGTGGTTAAATACTACTAGTTTCGGGACCATCTTATAGATCTTGAGAAAACATTTGGATTCCTCCATTTCTGCCATCTAAAGATAAACCCTTTGAAGTGTGCCTTTGGGGTCACCTCCGAAAAGTTTCTCAACTTCGTTTTCAGATACATAGTCATTGAGATTGATCCATAAAAGATCAAGGCCCTCAGTTAGATGTCTTACCCAAGTAACATTTGGGAGCTCCATGTCTTTCAATTCCACTTAGTCTACATATTTTGATTTAACGCAAATATAGATGGAAAGTGTAATCCCTTTTCCTAACTCATGAAGAAAGGTTCTGATTATTAGTGGGATGAGGAGTGTCATACCTCTTTTGAGGAAATCAATTAGTACCTACTATAGCCTCTGGTTCTGATTCCACAGGTTTCCAGAAAGTAGTTGGTCCTCTATGTGAACGCTCTGGAATGATCCCTCAGTGCCTTCTCACCTATAAGAATAATGAGGTAATGGAGAAAAATTTATACTATCTTAGTTGCATGCTCCTCGATACAGAGACCATATATTACTCTGTCAAGAAGAGATTCCTTGCACTGGTATTCACAGTGAAAAAATTGTGACATTACTTTCAGCACCATGTGATACAGCTAGTGTCTCAAGTGGATCCACTGAAGTACATTCTGAACCGCCCCATTTTGATAGTCCATCTAGCTCAGTGGGTAGTGATCCTTCGATATTTAGACACCACGTTTTTTCCCTAGAAGGATATCAAGGGACAGGCATTGGCAGACTTTCTTTCCACCCATCCATCCCCCACAAAGCAGTCTCTGGATCTTGAATTTTCAGATGAGGCAACCCTCACAGTGGACCAATCCATTTTGTGTTGTCAAATTCATTTTGATGGACATTCTCGAAGCCCTAATCACAGGAGACTCAGTGATCCCAGAATCAATAGAGTAGTCATGTGTATCATCTTTATCATGCATGTTCAATCTATCCTACCCAATTCGTTCCTGTTGTCAGAAGGTTGTACCAACAACGAGGCAGAGTACTAGGCTCTCATCACTATTCTCAATTTGGCTCTCGAGATTGAATTTACCTACCTTCATGTGAAAGGGGACTCTAAATTGGTCATCAAGAAGATCAAAAGTGACTAATTCATCAGGAATCTGGAGCTCACACCTCTATTAGAGCGTACTCACCAGCTGATGGCCCAGTTCCCTTCTTGTCCAGACATTACTCATGTCCCTTGATCACAGGCTGGTCGATCTAATGCCTTGTCCAGCCAGGACGCATCTCTTATAGAGCTTTACCAGGATGATTTGATTATCCATGTGGTGCATTGAATAGTAATCTCTCCTCTCAATATGTACGATGATGATATCCCATAGGTAAGTCTCCTTACTATCGGTGCATCCACATCAGGACCTCCAGGTCCCCCTACTGTAGTATTGGAAGGGACCCTTGACTGGATGACTCCCTTTATCGGGTATCTCCATCATGGAAATCTCCCGAAAGACCGAGCCAAATGTGAGCGAGTCTATCAGCGTGCAGTGTAGTTTACCCTCCAAAGTTGTCCCAGTCTTGAGCAGATACTCTACAGACACAGGTTTGATGGGATTATCCTCTGTAGCATTCAAGGAGGTGAGATTTCTCAGGTCATGCGGGAAGTTCTTGCTGGTTCTTATGAGGCTCATCATATAGGGATAAAACTCTCTCATCGGATCCAAAGATTAGGTTATTTTTGGTCCACCATGATTTGTGACTATATCGAGTTTTCCAAGAGGTTCCATGCATGCTATATCCATGCTAATTTTTTGAACCGGCCACCAGAGCCTCTCCATATTACCAAGTACTCTTGGCCCTTTGCGGTCTGGGGACTCGATGTCCTGGGACCATATCCTCTGAAAATAGCTCACCAATGCAGGTCCGTCCTGACTGCTATGGATTTCTTTTCCAAGTGGGAAGAAGAAATTATACCCAAGGAAGTTAAGTCCCATTCTATCATCAACTTCATGAGCTCCAATATCATCCACCAATTTAAATTCCCCCACGTCATCCTCACCGATAACAGAACCAACTTCCGGGTAACTGAGATGAAGAAATTGTACACCAATTACAACATTCGTTCTAATCATTACTCTCTCTATCATGTGAAATAAAATGGGAGGATTGAGGAGTTCAATAAAACCCTCTCTAACATCTTGCATAATATGGTTGGTCAGAACAAGAAGAGTTGGCTGGACAAACTCCCCAATGCTCTCTGGGGTTACCAGAAGATGACTCATAATTCCACTCAGGTGACTCCATATTCCCTGGTGTATGGAATAGAGGTAGTCCTACCCATCTAGATTTAGTTACCCTCATTATGCACAGTCATCTATGATAATAAGACACTAGAAAAAGTAGCTAGAATCCTTTTGGTTGAACTGGAAGAGCTTAACGAGAATAGGCTTCGTGTCCTACACAATTTTGAGTGTCATTAGAACAAGATATCTATATCTTTCAATAATAAAGTTTTCCTCTGATATTTATTACAAGGTGACATGGTTTTGTCTCTGATAACACCAATGATACTAGGTAGGAAGCCACCGAAGTAGGGGCCAAAATGGAAGGGACCTTATATCATTCACAAAGTTTACCCTAATTGTTCATAATTTCTGGTCACTATGGATTGTGGGAGTCTTGCTCATCCCACCAATGCCAAATTTCTCAAGAAATACTTTGTGTGAGGGAATAACATCCCACATGTCATTAACCTATTTATCACCCAACATAACGTTAAACTGTATTATCATCCTGGCAGACGTTAAACTGCTCATCATCATCCTACAAGATGTTAAACTACCTATTCTCATCCAACATGATGTTAAACTGTAAGTGGGCTAACCTCTACAACATTAAACTAAGATATCCTATATCCTTGTTTCATGATGTTAAAATACATGTCATTTTCAGAACTACATATGGCTTGATTCCCATCCTTATGGGATATGTAAAAATGCCCAGACCTTTCACCCAACCCTGGGTCCCTCGACCTTTTGGCCCAAGTTCTCACTTAGGATTGTGTGGTGTGGTATGGACTCTATGCCCTCATTCACAGCAGGAAAAAATTTTCCCATGCTACACACATACCCTTGAGACACTCCTCATCCATCATCCTTACTTCATGATGTTAAATTGTAGTTCGTTTTTAATAACTACATTTTTTTTTTGATTCTCATCCTTATGGGATACGTAGGAATTCCTGAACATTTTTTCTTTAGGTCTAGCCCAAAAAATCTATTCCCCCCCCCCTTGGGTTTAGTTACCTTCGAGGGATTTCATATGGTGTAGTATGTGGACTTCTATGGTCCCCATTCACATCGTGTTTACAATGGCCGCATCATGTGCCCCTCCTTCTAGAACATCCTTCATCCACTATTCTTACCACATGACATTAAACTGCACAGCAATTTCATAACTACATGTGGCTTGATTCCCATCCTTATGTGATACATATGAACGCCTAAAAGTTTTGTTTTTGGGTCTATACCTATTTTTTTAGAAACCTTATCTTAATTATGGTCTGATGGCCTAAGTTCTCTAGGGGTGTTTGGTGTGGTGTGGACTTATGTCCCCATTCACATCAGGTTTTCAATAACCACACCATGTATCTCTCTCTTGAGATCTCTCCATTCCCCTTTCCACCACTCATCTCTTCAAGTCATCTTTTCTCAATTGGTCCCCTTGACCTCTATAATGCCTCACCAATGTGCTCAGATGCACTATGGTTTAGGACCTAGAGTGTTGGATTCTACGTGGACATGATTTCATTCATTTCCATGCCTCATGCCTCCCTTTATTTGGGTTTCCATCATCTTCCACATCCAAATGGACCCCCGGATGGTATGGATTCTCGGCCTTATGGCTCACCTACCACTTTGGCCCAACGTCCCGGAGGATTTTGAACAACATTATGTGACAATTTCTGGATTTCAAATATAGTCAGTGGTCAACCCTCATTTCTTGTTCCCATTTCAGGCCAATGCGATGCAGATAATTTGTTTTGAAGATGGTAAACAGTTATACTCCATCATTGTGCCACCCCCATTGAACCCTAAATATTGGTCTCGTGATTCACATCACTTTCCACTCCATCATGTTCAAGTGGAATTTCAACACCCTTGGTGCTATCCCTCCATGCGCATTTTTGTTTTTTTTAAGAAGTTGGTGGCATGAATTGGTTTCTCAATTCATGCCCCCTAAGAAATTTATTAAAAACAAAAGAGTAACAATACAGACTCGAGGTGTAAATAACTTACACCGGCAGGGAGTTAAAGGGATAACAAGAAAAAGAACTCAAACAAACTAGAATCAAATTGCAGCAAGCCAAAGTATGTTCACCATAAAAGAAGAAAAGTCTTCCTTCAATAATTGGGTGTTAATTGTTTAAAACCAGCCTTCACCATTGAAAATTCTAAAACTTCATGAGGATGGACAAATTTTGAAAGAAGTATCATTGCATCAGGACTCCTCCAAGTGGGTTTAAACCTTGACTAAGTCCCTAAGCCCACATGATCTATGCTCAATGTGGGAAACAAGTGTAGAGAAGATATTCACAACATATGGAATACACAGTAAGGGGAAATGGTGTGAGGTCAATGATGATACCATGATGTTGATTCATCCTCTTAACATGAAAATGTGCACGAATGTTAAACAACACGAATTTCAATAACTATTTATGACTTGATTCTCATCCTTATGGGATACGTAGGAATGCATGAACATTTCGTATTCAGATCTAGCTCAGGATCCACTAATTATCTCTTCTGTTATACCTTTTTTCCCTTATTCTTATGGGATTTCATGGTGTAGAATATGTGGACTTATGTCCTCATTCACATCGGGTGTATAATAGCCTCACCGCGTACTTCCCCTTATGGGATAGTCCCTATTATCTTCATCTTTACCACATGACATTAAACTGTATGGCATTTCTAGAAATACGTACGGCTTGATTCCCATCCCCATGGGATATATAGGAATGCCCAAACATTTCATATTTGGGTCTAGACCCATGTACTTCGATCTTTCCTGGACCCTTGGCCTGAGGTCCCCTCCCCTTGGGGTTGCACGCGGTGTGGCATGGACTGATGTCCTCATTCATGTCGGGTATGCTTTATCGTGCCATGAGCATTCCATTTAGAACCACTTTCTTCTATGTGTGTCCAATCCATATGACGTTAAACTATATTTCTTGGTACCATGTGACATTAAAATATTGCGTCTTTTCCAAATGATGTTAAAACACATGGGTTGGTCATATCATACAACCTTATAATGTGACACTGTCGTCCTATCCGCACAATGAAAAACAGAACCGCATTGTGGTGTCCTCTCTTGAGGAGACATCGTGTTTGGTATCGGTCAGCCACCATGCCATTTTTCAAGGCCTACATATGTCTTAATTCTTGAGATGACACCTGGATTCGTCGTCATGGGTTTTTTGCTTCAAAAAAACACACACCCACACTAAAGAACAAACAAGATCCATCAAATGTTGCTTTTTTTGGTGCATGGGCCAGACCTACATGAAAGTATTGCCCCTGTAATTGGTACCCTACCATGCCATTTTCAAGAACTAGGTATAGATTGATTCCCATCCTCATGGGATATGTATAAACATTTAATCTTCGGGTCCAACCCTAGGTTCATAAACCCATTTTCCTCTTCTCATTTGGACTTCTCGACCTCTATTATGCCTCACCAATGTGCTCAAATGCACTGTGGTTTAGGACTTGGAGATGTTTTCACTCATTTCCATGCTTCACGTCTCCCTTTATTTGGGTTTCTATCATCTTTCACATCCGAAAGGACCCCCAGATAGTATGGATTCTCAGCCTTATGAATCACCTACCACTTTGGGCCAACATCTCGGAGGAATTTGAATGAAATTATAAGACTGGTTCTGTATTTCAAATTCAGTTAGCGGTCAATCCTCAGATGTTAGTTCCCATTTTTGGTCACATGATATGGATGTTGTGCTTCGAACATGGTCAATAGTTATCCTCTATCATTATGCCACCCCCATTAAGCCTTAAATATTGGTCATGTGATTAATGTCCCTTTCCACTCCATCATGTTCAAGTGGAATTATGACACCCTTGGTGTTAGCCCTCCATGCACCTAATCAGCATCGTGAGGGTCATCTTCTACTCCACACCATCTCCCCCTACTATGTATTCCAAGTGTTGCAGAGATCTTCTCCACCCTTATTTCCCACATCGACCATATCTCACGTGGGCTTAGGGATATGGGTAAGGTTTGTGCATACATGGAAGAACCACACTTCTTTTGGTCTTAACTCTTATGGAATTTTTTGGTGTAGTGTGGACTAGTTTATACTCATTCATGTAGGGTCACTTTATGGAACCACGTCACATATTTCCATTTCGGGAATATTCCCATTTTTTTTCTAAGCTCTATGACCATAAACTAAGATATCTTACATCCTTAGCATATGGTTCTAAACTACATCTTCTGCACCTAGGTTGTGTAACGATAAATTAACTAGCCATTCAATTTATTAACTCGAGAAGATGTTTCCCATTTTTTTATTAGAAGCCTACCATACCACCTTCAAGAAATACATGTGGCTTGATTACCATCCTCATGGGATACGTAGTGATGCCCAGACTTCTTGTCTGTGGTCCAACCGCATCAACATAAACCCTCTTGTGCCATTCTGGCCCGAGTTTCCTTAGAAGTATATGGTGTTGTGTGGACCTATGTCCTCATTCATGTTGGGTTTGCATTATCCACACCACGTACCTTTCTCGAGAGTTCTCTATTTCTTTGTCCTTACCGCATGACAATAAACTACACGGGAATGTCCTCGACGCATGATTTTAAACTGTGACCCTACCCTAAAAAAGTTCAAGATTCCCCAAGAAAATTATAGGATATGTCAGCCTCTTAGCCAGAGAGGATTTCCCCCACCGGTGTTGGTCTCCAACCACACTGTGTCTAAGAACTATGTTTGGCTTGATTCTCATCCTTATGGGATACGTAGCGATGCCCAAACAATTTGCCTCAAGCCCAACCCCAGGGCTATTAACTTTCCTGGTTCCTTTCCCCAAATCATGGTAAAAACTCTATGACCTTAAGCTAGGAGTTTCCAGTCCATGTAACATGACTTTAAATTTTTGGGTAGGGTCCCGACAATACGACCTTAAACTTTGTGCAATGTCCTAACATACGACCTTAAACTATATACAACGTCCTGATCATACGATGTTAAACTATTCCATCATCCTCAGTATATGACAATAAACTATGTGATTTTCATCCCCATTTACACGACGTAAAACTGTAGATTCAAATAGTTCCTTTCTAGAGAGTTCCCTCTTAGAATTAGTCTTAATCTCGATTAAGACAGATATGCTCACCCTATGCATTTCTATCATGGTGGAGTAATTCTAAGAGTGTTGGACTCTATCCAAATAGACCATCCTTCCATCACCACACTATGAGTGACCTCTATTTTAGAACCTCATTCCCTTTCATGTCTGAAGAAAACCCCTAACGGTTAGGATGCTCAGCCTTAAGGCTCACCAACCGTCCCGAGCCAACATTTCGGAAGACATCAGACGAAACTTCAAGTTTGGACCAATGTTTAGAATGCAGTTAGTGGTCTTCCCTCATTTGTTTTCTCCCATTTCAAGATAATTCTATAAAGATGATGTGTTTTGAATTTTTTAAATAACAATCCTCAGTCTCCATACCATCCTCTCTTCATCCCTAATTTGGGGTATCGTAATTTACATTCTACATTCCCCTTTGTTCAAATTGATTTTAACACCCCTGGTATTATCCTGATCGTGCTCTAAAGAATGTTGGGATATGGATTTTTGGTTGTTTTGGTAATTCTTCCTAGAAACTCAGGGTGGTCATTCAGACCCTGGGTGTCTGGTGATTGTTTGGAATTCTCCTATTCAAAGGGAATAATTATAAAGTCATCCCTTGTTTCTCACACTGTGCATGACCCATGTGATCTTAGGGAGTGATCACTGGATATTTCATAGATACAATTGAGATGCAGTAATCAAAGAAAATAATGGAGTTCATGCATGAAACCAAAATAAACAAGAAAGTATGAATGTATGTTTATGAGTTCTCACATGTTACAAGGCTCATGCATTTCCCCCTTCAACAGATGGATTGACCTCATCAATAGAGTTTTCTAGCTCCTCCACTCTTTTGTGCATGGACTCAAAAATTTTCTCTCACTTTTTAAGCTTCCTCTTCTCTTCACTAGCCACAGGGCACAATTCATTGGCCCTGGTGTGCGCCCGGTCTTCATCGTCTTGGATATTATCTATATTTTGGGATGTTCGCCTCATCTTCTCCTCAGATTCTATCAGTTTTTAATTTAATCAAGATATGAATTCTGATTGGGATCTAATAAAAGTATAATTTTCAGTCACCTGCACCCTCAAACACCAAACTTCTTTATCAGCCTCTTGAAGTATTTGGATATTGACGACCTTCCTCTACTTTCGACCAAAAATGAGGCTGCACACGTCCTCATGCACCTTCTCATCAAGGTAATCTCGAATGAGCGTGAGAGGGAATCGAGAATCCACTCCTCCAGAACATAGTTCTCTCATCCAGTGGTGAAGTTTTCCCATCTAATTTGTCCATTGTGATTATGGGGTGTTATTGAGGAAACATTTGATCAATTTCCATGACCGGCGGTGGACAGCCTTCCTATCCTCTTCGTCAAATGTGGTCTCATCCCTCTATGTTGGGTCAGTGGGTTCATATTTGGGAAATTCCACTAGGAGCTTAGCAGAAGGATCTCCTTCATGATGGACTTCATCTCTTGATTCTAATGCAATGATATCCACTTGGTCAACTCCAAACTCTATCCCGCCTGCAGTATTTCTCTTTGTCACCGGTCGCTCATAAGGAACTATGGATTGGTCATCCTAGGCACTCAATTCTATAGGGATTATAACCCCTATCTGGATTGGAGCCTCGATTATTCCATCCATTTTCACCAGTAACATGTGTATCATCTAGGAAACTATGTAGGCATGGTCATGTTAAACAATTTGACCGATTAGACAATGGGTACAAATCTGAAGCATGAGACTTACCCTGGTCAGCCGCTTGATCTTGCCTTGGGTCTATCATCACTGGGAGTCTAGGACATGTCCCTCTATATAAAATTGTGGGCTCTAAAGATTCTGAGGAGTCTACCCCTTCTCCCCCATCACTACTAGATTTCGCATCCACTATCTCTCTGGCTCAGGTCTCGATGTTTGGCCCTCTACACCTGCCACACCTTAGTCCCCGTTAGTGGGAGTGGTTGATTGAAGATTCTTCTGCACAGATAATTGAAAGTTGAGAAACTAATATAAGGTTATAATGAAATTAGAACAATGAAGGGGAGTGGTAACTCACTTCTAGAGTTATGGAAAACTTTCCTAAGGAAATTTCCCCTGAGGCCACTATTTCACCTTCTTCAGGAGAGGCTCCCTTGGAAGTCCCCTCCATTGCCCTGTGGAAATATCCCTCATTGAATTCTTCCCCCCAAGATTCGTCTGCATGACTGGGAAAGGGAAAACGTTCCACCAATTGAGATTCCATCAATTTTGTAGGAGTAGTAATGTTCAATAGCACCCTTACCCAGTGCATCATTAGTCGCATGTCACCATTGGAGTGTATTACTTCCTCCAGTTCCATCAGAAACTTTATTCCCTCAGTAGGGGTAGTGTTGAAGCCACATTTCGCAAAGAAAGTTCTCTCAGCGTTATCCCATGCATGTTTAAGTTTTTCCACAGGTTTTTAACACCAAGATATTGTTTTCTCTTTTCCCAATAATTCCAAGCCTTTGGAAAGATGACATCAGAAGTAATCATTACCAGATGCAGTTGCTTACTTAGAGATTGAGGGGGAACCCTACTAAATCCCTAGTATGAGTCTCCTCTCTTATACATCCACCCAAGCGGAGCCACTGGGCCTAGTACCATTACCTCTCTTCATTCACCCCCATCCAGCAATGGTCTATGGTCTACAGATTCATGGCCTACTTCTCCTGATATTATGATCTCATCACCTTGATTCATGTTCGTACCACCTTATTGAAGTCCCCACATCATCATTGTTCAACTTCAAGGTGTAGAGACCATTTTACTTTCCCAAATAGTCAGTTGCATCAGCATCTCAATGGGGTAGGCAGCCTCCCAACTCTGTGCATACTCATGAATCAATATGAATGCAGCATTGAATATAGGAAACGCATTCCACATCTTCCCATCCTCCCTTGTAAACATCATCCAGAGTTGTCACATCATGTATGGGTGGTTCTCATGGTGCACATTTGTATACACCTATGGATTCAGCCTCTACATTCACTGTAATTGTTGTGTGAACCAGTGTGGGGTATATGGTTCCCATATAGGTTCATAGTCTACTCATTACACCGTCACACCGCTGAAGAAATATATCATATAAAACCACTTATTTATATTATATGTGCCATCATAAGTATAGGATCCGGTTGGAAAAGGAAATGGGTGGAAGATGAATTGCTCTTCCTCCCCATCTTACCCAGCACAGTCATTACATCCAGCTTTAATGGGGCGCTCCCTACAATATTTAAAATTGTCAGTCGAGAATGTATCTTAGGAATATCAATGGGGTTAAGATATTCATATCCCCCATGTGTGCCTTAATCTAGCTATACAAAAAGTGGAACGGCCTACACACCCACAACAGACTCTTTTCCTCGCTAATGTGCTAGAGTAGATGGTATAACTTTTCTAGCACTGGTATGCTCAGTTTGATGTGTTCTCCACTAGAAATTTGAGCCTCCATGATGAATGTACTTGGTTTCACCCCCATTTGGGCATCTCTAACCAGTAATATCCACCCACAGATCAGTGCCAAGATGAATTCAGCTAGCCTGACTATCGGTCACTGCTCAATCTTGACGGTGTACCCCCGTATTTTCCACTGGCTATCCTCCAGGATCCACCAGTATGAACCTTATTTTCCCCAATGAGATCCTCGTGGACATATAGGGGGACTTACCGGTAGTGTTTCCCCCTCTGGTGGTAAATTCATAAAATAGCCAAACCACTGTTTAAAATGGATGTATAGAGTGTTCTACTATCCTCATATTTAACTGGTACTAGCCTTAAAAATTATATTTCCAAAGGAAGAATATACTCCATGTCCTCCCAGACATTCATGGCGGGGAGGAACTCATCATACATACCTTCTAGAATTAGGATTCCAGAAATTTGATAAAGGTCCCAGAGGCTGATGTCAACCTCCCTGTGATGCAGATGGAAAGTGATGGTATCTGGAGACCACCAGCTTAGAAATTCCAGTATAAACTCCCTTAGTTGAGAGAAGCTAAATTGGGAAGGCCATGCCACTTAATATAGGCCTATCCATCTCAGTACATTCTTAAACTCCTCATAGGAAACACATGCCCAGTAGGCCCAGGCCTAGTCATCGGTGAAGTTTCCACCCTAGTGTAAATCCCATCTTGTGATCCACCCCTTGTCTAGATTACCAAGCCCTTCCATGATAATCATCTTGTACATCCTTCGCCAATGCCTTGTCTTCGATGTTGTTGACATGATTGTAAAGTTAGTGTGCTATAATCAGGGTGTGATATTTTCCAATGTGTCCAACCACAGCCCTCTACCATTGGTATTTCTCAGGGGTGCTCCTAAACCAGTAGGTCGGCTCATCCTTGCTGGTGTCTGGTATGGAGACCTCATCCCAAAAACCAAAGTTGTACAATGGAAGGAACTTTCACAGCAGGTATTCCTTATGCACCACTGCCAGTTTCTCCGTCAACGATTGGTGATCAGAAGTACTCCAGAAGTACTCTCCTATTTTGATGTTGTCTTATATGGCCTCCCTATGAGTAGGGTCGACATGAGCTTCTTGCTCAACCTCTAGAGTGGACATTAGCCTGAAGACTTGGAGAATTTTTCTAGTTAGTGCATGAAGGTTGAACGAAAAATAGTTCATGGAGACTTTTTGCGAAGATGGTTGCAAACCACCTGACCTCTACAAAGTATCCTTGACTTTTTCTAGCATCACAAAGGAAGAAACGGATCGTGATGACCCAATTTTCTAAAAGCGTTTTTTAAGAACCAGACCAAATAACTTAGGTTCACTAAAAGAGTTCACGGAGAGGATCGTTTTGCATAGAGAAAACACTGACACATTCATTTTTGAAGATCTAGATGCACAAAAATGACTCCAGGTCCCTATTTATAGGCATGGTCAGCACCGGATTCATGGCGACCCATGGATGGTCGTCGCAACAACCCATAGAGACCCTTCACAATGCATCTTTCATGTGCTTAATAGCGCCTCTCTATGAGGTCCACTTTGCGATTCAGTTTTCTTAATGGCATGTGTGATGCGACTTCGCACATGCCTCTATGGCCCAACTGTGTGATCTTCCATATGTTTAATCCTCCTATTATCTTCAGTGTCTTACCCTCAAAATTCACACCTCATTTACATAAACTCCAATTCTGAGGGGGCATTTTTTGGAACCAAAATTTATCCTTCTTAGGGAGAGAAATCCTAGACGTTGTAGAGTTAATCAACTCTCTAAAGGGCCCTAAATCCCTCCAAAACAGTTCCAAAGGGCGCCATCACAAATCCCTCCACAAGTCTATCCTACCTTCATGAGGACTTCCTCCACGATTGTATATGTAGTGTCACAGAACCTCAGTGAGTCCGATGCATTTTGAGTTAGTGTGACCTCTCTCCAATGTCGTCGGTCTTCTTGAGGTCCGCCTTTGCGATCCTCTCGGTGGCGTCCTGTACCGTATGCAGAGTCGATGTATTCCTATGTAACCCCTCCTCTCTATGGCATCACTCTTCTCTATGGAGAGTTTTGAGACCCTAAACAACCTTCATTTCTTATAAATAGAGGGGGGGCCTCTCAAACCACTATTACTCTACCCTTTTGACTTCCAAAGCTCCTAACTTGCAAAGACCTTCACGAAACCCACAGATGGATCGCCAAAGGTACTTGGCCTCTAGGATTCGTACCTCTTTGTGTTCTTCATAACCTCCACCTATGGTGAGGATGCACTTTGTGAAGGCATATGACCTTTACAAAGGAGGGGTCCCCTCCGGGGTGCTCAACGTTTCACAAATCTAGAGCCTTCACAAAGCACACTCCAGATAAAGAGTTGTTTGATGAGGTGAAGCTCTGCTTCATTAAAGGATCCCCTTCATGAAGACCATTTCCTTCATGAATAATATTTCCTTCTTGATAACCTTTTCCTTAGAAAAATCCATCCTATTCACAAAGAACCGAAGCTTCACAAAGACTCTTTCCTTCACAAATAACCTCTTTCCAAGATCTCTTGCTTTGCACACCTTTCTTATATAGAGCTCTCCAGGTTTATACAAAGTGATTTTAAGTTCCCTTGGGAAATGTTTCATGTTACGTTGCATTTCCACATGATTCTTCACATAGGCACGCTAATGGATATTTCTTATTCACATAGCCATGCAAACATGATCCCTTTAATGGATCACTCCACAACACCATCTCAATATGACACTGTTGGTGCCTTCCTTTCACCAAGGATTGAAGTGCAGCGATTATGTAAGTCCTAGGGCTAAGAAGTGGATCCTCACTATCCGAGCTTCAAGGAGTTAAACTACTAATCACTCACATCTTCTACACAATACATTAAATTGTGATGTTCGCATGTGTGGTTGGTCCAAGAGGATCAGAGAGAGGATGGGAACAGGTTCCCTCCCGCTCTCTCTTTTCCTCTGAGCTTTGTCACCATGCACACCTTAGGTAGTCTCCACGTAAGCCCTGTAACCCTTTGATGAGATGATTAGGTATGATGAACATATTCTCCTCATACACTTGGACACCCTCCTTTCTCACTGGGCTGCTAACTAAGCATAAACCCATATTTCCTCTGTGTGCTGCTAGTCGTGTGTAAGCCCTACCCCATTTCTTGCTAACACACCTTCGTGAAATGATCATTAGGTTTATTTATGCCTCTTGTTTCTCACACTGAGCATGACTCACGTGGGATTAGAGTATTCATAGACCATGATATCCTATATAAGTTGTTAACCATGTGTAATCCACATGCCTCCTTCCCATTCAAAATACATGGAATTTGATCTCTAAAATTTTTATAAGGTTATGTAGGAAGCCTCTCTAAGGTTCAAGCCCCATCATTCTCCATCACCCATCAATCCTGACCAATTCATGTCAACTCGCCTTAGTCCCACAAGACACTAAACTGTATACCTTCAAATTTCGTGGGTTTTTGATCCTTATCTTCTACATAGGGTATGTAGGAAGCCTCCTTGAGGGTTAACCCCAAACACTGCTAAAATTTGGTGTTCCCCTTGTTGGGACCCACATCCTTGGTCCACTGTTTAGTGGTGTCATACTAGTTATCAGGTTACTAACAATGTGCAATCCCTACACTCAATCCATAATCCTCCAACCAAGAGTGCCCCTCTTGCGATGGGCTGCTAACCACATATAAGCCCCAGCATTTCTCCATGTCATTATCCCTTGTGTACACCCCAATTCTATGACCCATCATGAACTATGTGGACTTTGATTCTCCACTGTGGGGATACGTAGGAAGCCTCCATGAGGTTCAATCCTATCACCCATTTCCCATCCTGGTCTCTCCCATGAGCCTTTGTGTTTCGGGAAGGTCATTCCTTAACTCGAGGTGGGGGGTTCTACTTCCTTCAGGTCTCATCCATGCATCCATTCTCATGAGCTTCCTCCTTAGGTGACTCACCGTCCCACTGAACTACGTGGAATTTTATTCCCACCCACTGGGATACATAAGAAGCCTCTCTGAGGTTTAATCCCAACACCATCATCATCTTCATGTCGGTTCCATCCCATTCATCTCATCCATGTCATCAAATCATCCATAATCCATCCTGGTTTTACCGGGGTCACCACATCCCAGTGAGATCATGCCATTCACTTCCTCACTGCTCCTAGTAGTACCTGGGCCACTAACCATACGTAATCCCCAACATGTCTTTGGGTTCTTGTCCATTTCATACACCCCAATCCCATGATTCACCCTCTTGAACTATGTGGGTTTTGATCCCTGAATTCAATATAGGGTACGTAGGAGGATTCCATGAGGTTCAATCCCAGCCAATGGTAAACAATGGTGTCATTCTTTTTGGGTCCCAATCATCCTCAGATCCATCCCCATTGGGCGTTTTGATCTTCATATCTAGTAAGCCTCCCAGGTGATCCCTCCTAGGGATGTACCCATCTAATCCACTCCCATCAGTGTTCTAATCAGTCCAATCTATATTATCTAGATATAAAACCCGCGGAATACCCCGTGTTAAACATGGGAAGCTGAGGAATACTATCGATACATTCCTATGGCATATAATTCACCACAATCAACATGGGATGCCTCAATATTTTGTTCCCTTTACAAGACCTATCATAAGGGGAAGAGATATAGGTGTACCAGTGTTTCAGCATCCATACATGCTAGGGATTCCCAACATGGCTACTCCCCTGACCAAAGGTTACTTTCCTAACATTACCCCCATGTAATTTCTTGATAGAAGCAGTGTAATAAACTAGCATCCACAAAGATGTGGCACCGAGAAGTGTTTCATGAACAACATCTTAAATCTATGAGGGAGATCCGGACTGGGAAAAGAATTATGAAGAGGAATCTATGAAATGAGAGACTGACATCCCATAATCCTGTTTCTATCAAGGATAAAGCATCCCTAAATAGGAGATGGATGTCACCCACCTTTGGAATGCAGGAATGTGGGGGAACAAACAGCCAGTGCATCCCCACAGACAGATGCGCGCCATGGTGAAAGAATCTAAAATAACCACCAATAAAGCTAACCAAGTAAACTAGAATCTAATATAATTTGGAATGGATTTGAAATCCTAGTATTTTCTAGATTTTCCTCATTCATGTTGTGAACTTATCCATCATTCTGTGAACCATGTTAAAAACACCAAGATAACGGTGTGATTTCCTTTACTTAAAGGTAATCTAATTCACCAACCTAGTCATATTTCTTCATCTAAATATCATATTTAAATCACTAATAATATTTCAGAATAATCCTCCAATTGAATAAATAGACCAACAACTAATAATTTCTTCAATTATCATGACATTTCATTTTTCTAGGTAAAACACCCTTCAAAATGGCTTACACCACACTTATCTTCCTATTTTGATTCAACTCTAGGAAACCTGATATTTGAAATATCCTCCTCCATGGAGTGGTTATTCTCTTGAAAATAATTTAAAAATATCTCACATATAGTTCATAACATCCTTCAACAAGCCCATTTTTCATCTCCCCATTTTGAAAATTTATTTTAAAATTGAAATGTGGCCACTCTTGTAGTGTGGCTTATTCATCTTACCATTTTATAGTCAATGTGGCCTTTACAACACTTAGTGAAACAAAATTTATTCCATTTAAATATCTAAAAATATTCCATAATCCACTGGTGTAAAAGACAAATGTATTTTACAATAAATATTATGGTGTGAATATCTTTTGTGGTGTGGAACAATATTAATTAAAAAACTACTAAAATATTCTAGAAACTTTTTGTGGCATAGAAATAAATCCATATAATGGTTGAATCTTTTTATCAAACGATAAAGTATAAAACCTTATTTATAGGGATAAAAAACTTATGAATCCCAAATAAAATCATATACATTAATAAGGTTCTTTTCCATTTCTTCAATATCAACTCCATTAACAGTGTGAAACATATTACATGGTGTGGAAACTTCATAAATAAATCCTTACAAAATGATATATATTATAAACTATTACTAGACAATATTCTCGGTCAAAAACTCTTACGTATACAGGGAATTTTTTCCATTTTTCGTATTTCTTTATAGATTTTAAAAACCATATGCATTCATGTAAGGTTCTCCTTTTTTCATTTTTCTAGTTTTGATCATAAATAATAATATGCATAAAACTCCAAAAATATCATGTACCATACTTTTTCAAAACCTTACAACTTCACTATGCAATCTATTTCATTATCTACTGTGATATGTCCAGTTTCAACATGGCATGGTGAGTTATTTATTTACCAAATATTTCCAAAACTTTAAACAACATCCAATAACTTCAAAAAATTTCAAATGATGTTAAATTTAAAATAAATAAAACAATAAAACCTTGGTTTCAATAAAGTTCTATTTTTTTTAATAAATATATGTTTTAAAATTTTGTTTTTGGTTTTATCAGCATTGAATCATTTTTAACATGAGATAGTGATTTTTTTTATTGTTTAGTGATAGTTTCAAGATATATAAATATGTTTGGATGGTTGATATTGATTTTCAAGTTATATAGAGATATTTTGGATATGGGGTATATTTGGTAGTTGGTTTGTATTGGAAAAGAATTTATTTTGAATTAATTTCATTATATTTCATTATTATTCATTAACTTAGGGATCACAAGGATTAATAAATTATAATTTAATATTGATCTATGTATAGTATGACTAAATATTTATATTAGTAAGTGAATTGATGGTTTTTGAGTGAAAATTATGAAAATGAAATTTTGATTTATGTAATGTTATTTGAATTTATATAATTTGTAATATTTTGAAAGGAAAAAAGTGATTCAATAGTTAAAATACATTGAAATTAATTTATAAAAGTTAAATAACATCTATAATAGGTGTGTTTAAGTTCCAATGATGTATCGGGAAAGTTACAAGTTAAAATTATTAAAAATGGGTGTCAAGCCAGGATATTTTAGGGGTTTCATGGATTTTTTTAAAAAACATGGTTTTGGGAAAGTTTGTATGGTTCTTGGGCTAACCGTGCATTCTTTTATAGAACTATATTCACATTTAGTGAATATTTTGGTAAATTATTCACCATAATTATGTATATCCAAAAATTTACAAGAAACCCTAACATAGATAGTGCATTGTTATAAAACCATTCATAGTAAACATGAATGTTGAAAATTATTGAAAACCCATGTTTTTTATATACTTTATCCCTAGGAAATCTTATATGGGATAGTTATTTTCATTTTACATCCTAAATATCCTAAGAGGATTTGAAAATAGAGTCTTACCTTTGATTCAGATGTCTATTTTGGATTCACGATTTGTCAAATCAAAGCTTACAGAGAGTTCTATAATATATATATATATATATATATATATATATATATATATATCTAGGGGGCCCTGTATCTAGTTTTTTTCTTATTGAAATAATGTATATATGGATTCTAAAAATGTTTTTATAGTTTTTTTATCTAAAATTTTTCACATTTAATGAAAAAAATTATATATGATATGGGACAATTGGTTGTTTTTTATGAATGGTTTTCAATTAAAAATAGGTTTTTAGGATATTTGGGTTTTATGAATGAAATACAAAATTTAAAGGTATTTTATTTAAATAAAAATATTGATTTTACCAAATTATATATATTTATCTGGAAATAAAATGGTTTTTTAATTTTTTTTCATTTGATAACAATCAAGGAGAAATATTAATTTGGTAGTGGGTCCATTGTATTAGAATATTTATTATATGATGTTTTCCTATTATGGGTATTTTTATATGGTAGTGAGGTGTTAGAAGGTTGATCCTTCACACCCAGTTCATGAATGTGATTATAATTCATTATGGTGAGGAATGGGGAATTTAGATGTTTTCAAAATTCACAATTTATTCCTATATGAATTCATCATAATGATGTTATTGAATCAAGGTGTTCTATTTATAAATGAAATGGTTTTTTTGAAACGTATTCAATTTTTCCAAATTAATAGTTTATTATCATTCAAATTGACATTGTTTTTCAAAAAAATCCAAGGTTTCTTTTTGGGGGTGAAAATCATTATAGTGGGGAGAATTTTAACATGGCTAATTTTTATTATTTTTATAAATTATTTATAATAATGATTATGAAATTTAAATAAAATAAATTTGAAATTTTTGAGAAATTTTAATGATGAATGGTTTTAGAACAGTTAAGGGAACAGTTCAAAGTAACCATGAAATGTTTAAAAGTTGAGACAATTTGTAATTCATGGTCAGTTCATGATTTGGATAACTATGAAAGGTAACTATAAATCCATATTAGTTTACCTGAAACTCATTTTTTCATGTCCTAACTTCCCAAGTCTATTAATAATTGATTTATAAGTAATTATGTTGATGTTATTTTATGTTTATTCTAGTTATACAATTTAAGGGAGGTGTTTCAATATTTTATTTTATATTTAATGGAAATATATGTGTTTTGACATGTCATGAGTTTTAATGGGTTTATGAATATTTATTACTATTATAAACAAATTAATAAATTGATTAAAAATAAAATGTATTAAGAGTTTCTTTGTTATCATAGGGATAATATATAATTTTTTTTACTAATATTATCCTTAATATTGTAATATTATTATAATTTTCAAATTATCTCTATTATTATATAATAATTAATACAAAATATGGAAAACCCTCATTCTTCTCCTATTTTCTCTATTCAAAACCACATGGAGTACCCTATCCCTCTTCCTCTGATGTTCCTCCCCATCATTATTCTCTATGGGGAATCTACAAGTAGTGGATTTAGGTATGATTCCCCCTTTCATTCTTCTTCTCTCATATCTTCCTCATCATCGTCACATCACTCTCTTGAACTGTATTTTGTGAAGACATGTTATTTTTCTATGATAAGGAAAATCCTTAGATTCTAACAAGGACTTTTTTTAAATAGAAAAAAAAGAATCATTTTTAATTATAATTCACCACTATTTGGAGAAGACTTCATGGTTTTATCATTATTTGGATAGTTGTTTCATTGTAATTTCCTTCCAATTTACATGATTTTGGTTATTGGGTGTTATAAATATATTTTTTTCTATAAAATATATCTATAATTTATTTATAATGGTTTCCATGTTTTTTTTCAAACTCATGTTGTGTTGAGGGTGTTTTTATAAAATCTTTATTTGATATTCTGTATAAGTGGCTTTGTGAACTCATGGTATATGTTGTAATTCCTTATTAGTTTATTATATATATAAAATATTTATAAATTTTTTTTCTAAAAGTGACTTTTCTTTTATAAAGGGATTTTAAATTGTATTTAAGGTGTTATCTTTTGAAAGTATTATTTTATGCATTAATAAAATTTTAGAAAATTTCACAAGGACTTATTTTAACACAAGTAATTTTATATTTATGTTTGGTTAATGTATTGTTTTTATAAGGATGATTTCATGGTGTTACACTATATTATGGATTATAAAATTATGGTTGGTTTAGTTAGAATTTTGATTGTTTACTTAAATCTTTGTGTTTATGCCCTTTTATTTTATTGGTGACATGGTTGATAGAATAGAATATATTGATTGTTATGATGTGAAATTGAGAAAAGGTTCCATTATTAGATATTTTTTGTTAATATGGGAACATTTTATATCCATATATGAAGTTGATGATTAGTGTTAAACTATATATCATTTCACTCTAGCTAGTGGTCTTGGTCATCATTTCACCTTGGTTAATAGTTCATTTATGGTGAATATAGGTGGGTGATTTAACGTATGAGGCTCTTTAGATTTTCACCAAAAACTAGTTGCTTATTTTTGAGTAATTTAAAATATTTTCCTAGTAGACTCAAGGTTGATATTCTTTTTGGTGTTATATTATATTATGTTTTACTCCATAATATGGTTTTGTTTAAGTTTTGTTTAATTTATTTTAATTTTTACTTATAATATGAGTTTATTTATTCCATTGATTTTATTTAGTTTCTTAATTATTTTACTTTTTAGTTTTTAATTTATTTTTCACATAATATTTCTTATTTTTAATTATAAAAATAGTTATTTTAAAAAGGTATTTAAATTTGATTGGATTTTCCTCATGAAAAAGATGAATTTATTTTCTAAATGTATTTCATACTGAAAATTTTTTGTTTTTCATTTAAAAGGAATTATATAGATTCCATATTGTATCCTATAGGTAATTATATCACACCATATAAAAACACCTTGGTTTTTATGTATCTTTGGGCTCTCTTGACTTGTTTTGAAGGTATGTGAATGATTTTGGAGGGATGAAACATATATTAATATTAGAATAAGATAACTAAAAAATTGATTAAAACCAGAATTTATTTTTACATTTGGATTGAATAATAAAAAAAAGATATAATAGCATACCTTAAACATATTTATCTAAAATTAAAATAATAATTTGAGGCATATCACTAAGAAAAACTAATGGGTTCCTCCCTCCTAGGATTTACATAGATTGTGGGAATTTGGTGATGCTTTGGAAGGGCCTCCCTCTAATACAAGGTCTAAAAAGACCTTTGAATTGAAGTATAAAACAAATGATAGCTATAAATTTTCAACCAATGAGTTTCACAATGTTGAAGGCCTATTATAAAGATCAAAATAACTTTATAAATTTCTTAATAACTCATAAGTTTATTCACACATTTATTGTTAATTTAAATCAAATGATTTAAACATTTTAACTTTTTAAATGTTTAGCTCAATCACCATATTGAATTATCAATGTTTAAACATTCATTTTTTCCCTTAAAACTTCTTATTATTATCAAATAATAACAAGTAACTAATCATGATAGTTATTGAATATTAATAGTATTGATTCCCACATGTTATCTCATGACGCAATAATTCCATGCATGTGTCACTATAGCATGTTGGCTCACACTATGTATTGGTAAAAACAATGATAGACCATCATGTGGTCGAAACTACCATATCATGGTGTTTCATTTAGTGAAAAAATCCAACAATATCCCACATGTACTAAAATATTCATTGACTCATCACACTTTCACTTAATTTCATGTCGTATATAAAAACTCATGAAACCATATTCAAAACATCTTTTATATATCTTCATAAACCCATTTTATAAAATATATCATTAATTTTCACCAAATTTTACATCATATGTAATAATTTGTGAAAATATATCTAGAACATATTTTTTATGTCACCCAAGGTAATTTTTTGGTATATTTTAAAGTTTCATAAACATAATAGTCATCCACACAACCATAAAGTGTAACCCCAGAGTCCTTTGCATCATTTAAATTAATTATGAATTAGTGAATCCATAAATATAATCATAGAGAATACTCTAGAAAAGTGTCAATGCTTATACCAGGAAAGTCTGAACCAGGCGTAAGCCTGGTCTCACAAATTTATTAAAAGAAAAGTGCAAGCAAAGTCAGTAGAAAATAAAATGCTACATTACATCAAAACCATATGCATCCTTCTCCCCATCATTAGATAACTCATCACCAGGATCATCTGACTCCCATTCAGAAGATTCGTATTTGCGCATCATCTCAAGGTACATATTTTTCTTCCGAATCATTTCCTCAGACAACTTCTCTTTGACCGGCCGTTTCCCACTGAATCCTTTGTCCCTATTCGGGGACCCTCCTCTTCGTTTGCCACTGTACCCATTTGCAATGACATTTTCTTGTGACCCTACAATCTTGTGTGCAGACCTTGTCGCCATTGGTTTGGGTAGATCCGTATAGTCTCTCCTTGGCTCTCCTTCCTTCCTAGATGATGACTTGGTTGATACTGGCTTCGGTAGGTACGAGTAGTCCTTCCTTGGCCTCCTCTTTGGTGGCGCAGTCATGACACCTTCAATTTCAGACATCTTCATTCGATCACCTTTAACAATATCACTATATGAAGGTCTGGTTTCTCTGCCACCATTATCTTTCTCACTATCAGATATATTCCCCCATTTATCAGTGATATTCACAGAAACCAATCTCTTGTTGCCAACATCTTTCTTTCCCAAGACATCATCTGAGGTTTTAAGAGCCTCTCCTCCGTTCTGAGAGAGCCTGTTATGATCAATCACAACAAGGCAATGAGGTTTCATTTCACCAACAACACCACGTTTCGGATTATTAGGAACCTCAAAATCTTGTCGATCAGCCATCCCAGTGGGTGGCTCCTCCTGCTCCAGCCCTGCAAATCTATTACCAGAAGAGGCCCAACCATCTAGGGTAAGATTTTCCTTATCAAGTCCACCTCCTTCATCCCTCACATTTTCAGAAATCGGCTGCACTTGGCATGAATTAACATCAACCTCCATCAAAGGTGGACCTCCAGCACCAAGATCACTTTTGAGACGGTCAAAAACATGCTTCACTGTTGGATTTAAGGGCTCCCTAACCTCCTTCATGGCACAAGCACGCTTATTCACCTCGATGCCTGTATCTTTCCATTCCCACTGCTTCATGTTTGCAACAATTAGTGCAGCATCAATGCAAGGACTCCCCATGTGATTACCCCGATCAACAATATTGCCAGCACTAACACGTTCCACATCCCTATCCTCAGCCACACCCCCTCACGCACTCAAATGATCTACGGGAACACCTGTAGCAGGAGTGGGAGTCGATCCATAAGGATCCCCACTAAGAACTCCTCGCGCCTTCATCGCCTGGGAGAACCCATCCTTTCCTCCACTGCGGAAAACCAAATCAGAATGACCAAGTCTACAGCATTGCACACAGTACTGCATACAAGACTCAAAGAGGACTTCTTGATGCCAACGGAATTCCTTGCTGTCTGTGATCCAGAGACGGTTCACCGGTGATCTTGCGACATCAACTTCCACGCAGATCCGTGGACAGATCGGGTGACACACAGACTCGGTTCGGCGGTCAGAACATAAATAGCAGCCAATCATGTTCCCAATTTCACATAGAATAGATGGATTTTGGAAGGACAGAGGTAATCCAGGGAGACTTACCCACGTCGCGATTGTCGATGTATCCCGCCGCATATGGAAGTCAAAGCTCCAACGAAACAGGTAGAAGGAGAAACCCTTGCATATTCGAGGGGCCCTGGACCATGCACAAATCAAATCCTCCTCTGACCCAAATCGTATCATGATATGTCGCCGATCAAGCAGACCGACAACTGCGTGATCCTGAAGCTCCCAAGAATCAGAGACAAACCGCTCGAACTCATCAACCGATGGGCGTTGAGGACGAAAACGGGTGACAAGGGTAAGCTTGCACAGGTCCGCGGCCCCATTAATCTCCGCAGAGAGAAGGGAGAGCTGCGGTGCCTCTTGGAAAATGTATGGAACCTTCGGGGCAAGATGGATCCTTGGGAAAGGGAGATGCACAACAGAACGAGAACATGGCGAGAGAGGCCTACCCTGCTCGTGCAGAAACGATCGCGCAACTCCCCCCTCCGATTGAGAGGGGGGAGCAGAACGATGCTGCATCAGATCTAGGTCATCATCGTGGAGGAAGCCAAAGACACGGTGGTCTCCTCCTTACCTCTAGAAAAGTATCAATGCTTCCTAATCTATAAAGTGGTTAGTAATTATCTCTATCAAACACACATATCTACATACTTGTGTCCACAAATTGTATCATATATATGTACGTATAATCATCTAATCCATTTATCCAAAAAATTGAATCACTATGGGATATAGAATATAGAAATCCCATATGGCTTACTCTGATGTGAAATAACCCATAAGGACCCCACCTAGACTGATAGTAAGCTGAGTATGTTTCCCCAAGGCTGCATCCAAAAGGCTAGGATCTGGTGACCAGTGGAGTAGACATATCATATGTGATGGAAAGTATTAACCTAATGTGCCAATAAAAATACACACATATATATGTAATATATAATATTATAGGATACATAATAAAATGAACTATAATATATATATATATATAATTTATGAAAAAAATACTCAGATCAACATAGGCGAATAATTTCACAAACCATAAAGTAAAGGGTAAAAATACAATCCCAAAGGGAAACCAATCTAAGTTAACTAAGGTGAAGGTATATACACAAATAAATAGAACTATACATGAACTCCATATACTAATATCACCTATAGGAACCACTAATCTCCTACTCTACCAACATCATGTTTACTGAAGTCTCTACTAAACTATTTATCATCTACATGAGACATGACATGTGTGGGTGAAACACCCATGCATGGTTGATTATACACATACCCAATAAGATTCCCCAAAACCCATAAAGGAACAAATAATATAGGGTTCATTCAGCTCAAAACCACAATGGTAAAAGATAACTCAGTTAAGGAAGAAGAACTCAAATACATAAAAAAGATAAAAAACAAATTGCATTAGAAATCCTCGTACACTAACTCCAAGACATAAAAGTCCTTGATTATCAAGTAAATCCATCACCTTGAGTAACTTAAGAATCAAATATTCCTAAAAAAACTAAATATTCATCATCTAAGTGACTATGATGGGGGACCTTAGCCTCACCAAGATAAGTGTTGGTTGAGGGAGTACCAAACCCCTAATCAAGGACCTTCTCCTCTTCCAAAAATTTCATCATTTTAGGAACTACCTAAATGTAAAGACCCAAAGCCTGACGTACATGGACATTACATTACTTTAGCGGAATACTTAATACATAACAAAAACAGACACACAAGGACCGTAATAGTTTAGTGTCTTTGGAAACTTGGAACGTAATCTTCTAATCATGGTGAAAGATCTTCAACATCTCCCATAAAGATATTTCCCTTTTTTTTCTTACCTAAAACCTTTCTTTATATCCTGGGGAAAAGAAAACATAAAAAAGGGTGAGCTCAGATGCTCAGTAAGGGTAAGCATGGATAAAATAAAACATACCATATACATTTGAACTTAAAAACATGAACATGATGTTTAAACATCAAAAGCTTGAGAAATGACATAAAACATGTAAGTACGTAAGGAATAGATCATAAAGAAACATTAAGAATGACAAAATAGCATGGGAATAAAACATGTAATTTTGGAATCCATTAAGCACATGTAATGATTTCCATAGTAGCCAAGGAATTGCTTCCAAAACCATCTTAGTGGACAAAGTCCCTTTCTGAATCGAGTTCACTCCTCGTTCCAGTCCTGTATTACTGAACCGGTTTAACTTGTCGTTCCATGTAACACCCGAGATTTTTATGAGTAATATTTTGTTTTTATATATATCATCAAAGGAATCTTTCACTACATACTAGCTTGGATTACTTTACACGCAATCGCGACCTTCCTCGATAGCTTGCGTCGTACGCAATACTGAGTTTCACTAAACAACGATATGCTATTAAAATATTATTAAAAACTAGCCGTTATGAATAGTAATAACCACTTTTTGAAATTTTATAAATTTTATCTTTCAAAATGGACTTCATTTTTGGATTCGGAATACCTAAATTATCCTAGGGTGAAATTTTGGTATTTTTCTGAAAACTTTCAATTTTTGATGAATAGTGAAACCACTAAGTGGTAGGTTAAAAACTGAATTTTGCATAAAACTTAATTTTACCGCTTCTGTGAATGGAATTTCGAAAATCCGACAGACACGGTTAATATCAAGGACTAAAATGTGGTTCAATGAGATGAAAATAATTTTTGGTGAATAGTAACTTTTTACCTTTTTTTACCACGGTTAATAGTAAATAGGGTAACTAAGGGTAAATATGATATTACTATTACCCTAACACATGTCTTAATTCTATTGGATAAGTTTAGTTCGACCAAAAACAACCTTATGAATATAATATTACCATTTAGGTCCACTTGGATTAGATTATGACATTTAATATTATTTTATTTAATGAATAGTTAAAATAGTTAAAATCAAAGTTTAATAACTAAAACATTTTTAATATGGGGTTATACATAAGATAAATTCGACTATAAATATTCATTAGAAAGATAAAAATATTTCCTACATGATGGTATTTTATTTATAATTTTTAGACATTAAATTATTTAAGTTATTTATGACACAATGATGATGCAGTAATTATCTTATTAATGAAATATTGACATAATTGATGTTATAAACACCAAAATAAATGTAATTTGAGACTTTTTATGAATTACACTAATTTTCTAGGTTACTATGATATATTAGTGTTTATTTAATCAACTTGGTTCGAACATATAATTCTGTTATGACTTTCACAAAAATCATATATCAAATAGTGTCAAAATTGACACAAAATAGTTTTTAAATCAAATATTATATTATTAATTGTTATTTTATTCCTAAAAATCTAAGGTTCGGCCAAATGACTTAGATAAGGATATATATATTAATAATAAACAATTTGGGGTTCTTTTGGCATGTTATAGTAAGTGTATTAACCATATAGTGTAAGAAAACAAAAAGACACGGTAAAAGTTAAATTATTTAACTTAGAGTTAAATCTAATTGATAAGGTTAAAATAATAACCTAAACTTGTCTAAATCCTATTGGTTGATAGTATTTCGACCCATCCCCACTTTAGCTTCGAAATAAGACCCTTTGGAACCATTATAAACCGATTTTGACTTTAATATAAAATAATATTTTGAGATATTCCTAAGGTGCCCCTCTCCTCCCTTATAAAAGGGCACCTCCTCCCCCTCCTCCTCACACCAATTTGAGCACTCAAGCTCGGCCAACCCCTACCATTTTCTCCTCTACACTTCCCTAGAATAATCCTAGAGGTCCTGGTCTTCTTAAAAGACCAATCTTAGTTCCCTAAGTGGAGGATTCAAAGAAGCGTTCCAAAGAAGAGGTAATATCCATTACCGATCTTTTCAATTTCTTTCTTCTTCAAATTCTTCTTCTTTAGTTGTTTCATAATAAAGTAATAACATCAGTATTACTTACATACTGATATGTTATTATAAATATGAAACAACCCTAATTCACCTTCTATCCATCCTACGGAAAAATGAAATCACCGCGCGTGCGTACGTACGGAATACCGTCTCCACGTCGTGGTGTAATCTATTTTCCACCATCACCTTACAAGGATGGGTATAATGGTGTAATGAGTAACTATTTATGATTATTATAAAGTAATATTGATACTTAAATAATATAAATATACTCCAATATAATTCCATGATCATAGGAACGATATCATCACTCGTGCGTACGTACGGAATACCGTCTCCACGATGTGATGCGACTCGTTCTACATGATCATCATTACATAGTAATTATATAAATGAATTGAATGAATAAATATGATATATGTTACACTAATACCATTCTGGATATAAGGTATCTATAACCTTAAAAGAAGAATAAGAATTTATTCGGCAAAACACGCATAAGAACAAAAGGCAATAAAGACCCGAGTAACAAGTAACAATGAAATATTACTAACAAGAAGCTAAGAATATGACCATATATGATATCATATAAATATGTATGATTCTGGAATAAGTCAATAACATTATTTAAACCATTATACAGGATCTTCGGACACGTACAAAGAAAATCAGACCTAAGGTAAGGGAAATGTCACAATCTCATTTTTTCCGAGATTGTTTATACTTTGAAATTTACTGGGGTGTATTTTATCATCCACATCTATGTTTCATCAATATGTAATATTATTTCCATCCACCTACAATTGTTTAAATCCATTTTTACCCTTCGGTGAGTTTTTAGTAATATGTATGAAAGGAATCTTTTGTCGTTTTTCGTACGAGGTACTTTTGACTTTTCCGACAAAAGTACGAAGAATGTTTTTTTTTAACTTATACGGCATGAATGGATTCTTAAAACATTATTTCCAAGAATCTTCCTTTACAAGTTTTCAAGTTTATTTTTAATCAACTTCTTTTAGTTTATAATTGCATGACATGTTAAGAAAAGAAAAGTGTTTTTGAAGAAGAAAGGATATTTTCCTCAAGAATGGAGTTCAAGTGTTTTATCAAAATTATTTTCCATCAAAGATAGTAAAGGGTTCTGTTTTTATCCCTATTATTACATTGATTTGATTATGTTGTGAGGGAATTATTTTTATGAAGTCATTTACCTTATATGATTTGTTTTATGATGTCATGATGTTTCAAGAATCCCATTTTTGTTACATGTGTTATGCGATGATGTATGATTTATGATTATGTGGCACACATAAGAAAGGATTCATTATAAGATGGGTGGGACTTATATCTCCCTCCAATGCATTGGGTAAAGATTTATATCTCATGAGATAGACATGGCTGGAACGGAAGGTTATTTCGGTTCAGTGATACAGGACTGAAACGAGGAGTGAACTCGGTTCAGAAAGGGACTTTGTCCGCTAAGATAGTCTTGGAAATGAGTCATGACTAATAAGAAATGATTTTCCATGATTATGTGTGCATGCCACAAAGTTTCAAGTTTCATGTTATGATTATGGGGATCTCATTTTCACTTCTATGATTTTTTCCATGTTAAGATATTATGATCTATTTTGCAGGTTATGATTTTCAAAAAGATATGATATGATTTTTATTTCCTTTATTTTCCCTTGCTGAGCATTTGAGCTCACCCTTTTATGTTTTCTTTTCCCCAGGTCAGGAAGATGGATATTAAGTAGAATATGCTAAAAGGGACCCTAGATATGATGAAATAAATGGGAGACACTGTAGAAGATTTATGAACCAGTTGTTTATGTTTCCCAGTTTCTAAAGACACTATACCTATACGGTCCTTTGTGGTTTTGTCATATGTTGTAATAAGTGTACTTCAATTTTGAAGTATTAACAATGTATGTAAAGTATGGGTCGTTATATTTGGTATCAGAGGAAAGGTATAGTCAACATTTGGAAACTAGGATGTGAAAGCCTTAGTAAGAACCCTAAGGATAAGTCTAAGCATAGAACACAATCTTAGTGTTTTAGAAATGGCCATGAATAACCTAGGATAAGACCTTAAGCGTGAAAATTTTATTCTTGAATTATGTGGTTTTCCTATTATAATTAGTGTTGCTCACACTATTCTTTTTGGTTTTAGTCAATGGCTGGAACCTGAAGGAACCGTGTTAATGCGGAATGCGATGGGAAATGCAATGATTGTCCCCCTGAGCAACCAAAAGATATGGGAGTTGGAATGCAAAATCTTGTAGCCATGCTCACACAACTTTCTCAAGCTATGAATCATGCAGGACTTCCAAACGAGAAAAGGAAGGAGCAACATTCTGTTGAATCCTTCATGAGGCAGCGTCCACCTTCTTTCAGTGGGTCTACTGATCCATTAGTTGCTGAACAATGGATTAGTACTACTGAAAAGATATTTTCAGTTCTTCAATGTTCTGAACATGATAAAGTCATCCTAGCAGTGTATCGTTTGGAAGGAGATGCTGATCAATGGTGGAATCTTATTAAGAATACGAGGAAAAGGGATGAAATTGAGTCTATGGAATGGGACGAGTTCAAGAACTTATTTTTTAATAAGTACTTCCCTCGTATTCTCCGAACAAAGATGGAGAAAGAGTTTCTTGAACTGAAGCAAAGGGATGATGAATCTGTTGGTACCTATGAAGCAAATTTTACAAGACTTGCAAGGTACGCTTCTGGTATTATTATCCAACCTGAGAGTAAGATCGATCGATTCTTTAGTGGCTTAAAACCAAGTCTTCGAAGGTCATTAGCCATAAGGGACTTCAATAGCTATGAGGAAATCGTTCGATGTGATCTCAAAGTCGAGATGGAGATTGGAGTAACCCATCAGTCATATGGGTTTGATAAGAAGAGGAAAATGGAATTTAAAGGAAAATCTAAAGAGCACACTGAAAAGAAGATGAGCTTTCCCTTATGCTCAAAGTGTGGAAAGAAACATGGAGGGAGTTGTCTTAAAGGGACAAGTAAATGTTTCAAATGTGGAAAGGAAGGTCATCGGGCATTTGAATGCCGCAATGATGGGAAGAAGATGTCTAATGATGCAAACAAAGGAAGGGATACACAGAATGAACCTACTACACTTCAATGTTTCAAGTGCAAGGAGATGGGGCATTATGCCAATCAATGCCCAAATCCAAGGGTTGATGATGATGGTCGACGTCAACAAACTCTTAAGGCTAAAGACAAAGGAAAGTCACATGCAATTTCTATCAGCGATGTGGAGTACGATAACGATGTGGTGAAAGGTACACTTACCATCCACTCTAAAGTAGCAAATGTTTTATTTGATTCTGGATCCACCCACTCTTTTATTTCTGAAGACTTTTCTAAGGGTATCACCGTATTACCTCAACAATTAGATGTTGAGTTAGCTGTGACAACACTTAATGGCACATCAATCGCATCAAAAGTTTATAATTCTTCTCCGATCGAAGTTTGTGGGAAAGTGCTTCCTGCAAATCTTGTGATCCTTCCTATAGTGGAATTTGATGTGATTCTTGGCATGGATTGGCTTTCTTTATACGGAGCTCATATCAATTTCCAAAGAAGAGAAGTCACATTTTATATTCCAGATCAATCTACGATCGTCTATCGATGCAAGGATGAATATAACCTTCCAGTGGAAATTTCTTCCATCTTATGGGTCTTGATTCCACTAAATGAAGGTTATTTATCTCAAATGGTTGGTGAGAAACTCACAATTAAGAATATTCCCATAGTACGGGAGTTTGATGATGTCTTTCCGGAGGAATTACCGGGTCTTCCACCAAATCGTGAAGTTGAGTTTTCAATAGAACTTGTACCGGGTGCTTTGCCTATTTCAAAGACACCTTATAGAATGGCCCCAATTGAGTTGCAAGAATTGAAGAAGCAACTCCAAGAGAGTCTTGATAAGGGATTCATACTCCCTAGTGCGTCACCTTGGGGAGCACCTGTTCTATTTGTTAAGAAGAGAGATGGATCAATGAGACTCTGCATTGATTATCGAGAACTTAAAAAGATCACTATCAAGAACAAATATCCTCTCCCACGCATTGATGACTTATTTGACCAACTACGCGGAGCTCAATACTTTTCCAAGATTGATCTTCGTTCAGGGTATCATCAATTAAGGGTCAAAAGGGAGGATATACCAAAGACGGCTTTCCGTACAAGGTATGGACACTATGAATTTATAGTGATGCCATTTGGTCTTACTAATGCCCCTGCTATCTTCATGGATCTAATGAATAGAGTCTTTAGAGACTATCTTGATCAATTTGTGGTAGTCTTTATAGATGATATTCTTGTCTATTCAAAGAGAAAGGAAGAGCATGAAGATCACTTGAGAATTATATTGAAGACCCTGAGAAAGGAGAAGCTTTATGCCAAATTTACCAAGTGTGAATTTTGGCTTCAAAAAGTTGCATTTTTGGGTCACATAATCTCAAAAGAGGGGATATCTGTGGATCCAGCAAAAACAGAGGTTATCGAAAGATGGTCAAGACCAACAACAGTAATTGAGATCCGAAGTTTTCTTGGTTTGGCTGGATATTATTGACGTTTTGTAAAAGATTTTTCACGATTATCTAATCCACTCACCAAGTTGACTCGGAAAGAAGTTAAGTTTGTTTGGACAGAGGAATGTGAAGAGAATTTCAAGGAGTTGAAAAGAAGGTTATCCAGTGCACCTGTGCTCACACTGCCTTGTAGTGGAGAAAGGTTTGTGATTTACAGTGATGCATCCAAGAAGGGATTGGGGTGTGTTCTTATGCAAAATGATATGGTGATAGCTTATGCCTCACGACAGTTGAAAATCCATGAGAAAAATTACCCAACACATGATTTGGAGTTGGCTGCGGTAATCTTTGCATTAAATATTTGGAGGCATTACCTTTATGGTGAAAGGTGTGATATTTATACTGATCATAAAAGTTTAAAGTATATTTTCACACAAAAGGAGCTGAATATGCGTCAAAGAAGATGGTTGGAGCTGATTAAGGATTATGACTGCTCAATCCATTACCACCCTGGGAAAGCAAACAAGGTGGCAGATGCATTAAGTCGACAAGACCATGCTAGTTTATCCATGATGAGGATCACAAAAGATCCAATATTTATGGATTTACAAAGGATGGATCTTGGAATTATAATGGAAGGGGAAAAATCTTATCTTTCTCAAATGAATGTTCAACCATCTATACATGTGAAGATTAAAGAGGCACAGAAAGAAGATGTCGAGTTACAAAAGAAGGTGAGAAATGTTCCTGAATTCAACCTTGATTGTGATGGGATAATAAAGTTCAGGAATCGGGTTTGTGTTCCTCCCATCCCCGAATTAAAGAAGGAGCTGCTGGATGAGGCTCATAGTTCTTCATTCTCTATTCATCCTGGAAGCACGAAGATGTATAGGGACCTGAAAGAGTACTTCTGGTGGGATGGCATGAAAAGAGATGTTGCTGAATATGTCTCTCGATGCTTGGTTTGTCAACAAGTTAAAGCTGAGAGACAGAAGTCTAAGGGGATGTTACAACCATTACCCATACCCGAATGGAAATGGGAAAACATCACTATGGACTTTGTCACAGGACTTCCTAAAACATCCAAATGCAATAATGCTATCTGGGTCATAGTTGATCGTCTTACAAAGTATGCACACTTCATTGCTATTAGAGAGGATTTCTCTCTGGATCAGCTTGCCAGGATATATGTAAAGGAAGTGGTAAGATTTCATGGAGTACCACTTTCTATTATATCTGATCGGGATCCGAGATTTACCTCGAAGTTCTGGCGAAGTCTTCAGCATACTCTGGATACAGAGTTGAGTTTCAGCACTGCTTATCATCCTCAGACAGATGGTCAGTCTGAGAGAACAATTCAAACCCTAGAAGATATGTTGAGAGCTTGCTCTATGGATTTCAAAGGAGGTTGGGATCAACACCTACCCTTGGTGGAATTTTCTTATAATAATAGCTTTCACTCCAGTATTCAGATGGCTCCTTATGAAGCTCTCTATGGAAAGAAATACAGGACTCCAACTTGCTGGGATGAAGTTGGGGAAAGAAAGCTATTAGGACCTGATCTCGTAGATGAAATGGCAGAAAAGGTCAGATCTATTCAACAACACATAAGAGCAGCTCAGAGTCGACAGAAAAGTTATGCCGACAACCGAAGAAAAGACCTAGAGTTTGAAGTGGGTGATAAAGTGTTCTTACGAATATCTCCCTGGAAGAGGGTTATGAGATTTGGAAAGAAGGGGAAGTTGAGCCCTAGATATATCGATCCTTTCGAAATACTGGATCGTGTTGGAAAGGTAGCTTACCGATTGGCGCTCCCACCGAATCTCTCTCAAGTTCACGATGTGTTCCATGTATCTCTCCTGAGAAAGTACATACCTGATCCTTCACATGTACTCAGCTCAGAAGTTGTACCGCTGGAGCAAGATCTTTCTTATGAAGAACAACCGATAGAGATTCTGGATCGTAGCGAAAAAGTCCTATGAAACAAGACCACTCGATTGGTGAAAGTTTTATGGAGGAACCACCAATTAGAAGAAGCTACGTGGGAGCTTGAGGATATGATGAGGGAGAAGTATCCTCATCTGTTTGTTACAAAGTGACGAATTTCGAGGGCGAAATTCTTTTTAAGGGGGGTAGAATGTAACACCCGAGATTTTTATGCGTAATATTTTGTTTTTATATATATCATCAAAGGAATCTTTCACTACATACTAGCTTGTCTTACTTTACACGCAATCGCGACCTTCCTCGATAGCTTGTGTCGTACGCAATACTGAGTTTCACTAAACAACGATATGCTATTAAAATATTATTAAAAACGAGCCGTTATGAATAGTAATAACCACTTTTTGAAATTTTATAAATTTTATCTTTCAAAATGGACTTCATTTTTGGATTCGGAATACCTAAATTATCCTAGGGTGAAATTTTGGTATTTTTCTGAAAACTTTCAATTTTTGATGAATAGTGAAACCACTAAGTGGTAGGTTAAAAACTGAATTTTGCATAAAACTTAATTTTACCGCTTCTGTGAATGGAATTTCGAAAATCCGACAGACACGGTTAATATCAAGGACTAAAATGTGGTTCAATGAGATGAAAATAATTTTTGGTGAATAGTAACTTTTTACCTTTTTTTACCACGGTTAATAGTAAATAGGGTAACTAAGGGTAAATATGATATTACTATTACCCTAACACATGTCCTAATTCTATTGGATAAGTTTAGTTCGACCAAAAACAACCTTATGAATATAATATGACCATTTAGGTCCACTTGGATTAGATTATGACATTTAATATTATTTTATTTAATGAATAGTTAAAATAGTTAAAATCAAAGTTTAATAACTAAAACATTTTTAATATGGGGTTATACATAAGATAAATTCGACTATAAATATTCATTAGAAAGATAAAAAGATTTCCTACATGATGGTATTTTATTTATAATTTTTATACATTAAATTATTTAAGTTATTTATGACACAATGATGATGCAGTAATTATCTTATTAATGAAATATTGACATAATTGATGTTATAAACACCAAAATAAATGTAATTTGAGACTTTTTATGAATTCCACTAATTTTCTAGGTTACTATGATATATTAGTGTTTATTTAATCAACTTGGTTCTAACATATAATTCTGTTATGACTTTCACAAAAATCATATATCAAATAGTGTCAAAATTGACACAAAATAGTTTTTAAATCAAATATTATATTATTAATTGTTATTTTATTCCTAAAAATCTAAGGTTCGGCCAAATGACTTAGATAAGGATATATATATTAATAATAAACAATTTGGGGTTCGTTTGGCATGTTATAGTAAGTGTATTAACCATATAGTGTAAGAAAACAAAAAGACACGGTAAAAGTTAAATTATTTAACTTAGAGTTAAATCTAATTGATAAGGTTAAAATAATAACCTAAACTTGTCTAAATCCTATTGGTTGATAGTATTTTGACCCATCCCCACTTTAGCTTCGAAATAAGACCCTTTGTAACCATTATAAACCGATTTTGACTTTAATATAAAATAATATTTTGAGATATTCCTAAGGTGCCCCTCTCCTCCCTTATAAAAGGGAACCTCCTCCCCCTCCTCCTCACACCAATTTGAGCACTCAAGCTCGGCCAACCCCTGCAATTTTCTCCTATCCACTTCCCTAGAATAATCCTAGAGGTCCTGGTCTTCTTAAAAGACCAATATTAGTTCCCTAAGTGGAGGATTCAAAGAAGCGTTCCAAAGAAGAGGTAATATCCATTACCGATCTTTTCAATTTCTTTCTTCTTCAACTTCTTCTTCTTTAGTTGTTTCATGATAAAGTAATAACATCAGTATTACTTACATACTGATATGTTATTATAAATATGAAACAAACCTAATTCACCTTCTATCCATCCTACGGAAAAATGAAATCACCGCGCGTGCGTACGTACGGAATACCGTCTCCACGCCGTGGTGTAATCTATTTTCCACCATCACCTTACAAGGATGGGTATAATGGTGTAATGAGTAACTATTTATGATTATTATAAATTAATATTGATACTGAAATAATATACATATACTCCAATATAATTCCATGATCATAGGAACGATATCATCACTCGTGCGTACGTACGGAATACCGTCTCCACGATGTGATGCGACTCGTTCTACATGATCATCATTACATAGTAATTATATAAATGAATTGAATGAATAAATATGATATATGTTACACTAATACCATTCTGGATATAAGGTATCTATAACCTTAAAATAAGAATAAGAATTTATTCGGCAAAACACGCATAAGAACAAAAGGCAATAAAGACCCGAGTAACAAGTAACAATGAAATATTACTAACAAGAAGCTAAGAATATGACCATATATGATATCATATCAATATCTATGATTCTGGAATAAGTCAATAACATTATTTAAACCATTATACAGGAGCTTCGGACACGTACAAAGAAAATCGGACCTAAGGTAAGGGAAATGTCACAATCTCATTTTTTCCGAGATTGTTTATACTTTGAAATTTACTAGGGTGTATTTTATCATCCACATCTATGTTTTATCAATATGTAATATTATTTCCATCCACCTACAATTGTTTAAATCCATTTTTACCCTTCGGTGAGTTTTTAGTAATATGTATGAAAGGAATCTTTTGTCGTTTTTCGTACGATGTACTTTTGACTTTTCCGACAAAAGTACGAAAAATGTTTTTTTTAACTTATACGGCATGAATGGATTCTTAAAACATTATTTCCAAGAAGCTTCCTTTACAAGTTTTCAAGTTAATTTTTAATCAACTTCTTTTAGTTTATAATTTCATGACATGTTAAGAAAAGAAAAGTGTTTTTGAAGAAGAAAGGATATTTTCCTCAAGAATGGAGTTCAAGTGTTTTATCAAAATTATTTTCCATCTAAGATAGTAAAGGGTTCTGTTTTTATCCCTATTATTACATTTATTTGATTATGTTGTGAGGGAATTATTTTTATGAAGTCATTTACCTTATATGATTTGTTTTATGATGTCATGATGTTTCAAGAATCCCATTTTTGTTACATGTGTTATGCGATGATGTATGATTTATGATTATGTGGAACACATAAGAAAGGATTAATTATAAGATGGGTGGGACTTATATCTCCCTCCAATGCATTGGGTAAAGATTTATATCTCATGAGATAGACATGGCTGGAACGGAAGGTTATTTCGGTTCAGTGATACAGGACTGAAACGAGGAGTGAACTCGGTTCAGAAAGGGACTTTGTCCGCTAAGATAGTCTTGGAAATGAGTCATGACTAACAAGAAATGATTTTCCATGATTATGTGTGCATGCCACAAAGTTTCAAGTTTCATGTTATGATTATGGGGATCTCATTTTCACTTCTATGATTTTTTCCATGTTAAGATATTATGATCTCTTTTGCAGGTTATGATTTTCAAAAAGATATGATATGATTTTTATTTCCTTTATTTTCCCTTGCTGAGCATTTGAGCTCACCCTTTTATGTTTTCTTTTCCCCAGGTCAGGAAGATGGATATTAAGTAGAATATGCTAAAAGGGACCCTAGATATGATGAAATAAATGGGAGACACTGTAGAAGATTTATGAACCAGTTGTTTATGTTTACCAGTTTCTAAAGACACTATACCTATACGGTCCTTTGTGGTTTTGTCATATGTTGTAATAAGTGTACTTCAATTTTGAAGTATTAACAATGTATGTAAAGTATGGGTCGTTATATTCCAGCCATGTCTATCTCATGAGATATAAATCTTTACCCAATGCATTGGAGGGAGATATAGGTCCCACCCATCTCATAGTGAAATCATTCTTACTTGTGCCACAAAATAAACTTAAAACATTCATCATAACCCAAAGAATAAAATGGGTTTCATAAACATCATCCCATCATCACATAATCCATATAAAACAAATGGATATTTCATCATAATAAAATTGAAACCATGTAAATCATAGAGACATTATACTTGAAACATACACATATGAAATAATTTCATCTTAGATGGAAAATGGTTTTGATAAAACACTTGAAATTAATTCTTGAGGAAAATATCCTTTCTTCTTCAAAATCAATTTATTTTCACAAAAAGTCATGCAAATTTAAAAGAAAGAGATTTTGTTGAAAATATTCAGGGAATATTTTGAAGGAAGCTTCATGAAAATAAGGCTTTATAAAACCGTAAAAATTTGTTCGTGTCGTATAAGTTAAAAAAAACATTCTTTTCGTACTTTTGCCGGAAAAGTCAAGAAGTACCTCGTAACGTAAACAAAAGAAAGATTCCTTACATACCATGTAGTAAAAGTCAAAAATGGGTAAAAAGGACTTTAAACATACATGAAAACACTTTTATAAAACATGTAAATGGATGATAGAAATAACCCCAGTAAATACTTACAAATATGCAATCTCGGATAAAAATGAGATTTGAAAAATTATCCCTTAGCTTAGGTCTGATATGCTTCGTACGTATCCGAACCTCCTGTATAATGATTTAAATAATTTTATTGACTTATTAAATAATCATATTAATTGTTATGATATCATATATGGTTAACTTATGACTTTATATTACTTGTTATTTTGTAAATTCCATGTTAAAGAGCGTTTTGGGTAAAATCGTTTCATTTGTCATCCGTGTTTTGACTTGTAATTATTCATATGATTACTTAGATCATGATTAATTACATCCAGAATGTAAAACATGATTTATATATAATATATATTCATAATATACATATATGTAATAGATCGATAAATGGAAAGAAATACACCATTTATGGAGACGGTAGGTCGTACGTACGCATGAACGTTGTTTTCGTTTCTTCATTGAATTGGATGGAATTAATTGGATGAAATACATATATATATATAAAAATAAATCTAGTACCATTATTATGTCATATATTTCATGATTACTTATTATATATACTTTATAATCATTTATGAATGGTTAATCATTGAGAATGAATCTCATCGCGTCGTGGAGACAGTATTCCGTACATACGCACGAGCGATGATATCGTTCTAATGACCGTGGAATTGTATTGGAGTGTATGTATACTATTTCATAATAAATATCACTTTAAAATAATCATATATAGTTATTATTTACACCATTATAACCATCCAATTAAGGTGGTGGTGGAAAATAGATTACACCACAGCGTGGAGACGGTATTCCGTACGTACGCACGCGTGGTGATTTCGTTTTCCGTAGGATGGATAGATGGTGAAATAGGTTTGTTTCATACTTATAATAACATATCAGTATATGAGTTACACTGATTTTATTACTTCATAATGAAACAACCTAAGAATAATAAGTGGAAGAAGAAATAAAGGTGAAATAATCGGTAACGGAAATTACCTCTTCTTTGAAGCGCCTCTTTGAGACCTCCTCTTAGGGCACTAAAATTGGTCTTTGAAAAATACCAGGACCTCTAGGATGTTTCTAGGGAAGTGGAGAAGATAATTGGGCAGGGGTTGGCCGAACTTGAAGGCTCAAAGTGGTGTGTGGAAGATAGGGAGGAGGTGCCCTTTTATAAGGGAGGAGAGGGGCACCTTTGGAATTCTTAAAAATATTAATTTATAACAAATCTAACCCCACTTAAAGCCCTCCAAAAATGACTCATATTAGAATATTAGATGAGATAGGGTTGTAATCTCATCAAAAAATCAAATTTAGACATGTTTGGATCTTATTTTAAACCTTGTCATTTTGATTTATCCTTATTTAATCTATTTAGGTTTATTTGTGGTAATAAAATTCTAAATTTTAAATTATAACAAATAATTACTTATTTGTTGTGAATTTTCCATAATTTTTTACTTTATAACATTATAGACCATATAAATTTAAATTTATAATTTTTAAATATTTTTGTGATTTTTAAACAATTTTATAATATGTTATTTTTATAAAATAACAATAGTGTCAATTTTGATACTATTCATTTATTTGAATTTAAATAAAACATATACAGAAGATATGTTCAAAATAAAAGATTTAATAGGTTCATAAAAGGTCATATGTATCCAGAAAATTAGTGGATAACAATAAATAGTTTATATAATATTTATTTTATTATTTTTAAAACCATTTATTTGGTTTATCTCTTAATAAAATAATTACTACAACATTTTTGTATAATTATTTAATATACTTATATGTTGCATAAAAATTAAAAATAAAATCCTATGATGAAGGTAAATATATTAAATTTCACAATAATACTTTTACTCGAATTTATCATCTTAAAATCACAATAGTTAAATTTTTATATTTATTAAATTATGAAGGTGACAACTTTGGAATCATTTAAAATAAAATAATATAAGTGTCATAATTGCTTTTAAAAGACTCCAAATGGTCAAATATTAGACCATTGGATGATTATAGTTTAACTTTACATGACCAATAAGTTTTGGTTAGGGTTTTGTGCCTTTTATGGTCACTATTAGTTTAATAAAAACTATATTCTTGATTTTTCACTAGATAAATAATTTCTGCATCACTATTGTGTCACAATTAATGATAATTATTTAATCCCAAAAAATTATAAATAAATTATAATGATGTATATAATTTTTTTAGATTTCTGTAGACTATTAATGTTCTAAGTTTCATGAAGTTTATAACTAACTTAAAACTATTATACTTATAGTATTTAAGAGAGTGACATGTTGTCACTTTCTTTGGTTTTAATAAAAATTAAATTATTTTCATGGAAAAAAGCCCATTAAATGAATCTAATCCAACTATTATGTGATATGGGTCGACTTTTAGTCATCCAATAGGATTTTTCCAAGTGTTAGGGTAATTTTATAATCTTATATTAACCCTTAATTACCCTATTTACCTTTAAATATAGTAAATAAAATTTACCGTAGTTACTATTCACAATGCCCAAAAATAAAAAGTAGCTTATTAACATAATTTGGACCCACTGATTCCAAATATGGAATCCATTTTTTCAAATTCAATACACAAAAGTTGCATAAATTAAATTAAAATTAATCCCGTTGTCGAAAGAAAACGGGTTTTTCTTTAAAACATTGCAAAAGATTGAATTGATTTAACCTACGAATTCAAGGTAAAATCAATGCTAATGACATAAATTATATTAAATGGTAAAAATATATTCTATTTATACTTTAAAACCATTAAATATTATAATTTAACCACATAATATATTACGATGAAAAAGTTGTTTTTTATTAAAATATAGCGTGTTTTTACTGCTCATTAAAATATGAAAGTCATCTGAATAAAATGAAAAATTTATCCAAAGTAAATTTTTATTTCTTGATTCCAAAGAATAATTTTATTTTGTCAAATGGAACTTATAAACATTTCAAAAACTAGATTTAAAGTGGGTGCTCCATCAAAAGGCGGCAAAACTGTATTTTTTTGAAAAATACTTATTTTACCCGAAAAAATTATTTTGTTCTTATAACATGTTCTAGAAAATGTTTAAGATGAATAATAATGTCATAAAATTCAAAATTTAGTTAATATTATTCATAACGGCTAGTTCATAATAATATTATAATAATATATCATTGTTTAGTAACACCCGGTATTACTTACAACACACGCTATCGAGGAAGGTCGTGATTGCGTGTAATGCAAGCCAAGTCAGGGTTGTGTGTTGTGAAAGAATCCTTTGTTGTTTCGTATAACAGAATCCAACCATATTTCATTTATACATTTAATATATATATATATATATATATATATATACTCAATGTTGCGTAGAATAATTATTATCAAAATTGTGTGTAACATGATCCAGGAATAGTGTTGTGTATACTGCAAGCTAATACGGTGTTGCGTATAGCACAAGGTAATCTTGGTGTAGCATACAACACAAGACATTAATGAAATTAAAAGAATATTTTTCATAAAATCTCTAGGTGTTACATTCTACCCCCCTTAAAATGAATTTCGCCCTCAAAATTCGTCGGGGTTATAAATGGTTTACTACTCGAAAGTTTGTTTAATAGAAACCCACATCGTAAAAAGGAATACCAAAACATGGCTTTTAAAAACTAAAGTATGAAATGTAATGGTTACCCAAATTAACGCATCACGGGGTTTCCACGTATGAGAACATAGGTGAAAATATGGATATAAAAGAAAAATCTAACCATCAAGTTCTGATGGAGAGTGGTAGAGAACATGGCTATGAAAAATCCAACAATCACAAAGATATTGATTTGTGATGGTCTAAGGTACCATCTGATTAATCGGATATAAGGGAACTAGGACAACATTTTTGGTTTTCAAGATCATTTCCCTAAAGTTGATGAATTAAAAGAAATACTTACATGATTTTGGTAAAATTTCACTGTTGTTCGTGATTTGAACAATTTCCACTTCATCTCTTAAATAAATGAAGTTGAATTTGTTATTCATGAAGTGTTAATAGATCATGTGATAGAATGATGGGTCATTCCATCTGTTTCAAACAAAAGGTTAGAAAAAGTTATCAAATATACATAAGTCCATCTATGGTGAGGTTAATTGTATACGATTCCAAAAATGAACTTATACTTCATATATCATACCGCGTAATAAAATAAAACTAGTTTCTACTAACCAGGGACTTCCTGTAGGCCAGTGGTAGGCGATAAAGGTCAGTCGCACTTCGGTTGTGGGTTCGATTCCCACAGCCTTGTCTGACGCGATGGGATGTCGCCCGTCCTGCAGGTTGTCCTTTTTCTAAAGCTATATTACTATAACATCCCATCAATAATATCGAAAAAAAAGTTTTATCTTAACTTATGTCCAACATAATCCATTCCAATCTTTAGGCTTATCTAAAATACTTCGGTCCAAGCTCATAGTATAAAGAAAACGATTACTTGAAATGTCTTCAACCAAGCATGTGAATACCATCATTTATCCCCCATATATCTTGTTGGTCACATTCCAATCATGTGAATACCTTAATCATGTATTCTCTTGAAAAATGAATACCCATTAAACCTTAGTGGAACATGAATTCTGTCAAAAGTTAACTCTTTCCACATACCAAAATCCAAAAATTCTATATACTCAAACCATGATATAACCTTCTCCTTATATCAGTCATGAGCTCATGAATACTATCAAACATTTAATTTTCTCCTTATCCCTTCATTATGCGCATATCATCTACATTCCAAAAATATCTGAATAACCCTTCATGGATATTGGTACCATTAATCATACACTTTCAAAACTCAAGGAAAGACAACAGTGTAACAATCCTTAGATGTCTCTTTATTCCATAGTACCATGAGATTACTTATACAACATTACACATGATAAACATGTAATCATTCCACTACATTCTTAAACCATTGACCGAGCTTCAAAAATTCTTTCATCTCACATATCATTTGTAGTCTCTTCATAATCATCAACATAAATACTACCCATACGACCATACTGATTCTCTTCATGATACTTTCCCTTAGGGCATTGGTTTGCATAATGCCCGTACATTCCACATTTAAAACATTTAACCATTGTTGATGTCGTAGTAATACCATTATCCTCATCCCTGGTGTTAACTGAACCTTTTCCTTTGCACTTACTGGCTTTGTGTCCTTCTTTTCCACACCCAAAGCATCTTCCAGTTCCTTTGAAACATTCTCCTTGATGCCTCTTCCCACATGATTTACATAGGGTAAATTGAACTTTCTTTCCTCTATGATCATCATGAAACTCCATCTTTCTCTTATTAGCCGAGTCAGGAAACTTACCAAATTTTACTTTATTGATCATATTATGAGATTGCTGATTCGGCATAATAATGATGTTTGGACTTCCAAATACCATTTCATTTGGTTTCTCATGAAGAATATCATTCCATTGTCCATCATATCCTCCATTATCGTGAATCATCTTATTTCCAACCATTTTCTAAAACCCAAAAAGAATAGTTTGAGAGGAAAAAATCATAATAAAGGGGGAGTAACTTCAATATCTAACATATTTGGTTTAATCTAATATCATTACCATAGTTCTAGGACTATATCCTATACGTATACTTATCCTTAGGGACATCCCTAGACATACCTTAGAAATATCTCTAGGGATCTCACTAATGTTCCCGCATCCTAGTTTCCAAAGGTTGACTAAACCATTCCTCTGATACCAACTGTAAAGACCCAAAGCCTGACGTACATGGACATTACATTACTTTAGTGGAATACTTAATACATAAAAAAAACAGACACACAAGGACCGTAATAGTTTAGTGTCTTTGGAAACTTAGAACGTAATCTTCTAATCGTGGTGAAATATCTTCAACATCTCCCATAAAGATCTTTCCCTTTTTTTTCTTACCTAAAACCTTTATTTATATCCTGGGGAAAAGAAAACATAAAAAAGGGTGATCTCAAATGCTCATTAAGGGTAATCATGGATAAAATAAAACATACCATATACATTTGAACTTAAAAACATGAACATAATGTTTAAACATCAAAAGATTGAGAAATGGCATAAAACATGGAAGTACATAAGGAATAGATCATAAATAAACATTAAGAATGACAAAATAGCATGGGAATAAAACATGTAATTGTGGCATCCATTAAGCACATGTAATGATTTCCATAGTAGCCAAGGCATTGCTGCCAAAACCATCTTAGTGGACAAAGTCCCTTTCTGAATCGAGATCACTCCTTGTTCCAGTCCTGTATTACTGAACCGGTTTAACTTGTCATTCCATCCATGTCTATCTCATGAGATATAAATCTTTACCCAATTCATTGAAGGGAGATATAGGTCCCACCCATCTCATAGTGAAATCATTCTTACTTGTGCCACAAAATAAACTTAAAACATTCATCATAACCCAAAGAATAAAATGGGTTTCATAAACATCATCCCATCATCACATAATCCATATAAAACAAATGGATATTTCATAATAAGAAAATTTAAACCATGTAAATCATAGAGACATTATACTTGAAACATACACATATGAAATAATTTCATCTTAGATGGAAAATGGTTTTGATAAAACACTTGAAATGAATTCTTGAGGAAAATATCCTTTCTTCTTCAAAATCAATTTCTTTTCACAAAACGTCATGTAATTTTAAAATAAAGAGATTTTGTTGAAAATAGTCATGGAATATTTTGGAGGAAGCTTCATGAAAATAAGGATTTATAAAACCGTAAAAATTTGTTTGTTCCGTATAAGTTAATAAAACATTATTTTCGTACTTTTGTCGGAAAAGTCAAGAAGTACCTTGTAACGTAAACAAAAGAAAGATTCCTTACATACCATGTAGTAAAAGTCAAAAATGGGTAAAAATGAATTTAAAAATACATGAAAACACTTTTATAAAACATGGACATGGATGATAGAAATAACCCCAGTAAATACTTACAAATATGCAATCTCGGATAAAAATGAGATTTGCAAAATTATCCCTTACCTTAGGTCTGATATGCTTCGTACGTATCCGAACCTCCTGTATAATGATTTAAATAGTGTTATTGACTTATTAAATAATCATATTAATTGTTATGATATCATATATGGTTCACTTATGACTTTATATTACCCGTTCTTTTGTAAATTCCATGTTAAAGAGCGTTTTGGGTAAAATCGTTTCATTTGTCGTCCGTGTTTTGACTTGTAATTATTCATATGATTACTTAGATCATGATTACTTACATCCAGAATGTAAAACATGATTTATATATAATATATATTCAGAATATTCATATATGTATTAGATCGATAAATTGAAAGAAATACACCGTTTATGGAGACGGTAGGTCGTACGTACGCATGAACGTTGTTTTCATTTCCTCATTGAATTGGATAGAATTAATTGGATGAAATACATATATATATATATACATAAATCTAGTATCATTATTATTTCATATATTTCATGATTACTTATTATATATACTTTATAATCATTTATGAATTGTTAATCATTGAGAATGAATCTCATCGCGTCGTGGAGACGGTATTCCGTACGTACGCACGAGCGATGATATCGTTCTAATGATCGTGGAATTGTATTGGAGTGTATGTATACTATTTCAGAATCAATATCACTTTAAAATAATCATATATAGTTATTATTTACACCATTATACCCATCCAAGTAAGGTGGTGGTGGAAAATAGATTACACCACAGCGTGGAGACGGTATTCCGTACGTACGCACGCACAGTGATTTCGTTTTCCGTAGGATGGATAGATGGTGAAATAGGGTTGTTTCATACTTATAATAACATATCAGTATATGATTGACACTGATGTTATTACTTCATAATGAAACAACCTAAGAAGAATAAGTGGAAGAAGAAATAAAGGTGAAAGAATCGGTAATGGAAATTACCTCTTCTTTGAAGCGTCTCTTTGAGACCTCCTCTTAGGGCACTAAAATTGGTCTTTGAAAAGGACCAGTACCTTTAGGATGTTTCTAGGGAAGTGGAGAAGATAATTGGGCAGGGTTTGGCCGAACTTGAAGGCTCAAAGTGGTGTGTGGAAGAGAGGGAGGAGGTGCCCTTTTATAAGGGAGGAGAGGGGCACCTTTGGAATTCTTAAAAATATTAATTTATAACAAATCTAACCCCACTTAAAAACCTCCAAAAATGACTCATATTAAAATATTAGATGATATAGGGTTGTAATATCATCAACCAATCAAATTTAGACGTGTTTGGATCTTATTTTAAACCTTATCATTTTGATTTATCCTTATTTAATCTATTTAGGTTTATTTGTGGTAATAAAATTATAAATTTTAAATTATAACAAATAATTACTTATTTGTTGTTAATTTTCCATAATTTTTTACTTTATAACATTATAGACCATATAAAGTTAAATTTATAATTTTTAAATATTTTTTTGATTTTTAAACAATTTTATAATATGTTATTTTTATAAAATAACAATAGTGTCAATTTTGAAACTATTCATTTATTTTAATTTAAATAAAATATATACAGAAGATATGTTCGAAATAAAAGATTTAATAGATTCATAAAAGGTCATATGTATCCATAAAATTAGTGTAGAACATTAAATAGTTCATATAATATTTATTTTATTATTTTTAAAACCATTTATTTGGTTATCTCTTAATAAAATAATTACTACAACATTTTTGTATAATTATTTTATATACTTATATGTTGCATAAAAATTAAAAATAAAATCCTATGATGAAGGTAAATATATTAACCTTTACAATAATACTTTTACTCGAATTTATCATCTTAAAATCACAATAGTTAAATTGTTATATTTATTAAATTATGAAGGTGACAACTTTGGCATCATTTAAAATGAAATAATATAAGTGTCATAATTTCTTTTATAAGACTCCAAATGGTCAAATATTCGACCATTGGATTATAATAGTTTAAATTTACATGACCAATAAGTTTTGGTCAGGGTTTTGTGCCTTTTATGGTCACTATTAGTTTAATAAAAACTATATTCTTGATTTTTCACTAGATAAATAATTTCTGCATCACTATTGTGTCACAATTAATGATAATTATTTAATCCCAAAAAATTCTAAATAAATTCTAATGATGTATATAATTTTGTTATCTTTATGTAGACTATTAATGTTTGAAGTTTCATGAAGTTTATCACTAAATTAAAACTATTATACTTATAGTATTTAAGAGAGTGACATGTTGTCACTTTCTTTGGTTTTAATAATAATTAAATTATTTTCATGGAAAAAAGTCCATTAAATGAATCTAATCCAACCCTTAGGTGATATGGGTCTACTTTTAGTCATCCAATAGGATTTTTCCAAGTGTTAGGGTAATTTTATAATCTTATATTAACCCTTAATTACCCGATTTACCTTTAACTATAGTAAATAAAATTTACTGTAGTTACTATTCACAATGCCCAAAAATAAAAAGTAGCTTATTAACATAGTTTGGATCCACTGATTCCAAATATGGAATCCATTTTTCCAAATTCAATACACAAAGGTTGCAGAGATTAAATTAAAATTAATCCCGTTGTCGAAAGAAAATGGGTTTTTCATTAAAAAATTACAAAAGATTGAATTGATTTAACCTACGAATTCAAGGTAAAATCAATGCTAATGACATACATTATATTAAATGGTAAAAATATATTCTATTTATACTTTAAAACCATTCAATATTATAATTTAACCACATAAGATATTACGATGAAAAAAGTTGTTTTTTATTAAAATATAGCGTGTTTTTACTATTCATTAAAATATGAAAGTCATCAGAATAAAATGAAAAATTTATCCAAAGTAAATTTTTATTTCTTGATTCCAAGGAATAATTTTATTTTGTCAAATGGAACTTATAAACATTTCAAAAATTAGATTTAAAGTGGGTGCACCATCAAAAGGCGGAAAAACTGTATTTTTTTGAAAAATACTTATTTTACCCGAAAAATTTATTTTGTTCTTATAACATGTTCTAGAAAATGTTTAAGATGAATAATAATGTTATAAAATTCAAAATTAATTTAATAATATTCATAACGGATTGTTCATAATAATATTATAATAATATATTGTTGTTTAGTAACACCCGGTATTACGTACAACACACGCTATCGAGGAAGGTCGTGATTGCGTGTAATGCAAGCCAAGTCAGGGTTGTGTGTTGTGCAAGAATCCTTCGTTGTTTCGTATAACAGAATCCAACCATATTTCATTTATACATTGAATATATATATATATACTCAATGTTGCGTAGAATAATTATTATCAAAATTGTGTGTAACACGATCCAAGAATAGTGGTGTGTATACTGCAAGCTAATACGGTGTTGCGTATAGCGCAAGGTAATCTTGGTGTAGCATAAAACACAAGAAATTAATGAAATTAAAAGAATATTTTTCATAAAATCTCGGGGTGTTACAATAAAAACATAAATAGAGGAACCATAACCCAAAGATTTATAGAATATTGTTCAAGGGAGTTCCAAACTCTATTAACCTTGTGGAGGATCTGTGATGTGTCGGTTTCAAGGGAGTAACGACTCCATAACCAAATTGTACAGGACCTACACCCTATATATATGTGGGAGTATTAAACTATAAAACCCTATATAGAAAACACTCTCTATCATCTAAATGCATCCAAGTGAGTATCAAACCCAGAGGAATGCTCTACTCAATACACCAAAACCTCATTATAAGCCCTATAAAGCTAATCCTAACCCTTCTCGAAACATGTTATAAATATACTCAAGTGGCCTAAATAATCACACTATCATGATATATCTTTAAAAATATTAGGATAGGCAATATCCTTACCCAAATATTACATATAGATAAATAGGTACATAAACACCCATAAAGGGATCGTGTTGGGTCATTCTTTCTTCAGCTCAACATTTTAACGGAATGAGATATAATGTCACGCTATTACACTTGACCCCCTTATTTCATAACACGAGTGAAACTCCACATATTAAAAATGATGGATACTCTCATCCACTCTAAACCTTAATCTATGTGTTCACATCATAGCTACCTCTTTCACTCCTTGTCTAGAACTTCCATGCTACAAATCACCTCACATAGGATTAACTCAAAAACACATGGAATTTATATAAGATTAACTCCAAAAGCATGAAACACTAAATAAATGGGTGTTCATGGTGTAAAATATATTTTTGATAAGTGATCCTTACTATTGAAGGCTATGGGAGATTCACGATACCTATGCATCATGGTGTTAGAATACTTTTCATTCCATAATGAGAAAACACGTAGCACAGACTTTCTACTAAAATTATTTCCATCTCACAATATCATTTCTATGTATCTTCACTATTGATAACCAATGATAAAACCCATCATCATAAGGTCTAATGACTTCCACTCCATCAAACCATGAATAAAAGGGGGTATTCAAGAGAAATATTCATTAATGAGATATTGATAATTGAAAACTAAACAATAATATTTCTATTCTAATATGGGAAATTCACATAGAATATGATAAGGATTCAAAGTAGAGATATCATAAGGAAAATATATTTAAGAAATATATAGAATAAAAATTATATCATTAAATAATATAGAATTAAAAGAGAAAATGATTCTTACATTAAGTTTATTTCATCAATACTGCATGAATCTATACTCTGAGAGTGCCAAATAATTACCACAAGATCAATACTGGTTGAAGGATAATATAATATGCCTAAGGATTTAGAAATGAACCATAAAAAAAAGATATATTGAGGGAGGAAAATAAAATCCAATTGTGAGAGGGCTCATGCACTATTTATAATGAAACCTCGATCCAACCCAATAAAAATCAATATAAACAGTTGTGGGAAAACTCTTTATAGTCAACCTCAAACCATGTAAAAACATATACAATCACATTAAAATATCCCTTGGTCAATCAATGATTCAAAAACAATGATTTTATAATAACCCTTTTTAAAACCCTATAAAACATGAATAAATGTCATATCTTTATGCAACTCAACCCCTATGCAGCACAATATTATTTTTCATGGTGAAATGCTACTATGTTAAATAAAACCAAGGGTTACACACATTTAATTCCACCTATATATGATTAAATTCAGAACCATGAAACAAAAAGGATATTCAACTAAAAAAATTATAAAGGATTCATGAAAAAAATCTAGGTTTCCACATACTCATAAATTCTTAATTCACTAAGTATAGATTGGACTAGTCAATGAATACATCACATGTCATTATTCTAAGAAAATGATCATAAATCATGACACTCATCCAAGTAAATAAGTATATCACATACACATTATCATGGTATTTCCACACACTTCCTCAGTCATTCTATCTTGAGGGCCTTGATTTCATACCTTTCATATGATAGAAAAAATCCCATCTTATTTAAAACCCAATTGATGACATTATTAGAAACATATACAACCACACCCAGATTAGATAATACTAAAGGAATACATAATAATTTTATTAAATAATAAAGGTTTTCATGTTAATAAACTTTCCACCATCAATTATGGATATTCAATATGAAATATACATCTCTGTTATACCAAAGTTGTAGTGTATGAAACTTCATCTGGTATACTTATTGGTTCATCCAACACACAAAAACCATTTTATGCCTTGTGATAATATCATATATCTCCATATAAAATCATGCCCATGAGAACTTGGATATTTTTTCATAACATATAACACCCTATGATGAACATTGGTTAGGTATAACACAATTTTATTCTTCGAGAGGTCAATTATCATTTCAATTCAAGAAAAATATTCTACCAATTTAAAATAATGATAAAGTAGTTATTGTATTTTATTTAATATGACATGTTTCATATTCATAAACTCTTTTAATAATTCTAAAAAATACAAACTCAAATGCTTTTCTAATCATATCCCATATGATAGACCATTAAATAGTCCCTATGTTTGTTGCATTTTTAGGTCTTTTTTAACTAATTATGCCTCTATGTAATTCCTACCACATCTTTATGTGACCATCTGAAAAAATGTTTCCACTAAACTCCCTTAGTGAGTAGCATCTATGAAGGAAGTTTTTCTAAATAATAGTAAGACTTAGGAATCATTTTTTTAATTTTAAACTCTTTAAACATAGAATTCAAACAATGTTGCTTTAAAAAATCAAAAGTTATGATGTTAATAACTTATTTTATCTACTCAGAACTCTTTCTAAGTTTGTTATTATAATATTGTGACTTTTCCTAAAACATTTTCTTTGAGATCAGTTTTGTTAACTAAATGTAACTCTTTAATATTTTATTTACAAGCATAACCTAAATACTTTAGGATATTAAGTGGAATTAAAAAATTTATAGAAACTAAATGTAACTTTTAAATTTCAATTTATTAAAATACACTAAACTTATTTTGGATAATAAATTATATCAACCTTTAATTTTCACTAGAATGACCTTTTATTTTTTGTACATTAATTTATGTTATTATAAATATACACCCAATAGAATCATAAAATGATACACAAAATTATTTGTGATTATTAAGTAACACTATTTACCTATAATGTTACTATTTAAAATATAAACTATTAGTAACTATATATCATATAGTATTCTATGTGTTTTGGTAAATCTTCTAAAGAGATGGGTTTATTATTTAAAATATACCACCATTAGGTGGTGGGAAATATTTTCCTATATTTCTAAAAAATATCTTGGATAATATATTTTTTTTCCTATATAAAACATATATATCATTATTTTAACATGCTAATATTTTAAAATAAAACTATGTTCGATAGAGCTTACAACACACAATAGTGAGATTAAACGAACTCCAACATACTATTAAAATATTATTATTTAAACATGACTATTATAACCTACTGTAAAAATTAGTGGTATGAATAGGATTAAATACTTTATGAAATAGATATATAGATTATACTAAATATAAATTTATATATAAATTTTTAATAAATACGCAATCAACTTTTAATGAAGATATTTTATTCTACAACAAATATGTTTCCTTTAAAAATGATTTTTATTACTTTTTGCAAGTAAATATATAATTAGTTTATGAAAATGTTAGAAATTTTATTTTAAAAAAGGAAAATTATTTTTAAAATTAGTTTATTAAAATTAAATTATCTTTAAATTTTTGGGATTTCCCAAAAAAAATTATTTTTAAATGAATAGTGAAAATTACCGATTTTTCGAATACTGTCATTTTTTCATTAAATAAAGTAATTTAAAAGTTCCATTATATTTTGGATTTGGTATTAAAGTGAAATATTAAATATTTGGTTTATAATAATATAATTATTATTTTTTTCAATTATAATTTTTCATGATTTTGGTATAAATTTATTGTTATGCTTAAAGACACGGTTTTCTGCAAACTGTTTTTAAGTGCATAAAGTTAATCCATTTTAATTCATTAGAATAACTCCTAGTAAGGAATTATTTAAATTAAATTAATATATTATACATCTATTTATATGAATTTAAATTCAAATAATGATTATTTTAGTCAAAAATTTAATATAATATTATTTATTTCTTGAAAAATGCATTTCTTGAAAAATTGTTTTTCGACACGTTTTGTGGGTTAAATTTTAAATTGAATTGTAAAAATTATATTATGTTAATTTGATAAAATGGAATAAATTTTTTTTACCATAATAATTAATATTATTTAATAAGGTTAACATAATTTTGGTCATAATTAATAGTATAAAATAGTAAAAAAGCAAGTTATCATGGTAAAACATTAAATTGGTAAAAGTGAGTAACGTTAGAGGTAAAGGGAATAGTATGTTTAAAACATAATATTTTTAAATTTTAGAAATTTTTTTAAACCATATCACCCCTAAAATACATTATTTATCAACTTTTTAGGCACTTTTTTGAGCTTGACTTTCCATTATTGAATAGTTTTTGATATTTACAAAAATGTCACTCCTTCTCACTTATAAAAGGGAACCTCCTATCCTCACCTTAAAATAAATGAAAATACTTTTTTGGACAATAAATATAAAAATAACATAATTAATTCCCTCCCCATGTCCTAGAGTCCTTTTTGTATCATATATCCAATCTAGGGAGGCTTTAGGTGTAATCTTAAAGAGGTGGTCCAAAGAAGAGGTATCATTCTTAACCGAGAATTTTTTATTTGTTTCTTGTTCCAACTCCTTAACATATTATTAAAACATGATAATATAATACCATAAATACCACCCATATAAATATATGTTATTATGTTAATTTAATGACCTACATCCATATCCTCTTCCATCAAATTGGAAATGAAACCAGCGTTCAGGTGTACAGCGGACTACTGCCTCACGAACCAATGTAATTCATTTTCCATCATAACCTCTAATGGATGTTCATAATGATTGATTTAATGTTTATATATTTTATTCAAGACATATTAATAATTATTGAAAATTAATAAATCATATACCTTCTTACCTTACCATGCATTGAAAAATGATAATGTCGTTCGAGTGTACGGCGGACTACCACCTCGTAAAATTATGTGATTCGTTTTTTATTACCGTGTAACATGGGTGGTATATGTAAGTTAATTTAAAGATATTATATGATATTTATGATATAATTATCATTATTTAATTATAAAATAGCATTTACCTTCTTTCCATCATGATCATTGAAATATGGAAATGTTACTCATGCGTATGTAGGGCCTATAATATCCATGATTGTAATGTAGTTTGTTTTTCATAACCATATTTCAAGGTCTATTTTAAAAATATAATTGATGACTAAAAATTATAATTATGTAATTATTATTATTATGGATATTATTGAACAATGAACCCTTTTATCATGGTCAACACATCGATGTTGTTATAAATTTATGAATTGAACGTCCTCAAAACTCCCGACATGGGCATAACTGGTCAAGTAATGAAATATATCATTAAAATAAATGAAGTAAATGATTTAATTATAAGGTATTAGACCTAGAAAATATTTTTAAGAAAAAAATAATTTATATATTTTATTTTTTAGGAGGTAAATCACATACATGACAATTCTAGACTAAGGTTAAGGGATTTTATAACTCGAAATCTTTCATTGGGTTAAATTACATCTTCATTGTATTTGATATGTTAAGATTATGTGTGTGATTACAATTGATTATTTAATATTTTATTTACACTTTTTTTATGTGTATTTACATTTGATGCACATAATCAATTCATTGATTAATATCCACTTCAAAGGTATGATCTTTTTAAGAGATTTCATCTCAATTTCCACTCCATTGAGGCATATTTAGTATTATGCACCTATTTATTTCTATGAGGTATATATACTAACCAATTTTATATTTTATAACATTAATATATTTATATTATAGATATTTAATGTTTCAATTTAAGTTATTTATTTCATGGGGTTTATGATTCAAAAGTTACCAAAGCGGTAAGATTTTATGCTTTAATATCATTTTAATCGGGACCATTTAGGATTGAATTTCCATTGAAGAAAATTATTCGATCATTGTATAATAAAAAACTTTTCATTTTATTCTCCTCTATTTATTTATGAAATTTTCATGTAATAGTACCATTTTTCTCTTGTTGGTACTTAAAACGATTGAGAAAACGTTTTCAAAAAAATCTACCTTTATTTATCTTTTTGGTTGAAAATGATTTTTATTCTATGTATATATTTTACTTATAAAAATTTAAAAAATATTTTTAATATTATCCAATAATTTATTAGATAAATTTTTACCCATGTTTTACTTTTTAAAAAATGGTTTAAAAGTAAACTTCTTTTCTCTTTCCAAACAATTTACTTTTTCACTTTTAACAAAAAAACATGAAAGGAGTCTTTGTTTTAACATCTCAACATGAACGGAATATTCCATCCATCATGACCACTTTATTATTTAAAAAATTTGGTAAAACCATGAAAGTGGCACAAAATACAACAAATAAAATACAGATAAACCACAAGCTCAGGGACTTGACCCCGTGACCACACCGTAAACCCCTCCCCACCCTTACTACTCCATCCGAGTGCAGGGGGAAACCACTTGATTATTTAAAGCTTCCTTTATAATTTTCTAGGTTTATTTTTAAGTAAAATTTTTTCTATAATATTTTGTAATTTTATAGATTTAGAAGAAGTTGTTTAAAAGTGAAAAGGGAATTTTCATCCATAAATATTCCATGTAATATTTTAAAGACATTTTCATCAATGACAATAACCTTCGATGTTATGTATTGCATTTAAAATATGTATATATGTCACTCACACACTACTAGATTTTTTGGTATTTGCAGTGGTGTATTAGTGATGGATGTCCGCCGTAAAAAGTCATTTTTTATGGGAGCCCATTGCTAATATGCCATTGCAAAAAATGGCATCGCAACTGAAGGTATTTGTGACGGTCTGTTGCAAATAATAATAAATTGTGATGGGTTAGGCACCTGTCGCAAATGGTTTTCATTTTTGTTTTAAAATTTTTAATTACGACAGTTTGTCGCAATTGGTATTATTTGTGATGGATAGTTCATCCATCACAGATACTTATATTTTAAAAAAAATAATATATAAAATTAAAATAATATTAAATAATATTAAATATTTAAAAATATTTAAAAAATTAAATATAAATAAAAAATATTAAATATAATTAAAAAATTTAAATATAATTACAAATATTTTATAAAAATTTAATAAAATTATAAATAAATAATAATATTAAAAAATTAAAAAAAAATTAAAAAATTAAAAATTAAAAATTAAAAAATATTAAAAATATTTCAAATATTATAAATAATTAAAAAATTAAAAATAATTATAAAAATTAATAATAATTACAAGTAATTAAAATTAATTAAAATAATTAAAACAAATATAAAAGTAATACATCATTTCAAACATAATTTTCTTTTCATCCTAACTAACAAAACAGTCATAAAACTTCACAAATCATCAACTAGCATCAGCTGAAGGAGGATCACTTGAAGGATCAGGGGAAGGAAACTTCATACCAATGCCACGTGCAAGTTGTTGTATATACTCTAACATCTGATCATCTCTCTAACACTACTGCTCATGCTCCTCCTCCCTCTCTTTCTGCATCTGTTGTATCTTCTCATCCTAAGCTCTCGACCTCTCCTAATAATGTGCAATAGATGACGACATCGATGACGACTCTCTATGAGATCCCTTCGAGCTCACCAATAACATCACATAAGCACCATAATAATTTGTAGGTGTCAGTCAGGAACCAATACCAACCACCCATCCTTTCTTGACACCATGAAAAGTCGTATGTATCCAGGCCCCCTCATCGAAACCTGAATCACTTGTAGCATCTTTTTCACTCTAATCTTGAATATACCATTAATGATAAGTCACAACCTCATATGTTTCATTCAAATATGTTTACAAATTAAAATAATAATAAAATTAATATTCATGAAATTTTAAATAAATTATTAGCCATAATATGGCATTGTCGGTCACCTACAACTTCTCTTATATGGGGATCAGTATACATCTTCTTATAAACTTCAAACTTTGTAATAGATGGGTCAGTATTGGCCTGTATAATATAATAAACATGTTATAGTTAAAGTATATATACATTAATAAATATTATTAATTACCATATATCGTCGATGTATTCCAAATGTATGACATTCGGCCCTATGTGTGACCTCTTAGATCCCCCATTTCTAACATCCAAATTATGACCTCCTCCTAAAAGACACTCCTAGGTAGTAGGAGTAAAATCCATCTCAAGTCTGAGATTGGATATAGTCAAGTCGATGGTATATGCAAGAATTGTCAAAAATAGTAGTAGAAGATTTATCCATAACTCGCTTTTTAAGGTTGTGTAGAAACTGATGAAAGTGCTCACATATATAAATCTCTCATGCCTCTCTGATAGGATCTCTCAGGATATTATGAATTAGAGAAAATAAATTATGCAAGACAATTGAAAACAATATGTTAGTAATTAAATGAATTTTTAAAGGTATATTTTATTTAATAACATACAATCCAATGGTCAAGCATCTGCTGAGGAACGGAAATGTGAACCGGGTCCCATGACACCCATGAAACCCAAATAATTTCTTAGAATTGCACCAACCTTTCCGAGAGTTAAATATGAAAAACAATGAAAATAAAAACAAATAATTAAAAAATTATTACCAAAATTAATACAAACAATTAAAATTAAATAAATTTATTAAATAATTAAACATACCTTTGTAAATGAGGATCAAGATCAACAAATGACCGTCTCTTTGGAATAGGCTCCTAAATCATCAATCGAGTATGACCGTGTCCCCTCATAATAGGAATAGCATCCTGTGGATCAAATGAATCTGGTTCATTAGTAGGAAGACTAACATCATTGAGAGAATGAAATAGATTGTGAAGAGAATCCCCATCCATCTGAAACAAATATTCTTACCTATAAGAAATTTTTAATTAAAATATAAAATAAAAAAACTAATAAATTCCAAAATATAATAATCTTACCAATAATAATTTTTTAATAAAATATAAAATATAAAAAACTAATAAATATCCTAATATAATAATTACCTGTAAATAAATACCAGAACATAATAATTTAACCTGTAAATATTTGTTAATATAAATATAAAATATAAAAAACTAATAAATATAATTAATAATATTATATTATTACATATAAATAAATGTTAATATGAATATCAAATATAAAAAAACTCATAATTACTGGAATCAATGAAGGAACAGAATAGATCATCAGGTCTAGTCATTTGAAACAAAAAAATCTTACCTACAAATAATTGTTAATACAAATATGAAATATAAAAAACTAATAAATACCTGAATATAATACATCAATCATCATTTTCTTCATCATTTTCATCAAGAACAGTATCTTCATCCTCATCTTCAATATCATTAACTTTCATACGACTTTCAGTTTCATCATCCCTTATTACTTCATCAGCATTATCTATATCATCGGCACTTAACTAGGAGGTTTCATCATCGATATTTATATCTCATCGAGTAAGATATATATTTTGGGATGTTTCTTGAAAATTTTCAATATGTTACACTTCCACATAACCATTTTCATTTTCAATAAACTTATTATGATGTGATTTTATTTTTATCTCACTCCACCAGTCATTAAAACTCTCAAAACATCATAGAAATTTGTATAATAAACTTGATGTGCTTGATGTGCTTGATGTACCAATATAAATGGTTCATTTAATGTAATAATTTTATTATATTTAATTTCAATGACTCCATGTCATGGATGAACTCACAACCCTCGATTGGTGTCAAACAAATGACATTTAAACATTGTTACATAATTTGTTCCCAGATAACATAACTCAATTATTTCACCCATCATATCATAAAAGTCAACTTCACTTTCTTTATAATGATATCCTTTCAAAAAAACACCACTATTCATTTATTTCATTGAGTTTCCATATATTTGTGTATGGAATCAAAATTCATTAACCACGTACCCATTATAATATTTTACCAATTTTGATGGAGGGTTTTTTAGCACATGTAATCAACTATCAATTTTATTTTCATGTTGTGTTGCCTTTAAACAATAAAAATTATTAATAATATATATCATTGCAAAATTTATTTATTATTCCATCGAAAGAAACATAACTTATCAGTATTTGAAACCAATATTCAAAAAAAAATTGGTGATGATTTTCGAGGGCAATAGATGTAATTTTTATAAATTGTTTTTTGATATGGTTATCATATAGTCTAAAAAATAATGTAAGTAAAGGTATCTTTTATAAATATTTAATAAAATAATAAAAAATTGGTACTTAATTCACAAATTGTTTCATTTCTTCACAGTTCATAAGAACATGTGTATGAGCTCTATGGAGTTCTTCATGTGAATGTCGTTATTCATGATAACCACCAAAACCAAGCTCATGAAAATTAAAAACTCAAAATTAATGGTCTATGACATCATCAACATTTTTCTCATTGCAAACCATTCATTTATGTTTTTAAAGATATTATTATTTAAAATAATAAGAGAATAAATTTGAAATTTCCTCCTATAAGTACGCTTTTAGAATTGACCCTTCAAATGATTCTTTGTTACGTACTTTCTTATTTAAAATTTTCATACATATCTCAAACAGTTATATCCGTAAAAATTGTCCTGGTCCTCCACATTTATCTTCTTATAGAAAATTAAATATTAAATGTTCCATTGAGTCAAATAATCCTTATGGGAATATTTTCTCCAATTTATATAAAATTAAAAACAAAATCCTTTTTCATCATACTCAATTCATCATAATTTAATGTTTCCACAAAAATATCTCTAAATAAATATGATATTTTGGTCAATATTTCCTATATTGAAGAATTCATCATCCCTCTAAGACCAACAGGAGGTAATGTTTCCATTATGATATGAAAGTCATGATTTTTAAACCAGTAATATGCCTATTTCTGATATGGTAAGAAAAATTAGAATCATAATCATATGGTAACCTCAAATCTAAAATCCGTAGAAAAAATAATAAATTAATTTCTTTAGAAAATGTGTAAGATAATTTTGGCTTCATTAAATTTTGTGATCTTTCATCTACAAATAATTCAAGTTTAGAATGTTTATAAATTTGTGAAAGATCTAACCATTCCTTTACATTATCTTTGTTCTTACTGGGTGTTTACAAAATGGTATAAAATATGTCATTAAAAAAATTATTCTCAATATGCATTACATCTAACATGTGGAGAACCAATAAATCAAACCAATATAAAAGGTCCCAAAAATACTCTGCTTTATGAAATTATGATCTGTCCCAAAACCATGTGTTTTTTGTTCATTTATGGTTGGTCCCAAAGTAACATGTTGTAATGAAAATATGATAGATTTTACTTGAATACCTGAGTTCACTTCTAGAGTTTTGTCTCTTTTAATTAAACCTTTTTTAAAATTATTTATGTTTATTTGTAAAGGGTGATCCAAAGGAAGAAATTTCTGACATCAGTCAAAATAACTAGTCTTTCTCTAATTATAAATCATAAATACTTTGTTCTCATCCATGAAATATGAACATGATTTTAAACCATGTTTTCTCAATCTATATAGCATACCATATGTTATAAAGTCACTGATCATCCATATTAATGCAACCTTTAGGGTAAAATTAGGATCTACAAGTATATAAAATGTAGTCATATTGTTGTTCCATAATTAAATTAACTCATCAATTATTGTCTTCAAATAAACATCAATATTCTTCATTGGATGTCCTAGAATTAAGAGACCCAAATATATATATGGTTCCTTCATCAGCATCCAAGGAGATAAGTTTTATGGAGTAATGAAAACATTCAAACAAGAATATTGACTGTCGTGATCACCAAATGGAATAAATCCATCAGTAGAAATACCCAACCGTATGTTATATGGTTATAAAAAACGTTGCATCTAATCATATGGTTTTCATGAATCACAATTTCATGGATTATTTAAGCTTTTACTGATGAAAATATTTGATTTATTCTATATCATCAATGCAGTTGTGTTCGGAGAGATAAATAAACACTGTAAATGAGGTTTAATTGGAAAATAACTCAACTATTTCATAGGAAAACTAGACTTTCCTTTTTGGGCATCTTTATACATTTATTATCCATATGTTATACAATTAACCAAGGATTCATAATCACCATAATATAATATGAATCCATTTTAACATGCATGAATCTTCTGATAACTAAGACCCAACTTATGGACAAACATTTTACTTTAAGATAGATTTACAGGTAATATATTTTCACCAGAAAATAAATATTTAAAAAACAATAAAATATAATTAAAAAAACTACTTTATATTCTAAAATCAGATTTAATAATCATAAATTCTTTAACAACTTTAAGTCTTCTCATCTGGAATCCTGGATATAAGGCCTCCTTGGCATATTTCAACAAATTGTAAAACTGAGAAGGTTTTGATTCAATATTTGGAATATCATTTAGAGTTTTTGTTTTCAGAATAGACAGACCGACAGCCTCATGTACTAAATTCAAAAATTATGTATCTGAAACCAAAAAATTTGTATTTTCTACTGAATTATGTTCACCATGTGGACACTAAAAAATATAATCTTTCCAAAAACCAAAACGCAGTAGATGAAGTCCAGCATTGTCAAACATTTCAAATCTTCTAAGATCACATTTTTGACATGGAAATTTAATTTTTCATTCAAAAATAAAATCTAAATTTTATAATGAAAATTATATAATTTTTTCAAAACCTTCAATGTATATAGGATTTATACCAAATCTTTTAGGATTTTTGTGATGATTTATCTAATCATGATCACGTAATAGAAACTGGTGTCTACTTCCTGAGTCCATGGTTATCTAAAAAAACAATAGAAATAAGAATAATTATTACTAATCATTTTGACTAATTGAAAATTATTATTATATTATAACACCTTGAAATATTTAAAGGAATGTGATCAAGGTGAGGCTCTATGTTTTCACTATATTTGGAATCCCATAGAGACTCAGTGTATACATAGTAAAAATATTAAATATATTATATCAAAAACATGCTATTTTTCAAAAATAATAGAATATATCTTTAATGGTCTCTCATATGGGAAATTTTAGACCACCATTAGGTCTGGGATGTGGGATTTACCCTATACGTGACATAACATTTATGTTCCTCAAGATTTTAATAACATCATATATGATAGTAATTCCATTTAATATTTTTATTATAATTGTTTACAAAAAAAAGTATCTCCATAATGGAAAATTGTATCAGAAATTTGAATCCACCATTTGATCAAGGATACTAATTTTACCCAACACGTGACATAACATTTGTTGGTCTTGTGTGTTTGGTTATATTTCATTCAAGGTTAATTCTTTTAATATTTTTATTATAATTGTTTACAAAAAATTGAAATATCTATGAAATGGTTTATCGTATCAAAAATTTGATACCACCATTAAATTGAATATTTGGGGTTTACCCTATGCACGATATAACATTTGTGTGTGTCAGGTGTTTAGTTACATTGCACACGAGTGTAATTCATTTAATAATTTTATTATAATTTTTGGGAAAAATCCCTCAAGTCATCCTCTCAGTTTTTTGGGTTTGATTATTTTTGTTGAAAAATCCAAATGACCACAACTGAGTATGGATGGTATTTTTTGAAGTATATTTTTATGGTGGCATAGTTTCCCAGAGTTTTCCAAATTTTTGGGCCTCAAAATTGGGAGTTTTTTTTACAAAGGAAGATTTTTCACATAGGATTAAATAGTTCGTGGACCGCAAAAATAGTTTATAGACTGAAAAAGGTGGTATATGGAATGGATTTGGGAAATCGGTAAAGGAAGGATTCTGCACAGGAGTGTTATGCATACTGCAAAGTGTGGTATGCCGACCGCGTAGGGAAAATGGTTTATAGGGAGGCAGTAGTTCATGGGAGGCAAGCAGTTCATGGAAGGCTTATGGTGCACAAGATGGATTGTTGTTTGTGAAAATGAGGTGGTGATTTGAGGTGTCTTGAAGTGTTTATTTCTCAGAAGAGATTGTCCACTATGAATGAAGATAAGTGGTATGCGAACTGTGGAGGGAAAAATAGTTTGTGGGAGAAGCAGTACATAGTGAAGGTTATACCACATCTAAGACTTAAGTAAAATATATTAGCAGATTTTTTGGATATATTTTCCTATATATGTAGCACTAATACCATTATTACATAGATAAATTTTCATTAGAAAATATCATTTCTACATAATAATTTGGATAAGTCTAAAATTGGTTCATGAGGAAGGATTTCGCAAAGTGAAGTAGTTCATGGAAACAGCCCACGAATGTGTTTTTGCGGGGCTCTACAGCTCACAAAGAAAATTGGTCTATGGAGGAGGAGTCGGTCCATAGATAAGGAAGAGGTACGTGGAGGCGGTACACGGTGGTTGTACATGGAAGATGAGATAGTTCATGGAGCAGGGGCAGCCCACAGAGAAGAGGTGGTCCGCAAAGTATATGCACTACGTGGTGCAGCACAGTTCGTAGAGGAAGTAGGTTGTTCGCAATGGGACTTAAACCATTCACAAAATTAATTTCCACTAACAGTATGTGAAAAATTTTATTTCATCTATGGGTGAAAAGGGACTTCAATGGAGAATCTATCTATAGTTGAGGATGTGTGATTTCATGAAAATTAAGGGACCTACAAGCCCATAAACTATGAGTGGATACCTTCTAAGAGTAGTGAGAAAATTAAGAGGAAGACGGTGATCCTTTCCACCGACAGTGATCTATAGAAAGAGACATAGGGAGTGAACCTTGGTAATGTAGTGAGAAGACCCTAAATCTTGTAAAGGCAATGATCCTGGGCATATAAGTGGTATATCCCAAACATAATTATTGATAGTGAGCATTAGTGAATTTGGTACAATTGGCACATTGTCATTGTATTCTTCTTGGATATAGCCCAGTGAGGGTGAATAAAGTAAAAATCTATGAGTCCTGGTGCTTTATTTATTACTTAACTTTCATTGAATTATCATCAGATAAAATTGGAAAGGATGCAATCAACATTAGCATTAAAGAGACCTTGTAATAAAGAGGTCAAGATCTTGTGGGGTAGGAATAATTTTCAAAATAATATTCATACCTTGATCCCCCCTCCCCCCTATCAAGGTATTTAGGCCCCTTTTGGACCAAATAATTAGTATCATAGCATATCTTTCATTTATCAAAAAAAAATTCTCATACTTGATTCATTCATCTCTTATATTGGCATGCCATAGAAAAGAGAATAAATTCAAAGAAGAAGAATAAGTTTAATGGAATTACTCGTTCTATAAGTGTCTATAAAAATAGTGTGATTCAGTTGAAGGAAACCTACAATGTACTAGAGAAATACTTGGATGAATCAGATAGTGATAGTAGTCACTCTTTTAATGATGCTATAGGAATTAGTGAAGAACCTAGTTCTCCCAGTGATGTTGGTACTAATGATGAAGAAGAAATTACAAGAATACCAAAAGTGGAATTTGTCCATGAAATAAAGGAATTGAATCATAAAATGGTTGAAGAAATTAAATCTAAGGATACCTAAATCCAAGTGAATGAAATTAAGGTCAAAAAACTCAGAGGCTTAAATAAAAGGCTTATTAATGCGTTTAGTGATCTAAGCGAGAAGAATGGTTCCCAATATGAAGGACTAAAAAATATGTCTACAATGGTAGAAAAACTCAAAGATGATTATAAGGAAAATAGTTTGAACTCAGAATAAATTCAGAATATGGAATCCAGAAATGATGATGTTGTTATACAGTAATCTGAAATGGTTTAGAAGAACCAAAGGCTACAAAAATAGAATGCATGTTACAATGACTTTATTGCTCATAAAGATTCTAAAATAAATGAAGAAGCTAACATGATAGAGAATATATCCCAAGAATTGGAAGTTTAGATAACTAGTGGGAAGACTCTCATAAGAGAAAATAATTCTCAACTTGAATCGAGGGACAAATAGATTCAACAAATATGAGAAGAGATAGATTCGTTCAAGATAGAAGTGGGGAAATCTAATTCCAAAGGAAATCCCAAATTGAAGGATGATTTTCACTTACTATTTGATTATCCTTCAGCTGGTGATAATGAAATGAAAAGAAAATATGCTACTTCAAAGGGAAAACATGAAAGGATTGTATCATCCCAAAGGCCATCTAGTTCTGGAAAAATTGGTATTGGATATGATGATCCCTATCCTATGAATAACAGGAAGATGGTTGTGAATAGTTCCCAAAATGTGAAAAAATCATATAGACACCGGAAGAAAATATAGAGTTTTTAAAGGAAGTAATAACAACATGTTCTATTTTTTTGGAATTCATGGTCATACTTAAAGCTTTTGTTTTGATGGGTTGGAATATATTTCATGTTGTGAAGACAGAAATATTTTTAAATATGAAAATAAGAATAAGTGTATTGATAAATCAGAAAGAAGAGTCTCTTAGAAGAAATTATCCATGAAATGTTAATATTGTGGAAGATTTGGACACACCATGATTATGTGTCAAGAATCTCAAGGGATCAATGTAAAAAGAAGAACTCTAGCTGCATAAAAATATCAGACTATAAAGGATGAAACGAGGTATGCCCTTAATGGATTATGTTTTATATGTTATGATCATGGGAATTTGTAAGACATTGTAAGAAGAAGAAATAAGGGAAGTAAAAGGAACCTAGAAGGATATTCCCAACACTAGAAGTGTATAATGAAAAGTCCTATATTGGAAAACAACTTGATACGTTGAAAATTAGGTTTACAGCCTCAGGGGAATCACAAGGATCTCAATAAAAGGCGTATCAATCACCTCCTCTATTACACTCATAGCTACTCTCTTGGAAAAAAATGTGAACAAACCTAGAAGAAAAATATAGGAGATGCTCTAGTTGTGATTAAGAAGAATTTAAATTCAATGGAAGACTCAACCCTGATAATAAATGGTTTCATGACTCAAAAAACTGATAAAATAAAAATGAATAAATAATACCTTGAAAAATTCACATGTCATGCAACATGGATAGAAGTGAAGGCAACAAAAAGAGCCCTCCAATGGAGGAAGAAGCAAGATTAGATGAGTATCGAAAACATTCCTTCTCAAATAAAGAGTCAAGAAAAATGGAATATCAACAGAGATTCAAAGAAGGAAAATTATACAAATGGGTTTAAACCCAAAATTATGAAAAATTCCAAGCCTAAAGAATAAAAATATTAGAAGAAGACTCGACAGTGGGTAAATAATGTTTAGTCATATGGCCATAATATTTTAAGTTTTCTAGGAAATTGGAAGATGAAAAAAAATAGTACAATTATTTTCAAGAAATTATCAAAGGGTTGATCCATCAAAATCAACCAAAATACTCTTTTTGAGGATTATAGAGTTTCTCCTCTCCCTATTTATATAAATGATATTAATTGATGTTCAAGTGTTTTAGGTTCAAGGGGAGATATGATCCAAGGGTATGTGGCATCAAAAGATGAAAAGTGGGGATGTGATGTTCTCTAGAATGCCAAATGATTCAAATTAGTTAAGAGAGATGAAGAAGAAATCTATAAGAATTTCTTGAAATGGGTTAATGGTCATTGGGTGTATGAGATATATAGAATTAATTGAATGTAATGGAAAGTGATGGTATTATTAACTTTATCTCTTGTTTCCTACCCTGAGTTTTGACTCGGTAGGATTAGTGGTTTTGTTGATGGCTTATTATTAAGTGGTAAATTCACCCAATGAAAATATCATTGAAGGTGGATACAACTAAAAAATGATATTGAGCTAGAGAAGTTTCTTAAACCTGCAGTCACATGTAAAGAAATTATACTGGATAAGAAGAATGTTTATTGGTCTAAATAGTGGGCCTAATAACCGGAAGGGTTTCATATCATAGGGGGAACATCATATCTCTTAATTAGAAGAAATATCTAAATGATAAATAAATAATGAAAGTTAATTTTCATGAAGACCGAATGGGGGACAAGCATAAAAATTCAAGTATTTCATGATTATCTATTTTGTTCTTATGATATGGTATCATATGAAAATTATCATGATACCAAGAATCTGCGAGAGAATATTAAAAATGTTTTCAACAAGTGGAATACTCATTCTAATGAGTAACTCAAAATATGGATTCATCTCAATAATAAATATTAATGATTTGAATCATTCAAAAGCTGAATATTCTTAGGGAGGTATGGTGACAAGAACACTAGGTGATATAGATTCATCTGTCAAGAGATTCCTCTGAAGAATTAAAGAATTTCATGTTGCAATAATATGTGGAACTATGTGCAGTTGTAATAGATATTACTTGTATCTCAAAAGTTCTAAAAGAATCAATGTTTCAATTCATAGTTGATAAAGGGAGTCAAATATTTTAAGAGGTTAGTGAAAATGAGATAAGTACCTCAAAAGAAGATGAAAAAGGTGTTATATGGGTTGAATAAAGCACCATGAGCATGGTATTCAAGACTAGATCAGTTTTTTAAGAATCTCAGTTTTCAATGTGGTGGTGTTTATTACAATATACATGTTAACCAAGAATGTAATCAAAGGATGATAGTTTTGGGGCCATAAGGAAATAATTCCAAATTCATTTCTCAATCTAAATATGACAAAGAGGTTCTAAGAATATTTGGAATGAATAATTCTAATAAGATGACTACTCTAGTGGCTACCCAGATGAAACTATCATGAGATTATTAAGGTAATATAGTCAATATCATAGAATATATGCAAATAATTGGCATCCTACTGTACTTAATAGTGACACAACTGGATATATTTTTTTCCACATCTCAAGTAGCATGGTATTAAAGAAATCCCAAGGAAATCCACGTGATTACTATAAAAATAATACTTAGGTATATCAAGGTAATAGTGTATTTTAGTTTGATGTACAATGAAAAATCACAGTAAGAGTTATTGGGCTATAAAGATGCAGATTGGTCTAGATCAGCAGATGATAGGAAATCAATATCAGGTGATGCATTCTATTTTGGTGAATTATGTATTTTTTGGCTAAGAAAGAAACAATACTTCATTTCATTGAGAACCACAAAAGATGAGTATATTGTGGAAACTCAAGTGTGCATGCAACTATTTTGGATGATGTAGTAGCTTGATGATATGGTATTTGAAGTGATGTCTCCAGTTGGAATCCATTGTGATAATTCAAGTGCTATAAATCTTAGAAAAAATTCAATACATCACTCAAGGACAAATAATATTGAAATCAAGTATTATTTAATCAAGGATAAGGTTGAGAAAGGTCTAGTGAAGTTGGATTACATTCCTACAGAAATATAGGTTGTGAACATTATGATTAAGTCCTTACCCAAAGAAGAGTGTGAATGGAATCAATCGTATCTTGGAGTTCAGTTGACTCTCCACACTTAAAAATGTGTAGATGTGGGAACCCCCATCTCCTAGAGGTATGGTGTGTTTTTCCTAATAGGATAATCTGTGTTCTTTACCCTATGGTAGACCATGAAAAAGTGACCGTTAGGTTCATTGAAAACGGGGGAGAGGTTGTGGTTATTAAAAGGGAGAAAATGTATTAATCAAGACATAGGGAGAAGCTGCTAAGTGGAGCAATGAGATAGGGGGAGTTGAAGATGTTAGGGGGAGTAGTGACATAGAGGGTATTAAATCTGATGATACTAGAAGAGATCTATCAAAGGATACATATCATGATAGCTAAAGTTTGTGATGAAAGAAAAAGAGTGGTTTTGGAATGGGATGATGTGATTCATCGATAAACTTTGCATTATACTCTTTTTTCTCACACCATGTATGGATCATGTGGTCTTAGAGTATATGTTAAGAAAATTCTTGGTTGTTATCTTAATCACAAGAAGCGAATGCTGGTTGAATATGGAGGAAGATTTAACGAGGTATCAAATTGAGAAGAATTTTCAACAAACCCAAAGGGGGAGATTGTTGGGAAAAAATCCCTCAAGGTGTCCTCTCGGTATTTTTGGGTGTGATTGTGTTTGTTGAAAAATCCAAATGACCACAAATGAGTATATATGGTATTTGTTGAATCGGGTTTTTAAGGTGGTTCATTTTCCCAATGTTTTCTAGATTTTGGGGCCTCAAAATTGAGAGTTTGTTTTTGGAAAAGGAATATTTTCCGCATCAGAGTAAACATTTCATGGACCACAAAAGATAGTTCATAGACCGCAGAATGTGGTATGAAAAACGATTTTGGAAAATCCATAAAGGAAGGATTTTTCATAGGAGCATTATGTGGGCCACGAAGCATGGTGTGTAGACCATGTAGGGAAAATGATTCGTAGGGAGTATAGTAGTTAGCGGGAGGAAAGTATTTTGTGGAAGGCTTGTGGTATTTGGGATGGCTCGTAGTTCACGAAAATTAGGCAATGATTTGAGGAGTGGCGAAGGGTTTCTTTCACCGAAGATATTGGCCACCGTGAAGGAAGAGAAGTGGTGTGTAGACCATGGAGGGAAAATGGTTCACGAGAGAAGCAGTACATAGTGAAGGCTATACCACATCGAATACTTAAGTAAAACTAATTAGAGGATTTTGAATATCTATTTTTTCAATATAAGGAGTGATAATACCATCATTACATATAGATATTTTCGTTATAAAATATCATTGCTCTAGAAGAATTAGGCTAAGTATGAAATTGGTTTGTGAGTAAGGAATCTGCAAAGTGAATTAGTTCGCAGGAATAGTTTTTGAAAGTGTTTTATGTGGCTCTTAAACTCTCAAAGGAAAGTGGTCCGTGGATGAGGAGTTGGTCCACGGAAGAGGAAGAGCTACGTGAAAGCAGTGCGTGGAGGAGGTACATGGAAGCAGAGACAGTTCATAGAGAAGAGGTAGTCCACAGTGGATAGGTGGCCCATGAAGCATATGCACTATATGGTGTGGCACAGATTGTAGAGGAAGTAGGTTGTTCACAAAGGGACTTAAACTGTGTGCAAAATCAATTTTCGCTAACTAACAGTACGCGGAAAAGTGGATTTCATCTATGAAATAAAAAGGGACTTAAACAGAGCGTCTATATATAGTTGAGTATGTGTGCTTTCATGAAAATGAATGGATCTACAAGTCTATAAATTGTGAGTGGATCCCTTCCAAGATTAGTGAGAAAAGAAAGAGGAAGATAATGATCTTTTCCACCAATGGTAAGTCTGAGAAAGAGACATAGGGAGTAACCCTTGGGAATTATGTGAGCAGACCCTAAATCTTGTAATGGAAGTGATCCTGGGCATAGTAGTGATCTAGCCCAAAAATAATTATTGGCAGTGAGCCTTAGTTAATTTGGTACAATCAAGACATTGTCATTATATGCTCCTTGGATGTAGCCGAGTGAGGGTGAACCAAGTAAAAATATCTATTTCCTTGTGATTTCTTTATTTCTTCACTTTCAGTGCATTATCATCTGATAAAATTAGAAAGGACATGATCAACATTAACATTAAAGAGTATAATAAGTGACCCTTGAAATAAAAAGGTCAAGATCCAGTGGGGTAGGAATAAGTTTAAAAATAATATCCATACCCATATTCACCCCCCCCCACCCCCTCCATCCTATCAAGGTATATAGGGACCTTTTTGACCAAATAATAATATTTTATAAAATAAATTAAGTATCTCACAAATTGTGTATCTTATGAAAAATTGGAGACCTGCGTTAGGTCCAAGATGTGAGGTTTACCCTGGAAGCAACATAAAATTTGTGCACATAGAAAGTTTGATAACATCATGCACGATGGTAATTTATTTAATTATTTTATTATAATTTTTTACAAAAAAATTGAAGTATCTCTCAAATAGTGTATCATATGGGAAATCTGAGACCACCGTTAGGTCTGGGATGTTGGGGTTACCCTAGGCATGATATAACATTTTTGTGTGTCAGGTGTTTGGTTACATTGCACGCGAGGGCAATTCATTAAATATTTTTATCATAATTTCTTACAAAAAATTGAATTATATATCAAAATTTTTATCGTATGAAAAATCAAATACCACCATTAGGTCTGGAATGTGGGGTTTGCCCTAGGCATGACATAACAATTGTGTGTATTGGGTGTTTTGTAACATCGAACGTGAGGGTGTCATTTTTAATCTTTTATTAATATTATATATGTATATATGTATATATTACAAAATTTATATAAATTATTAATTCAAATTATTTTAATTAATACATCATATATACAAATTATTGTGAATTTCTTATAATTATTTTTTTCTTTTTTACAAGGTTTGACAAAATAGTTGGTAATTATTACAAATATTTTTTTAATTTTGACTAGTTTATATAACTATTTTTTAATTAATATTAATTATTTGTTATTTATAACTAAATTTATAATAAATTTTACTAATTTTTAATAATTACTAGTATTTCATGTTTTTTTGTTTTACATAATTTTATAAAATTTTGTAATTTCCTAAAATTTTCAAATTATTAATAATATTTTTTGTAATTAAAACTAATATTTACTATTTATTAATAATATGGACTTAATAATTATTAGTTATTATAAATTATTTAATTATTATTATTAATTATTTAAATTATTATTACATTTTTAATAATTTCTCTATATATGTATATCACGATTTTGTTATTAATATAAATACTTCAAATTTATTATGATTATTTTTTAAATAAATACACATATCAAATATATATAAATATATATATAATAAACCTTATAGATTTTTTAAAAAAATTTATATATACATATTCAGATGTTAATATATATATTTATATATATTACACGATTTCGTAATCAAATATATTTTTACATGTTTTTTAAAAAAAATATACATAACATATCAATATATACATACATACACATACATATATATATATATATCAAAAACCTTATATGTTTTTCTAAAACATTTATATATATGTTTGGGTATATATATATATATCAAAAACTTTACACATTTTTTTAAATCTTATATATATATTCACATGTTAATATACATACATATGTATGTATGTATGTACATATGTATATTTAAATACATATATGTGGTGTGTGTGTGTGTGTCTGTGTATTTGAATGTAATTGTACCCCCAATCACCTAATATATATATATATATATATATATATTAAAATATTTCTTAATTAATATAAATACATAAAATATATTCTGAAAAAAAAATTAACCAATATACATATCAAATTTATATATACATGGATATAAACATATATATATATATAATCATACATGTTTTTAAAAAAACATTTATATATATATATTCACATGTTAATACACACACACACACACAAATATCCAAAATAAATAAGAAATAATTAAAAAGGAGAATTGAAGCCGAAATAGGGTAAATTTATAAACATAGGGTTTGCATGCACATAAAAGTATCAAATAGGGAATATATTAATATATATATATATATATATACAGACACATATACAAATATCAAATAGAAACTAATAAATTTACAGTAGTCCTAAATACCAAATAAATCATGAAAATCAGATAAATTGATCAACTTGGGTTTTCCAAAACTAAATCATGTAATAAAATGAATAGAACCAACAAATAATGAAAACAGAGACAATAGGAATCCTTACCAAGGTGAATCAAAGATGGATCTGTAAAAAATCTCTTGCAATGAAGTGCATTGAAGCATCACAGAGCTGGACGACCTGGTGTGGTGCGTGCATCAAGTCGGTTTTGGAGAAGGAGAGGGAGAGGATATGAAGAAGAAAGGGGGAACACATGGGTTAAGATAAAATATTTATTTTGATGGACCATTTGTTATGGAATTAATTATGTCTCAAATAGTTATTATGTCAAAAGTATTTGTGATGGTAATTAATGCTCATCACAAATATTTCTGAGTCGATGGGCATTTGCAACAGAAATAGGAGTTCATCACAAATGTCAGTCACTACTAAGTTTCATGCTAGGTGGTGGGAAATATCATCAAAAATATTTGAAATGGATGAATTATTCTGTCATAAATAATTTCTTTTTGCGACAGAATAATTCATCAATCGTAAAAAAATTATGTCCAGGGACTATTTGCGTTGAGGCATTTTCCTGTCACAAATGTCTGATCACAAATAGTAGAATTTCTAGTACTGAAATATATACCTAGATTATTATCACTTACTTTGATGGGTTAATACATTCCTTATATTCATTTATAAAATTCCTTCATTGTGAAATTTCCTTTGATTATGATATGAGGCAAGATTATAAAACTTATTTTCATTCCATGGGTAATTCTTATGATATTCCTTATGATTGATTTCTTTTTTATGGAACACATAAATCATTAACATGTTATGATGGGTACATTTATATTACACTCCATTTCATTGGGTAAATCTTCAGTGTCCTGGGGAATCATGTATGTGATTAGGGAGTAAACCTAATCCATTATAGGACTTTGTCCACCATGTGATATTGTCTAGGTAGTTAGCCTTGACTTATGTTTATGTCATGTTATATGTTTCTTCCACAATTCATATATTCCATTGATATTATGATACCATGATCTTTATATTATGCTTCCATGTGATTACTCATAATCCTTCTCTTTTATTATATCAGGTTATACCTTTGACTCGCATGTTATATTTCCTTATCATTTTTATTACCTTACTAGGATTTTTATCTCACCCATTTCTTTTATGTATTCCCCAGGTTATCCTCTACAGTTTTAAGAGATAAAATGTATTTAAGATCTCATTATAGAGAATAAAATAAGGATGTAAAGTTTTAGTTTCCTTTTGATGTATTATGAACTTAGTCTTCCAAATAAATTAGGCCTTTTTTATCCTTGTTTTTATTTTTATTGATATTTATGTTAAAAATCATGTACTAAAGTGTGTTAATGGATTGGGTCATTATAGTTGGTATTATAGTATGGTCTAGTTATTTTTTTAGGATGAGGACTAGAATAATTTAGTGATAATCCTAGCTATAAGTATAAGGATAATAATTAGTTTAGAAAAATATCCTATAATTTTGGTGAAGTATAGAGTGTGTCAGTTCCCAATAATTTCATCTATGTCTAGATACTACAAGTGGATGTGTCTCTAGAATAGGTTTTCTTAGGGGTAAAAACTCTGGAAAGGGTGCATTGATATAGACTAGATTATGACCTAATGCATGAAAATGATCCTTTATGTGCATCTAGTTTGACTCTCCTAGGGGATATGATTTGGAAATTCACAAACTCTTTACAAACCATTATAAAGGAATTGAACAAATTATAAGGTTAGAAAATCCAATAGCAAAAATTTCCATGGATAACCTATATTTAAACCTAAAGACACATAATTAGGAATATACTTATCTTTTATTAGTTATTCCTTCTGTGTTTATAAGTTCCTAATTTGTATGTTAAAATATATTCATCTTATATTTTATTATTTCATTTTACTTAATGGTGGGGAATAATAGAAATCATTCCAATATCAAATGGGATGGGAAATGTAATGATTTTCTTAAAAAGTTTCCTAACCTGATGTTAATGAAATTTAGACACCTTATGATCATTCCAACTGATCTATATCGAAGTACCATTAATAACTAGAACATAGTTTAATTTCCAAACACATTAAAGAGGATAAGGATATAATCTCATGTAAGTTTAAGTGTTAAAGATGATAAATAAAAGAATATTCAATTTCCTATATATCAATGTGGGAATAATCACCACGGAAAATGCCTTAAAAGAACTATAATTTTCTTTATGTGTGGAAAAGTAGGGTAAAATATAGATAATTTTCTAAGAAAAATGAAGAGTCTGATTAATAAGAATCATGGGAATAAAGTTCATCTTAAGGAACAACTAATAGTTCAATATCATAGATGTGGGGGACTTGGTCATTATTTGATTTAATGCCTTAATACAAAGATTAATTTCAAATTTTCTATGTTATGATAATCATTTAAGTGTAATGATTGAAGTGTTTAGGTGTTTTAACTCAAGAATCATGTTGTTGAAGTATTTATATAAATGGTATTATGGTTATTAGAATCATGAAAGTTCTAAGGATTACTCTTCAGTAGTTTTTAAGTGTTTTCAAGAATATGTTGAATGGTATTAATTACCTAGAAATTATATTTAATGGTAAGGTGGTATTTTATAAAATAACACATGATTGAGGAAAAGATAATATATGATATTTTCTTTATATTGAGGTAATTATAGTCTATTAAAATTATTTGATTTTATGGAAAATAATGATTTGAATAGAAAACCTTATAGGTTAAAAAATGTGATTTGATGGCTAATGTTATTTTAGAATATGTTCATAAAAAATTTTATAGTGTTCTAGGATCAAGTTTAATTATGAGTATGATTATCACTTTATTTTTTATACGGATTCAGAAAAAGAACAACCTAAAAACAAAGCGATATCATGTCACATCTATTAAGGCCACGAGGTCTAAACCCGCAACCGAAAGGAAATAAGGGTGCAATACCTACCACTGTCCCACATAATTTCTTGTTTATTATGAAATTTTCTTCTATAAATTATTTGGTGTATAAATAATAAGTTGATTTTTAGAAACATGTTAGTGGATCAAATATTTCTGAATTTTTTGGATTTTGAGGTGATTAATAATATTTTGGGAAATGTTTCATTGGTTTTAGGTATATGTAACCCTTATGTAAAACATGTGATTTAATATAAAGTATTATTTGGGAAGAACAAAATTATATTTTTGAATAATGAGGTTATTTAGGTTGTATGTTTATTTATTTATGGAATTATTTATGTTGAACTTTGGATTTAGATATTAATATGAAGGTTTATATATTTTGTATTTTATCTGATATTATGGAAACCATTTCAGTTTTGGTTAATATTTAAGGATATAGGGAATATATTTTTATCCTTTTGAGGATTATTTAATCTATTATAATTTTATTTTAGTATTTCAAGAATGAAAAATTCATCTTGGATACTCATCATTTAGAGAAATAGAGTGAAAATGATTAAAGGATGAAATTATACTTTTAAATTATTTATATTTAATTATGTTTTTATTCTATATGGTTAAAGGATCCCTCAACATTAGGAAGGTCTTCTTTAAATAAAATAATGATATTCATTTTTTATAAATAAATGGTCTATTCTCTCTTAAAAAACATATAATGTTATCTACTAAATGGATATTCTTTAGAAATCCATGTTTTAACTTTCCACTAATGTTATCCTTATGAGGAAACAAAGTTTGTTGTTTTATCATATGACCATAAAACTTTCCTTTCCCTCTTTTTAAGAGGATGTTCTATTAACCATTTTTATGATGTGGTTTTTCTATGAAGGAATTTTCGAATGCCAAACTCTTGATTACTAATACCAAATTAAAATTGTGAGGACACAACTTATTTAAAGGGTTATAGTTTAAAACCCTGATATTTTAAAATAAAACTATGTTCTATATCATATACAACATGAAACATTGATATTAAATAAACCGTGATATTCTATTAAAATATTATTATTTAAACATGAACATTATAACCTAGCCATTAATATTGGAAGTATAAATAGGATTAATTAATTTATTAAATAGATTTAAATTTATACTCAATATAAATTTATTGATAAATTATTAAGAAATAATCACTCAAATTTTAATAAATATATTTTATTTTACAAAAAAATATGTTTCCATAAAAAATGATTTTTATTGATTTTTGAAAGAAAATTTTATAATTAGTTTATATGAATTTTAGAAATATTATTTTTTAAAAATAACATAATTTTCTAAATCACCATATCAAAATTAACTTAGTGTGAAATTATGGTATTTTTTAGAAATGTTTGATTTTTTAGTGAATAGTGAAAATGATTGATTCTTCAAATACTATCATTTATTTTCATTAAATAAATTAATTTAAAAGTTGAATTATATTTTTTATTTGGTTTTAAAGTTAAATATGAACCATTTTATTTATAATAATCTAGTTAATTTCTTTTCAATCGTCAATTTTGATGATTTTGGTATGAGTTTATTTTTATACTTAAAACACGGTTGTCTGCAAACTGTTTTTAGGTGCATAATGTTTATCAATTTTAATTAATTAAAATAATCCTTAGTAATGAAATATTAAAATTAAATACATATATTATACATCTCTTTATATTAATTTAAATTCATATAATTATGTTTGTTAGTCATATAGTTTATATAAGATCTTATATTTCTTGAAAATGTATCTATGGAAAACCCATTTTTCGAAACGTATTGCAGATTTAATTTTAAATTGAATTCTACCACTTAAGTTATTTTAATTTTAAAAAATGGATTAAATATTTTTAATCAGTATAAATAATATTATTTAATAATTTCAACTCAATTTTGGTTATAAATATTATTAAAAATAGTAAAAAACTAATTATCATGGTGAAAATTAAAATGTTAAAAGTGATTATCTTTAGTGATAAATAGAATAAAGTGTTTAAAATTTATTTTTAAATTTTGGAGGTTTTTATTTACCATATAACCCCACCAATCCATTATTTATCAATTTTGGAGGCACTATTTTTTATATTTACTTCCCATTATTGAATAGTTTTGGGTATTTACAAAAATGTCACTCCCCCTCACTTGTAAAATATATCCTCCTATCATATTATTTAAACTCTTAAAAAACCTTTTTTTTTCAATTCCTACCCATTTCATATCCTTAATTCCCTAACTGTATCTTAAAGGCGTTTTTTATCATAAATTCAATCTAGGGAGGCTTTAGGTATAATCCTAAAGAGGTGGTCTGAACAAGAGTTATCGTTCTTAACCAAGTGTTTTTGTTTTATTTATTATTCCACCTCCTTCAAATATTATTAATAAATGATAAATAATAAAATAATTATCCCCCATATACTAAAGTTTTATTTTTTTTAATTTTATAATCTACATCCATCTCTTCTTCCATCAAATGGGAAACAAAACCATCGATCATGTGTATGGAGAACTACCGCCTCGCGAACCGATTTAATTAGTTTTCTATCATTACATATCATGGTTTTTAATGATAATGGATTTAATATTTATATATTATATTAATGAAATATTAATAATTCTTGAAAATTAATATATCATATACCTTATAACCTTACCATCCATTGAAAAATGATAACATCATTCGTGTGTACAGCGAACTACCACCTCATGAAGTGATGTGATTCATTTTTTATTATTGCATAATATGGAAGGTATAAGTAAGTGTATTTAAATAAATAATATTATATTTATGATATAATTCTAAATATTTAAATATAAAATAACACTTACCTTCTTTAAATCATGATTATTGAAAATTTAAAACGTTACTCATGCGTACGTATCGTCATCCATCTTTATGATTGTAACTTAGTTCATTTTTCATAACTATATTTGATGGTCAATTTTAAAAATATAATTTATGCATAAAAATGATAATTATTTCTTGATTATTATTATTTTTATGATATATAAATGACCCATTTTAAAACTTTCAACACACTGAAGCTGTTTTGAATTTATAAACTAAACATCCACAAAACACCCAATATGGACATAACTGATTAAGAAATTAAATATGTCATTAAAATAAATGAAGTATGTAAGATCTCGGACATCGTGAAGGTATGTATTTGTTTAAATTTTGGTTTTAATGTCTTTTTTTTTAGTTAACAAAATTTTTTCCATTTGTATGAGTGGTCTTGGGGGTGTTCTAGGGGTTCAGGACATGAAAGAGAAGGAAAAAAGCAGCTTTCTGGGAATATTTCATGGTTTGTGCATGGTTTGTGAAAATCATGTGAGGGGAGGTATAAACCATGAAACTTGAGACAATGGAATATCACATTGTTATATAATAGTTTATAAACCATGTGGGTCTCCCCAGGTAACCATGAAACCCAACTTTTCTTGGAAGTGGCTCGTACACGGTTTACACATGGTTTGGAAAATTGTGCGGGTAAACTGTGTGGCCCAGTAAATTTGGTAAAAATTAAAAAAATTCCACCTTGTATTTTTATGTTCTAACTTGGGATTCTCCTCTATTTCACCTCTTGAAACCCTAGGTATGAACCCTATCAACCCAAACTCCCAAGATGTGATTCTCCTTCAATCCTAAACTGTTTGAGTGTTGTTGGTTTCGGATCGAAGCTTTGGGTGGGTCTAATCCCAATTTTTCTTCTCTTTTGGGTTTAGGGTTTTCATCATTCTCTTATCACCATATGAAGATCTAAAACTCCCCTTTTCTCAGTGATATTTATTTTTAGTCTTTTAAGGGTGGTTGAAACAGGATCTAAGGCAACGATTTATAGTGCTTTTGTCAAGGTATTCAAAGTATGTGGTATACAAGTTATATCCCATAGTTTTTCTTTAGATTTGTGTATGCTCGGTTTTATTCTTGGTTACCTCTCATTGTGGTTTTGATTCCTTTGGTGAGATTTGGTAAAATGGGAATCTAAATTGTGAAAATAAACCATCATGGTCCCCATAGGATGCATCGAGGATGATTTGATGGATTTAGGGCTACCCATGGGGTGTGCCAACTTTTGGGGACCTAGGAATTGGTAAAATACATGCTAGGTCGATGTGTGATAATGTATATCCCTTGATGAGAATATCCATATGTTTAATGGAATATTGGTAGTGTGTATATATTTTCTAATTTCTTAATGGGTTGTTTTTTATGGCACGAAATGGGTTAATTAGGTTAATTGAGATTATGACTTGTGGCTACTGAATTATATTAGAAATGCCTAAGAGAGTAGGGATAATGAATCGGTGAATATGTTAATTGGTAATGGTATATGAAATGAAGAATATTTTAAAAGGGTATTTCATAAGGGTATTGATGAATATGTGAAATGGGATGATTTAAGAGAAATATTTAATGTGCTTAGTGCACTAGGCATGAGAATGGGAATTAGGTTAAGTAATGTAAATGGAAAATGTGTTAATGGGTTATGGAATAATATTAATTCCCTTATTTATTGTTATGGATTATGATTATGATGTGTATTGGTTGTGATATGGTTTATTTTTAGTGATGGATGAATAAGAATGTGCACATGGCTTGAGGTGTGGGATAAAGGACCGAGGATCCTCTCATGGGTTGAGTTTGATTAATACTCTAAATACACCTACAATGCATGGGTTAGGGAAGGGGACGAAGCTCTATTCCCCTAACAGTTGTAGTCCACCCAAACTAAGGCTTTGAGATGAGGAAATTGTGATGTTGTGATGTATTATCCCTAGTGAGATAAGAAATTGAATAATCCCCTTATACATAATGATAAATACCATGAACTTTTTTTGAATTATATAAACGTTGAACCCATGGATTACATTTCAATGATGAATTGATTAATGAAGAACCTGAAAATAATGAACTGTTCTAAGGGTATAAATAGTAAGGTAAAGTTTTTTATCTAATTTCACCCCAAGTTTCTTTTATTTAATTATCATTTATTTAATACTTATCATTTATTTAATACCTACATGAACTATCTGTTTGGACTGGATATTTTTTAGACACCATTGGTGGTGGCCTACAGAGTTGTACTCACACCCTTCTTGGGCCACCGTTGGGTACCCGAGCAGACTTCATGGTTTCAGTTCAGGACAAGGGCAAGGTCCATGTGCTAGAGAGTTGAGTTGGGCATGAGGCATGAATGGATGAGGTTTTGGACTTGGAGTCAATATAATTTTTTGGATTCCACTATTTATATTTATTTTGGATTTTTTTTTTAATTTAGCACTATTAGGTATGACATACCATGTTTACTGTTGGTTGTGGTTATACTTAGTTTTGGGGAGATGCTAGTTATGCATGTTTATTGGTTATTTCATATTGTTTCCACTATTTTTATTTGTTATTTGTTGTGGATTACTTTGGTAATGATGGTATAGTCTCCCCACATTACTTAACTACACCCTAGCTGCTAGTTGGAAACCTCTGGCATATGGGGAGGCGCGCTTGAGGTCATGTAGAGACCTAGATTGGGGAATCGGTTTAGTGGATCCCGAGCAAGGATTTTACAAATTGGTATCATAGGAGTTCTTTTATATGAATTACTATTTGTGTGTGGTATATAGGAGGTTAGGAAGGTGTCGAGCCTTGGTAATGAGCTCATTATTGGGAGTAGATAACCCATGTATGAAGGAAAACCCAAGTCACTTAGGGTGGGAATTGTTATTCTTGTTGTGTGTTATTGCATTTAATGATATTTCGCCATTGGGTGATGCACTTATTATGTTATATGACAATTTTATGATATTTTTATCTTGGATAGAATGAAATGAGGTTGTGCATTAATGCAACATTCTAGGAACCTAAGTATATAAGTGACATGCATCATGGTAGGAACACACACATGGGATGGGTGTGTGGAACATAAAGGGTAGGATGCATTTGATTTTTTGAATGTGATGAAAATGGTTTCTAATGAAATGAAGTAAATGAGTAAAAAGGGAAGTAAAATGTTAAATAATTATTATAGAATTGTTCTTAATAAAGGTTTGTAAGTGAATTAAAATGTTCTTGAAATAAGTCATGATATGGGAATAGTTTTGAAATGGTGTAAAAGGAAAGGTTTATAACAGTGTGAGTTAGTAACCCTATGTTAATCATGGTCCACAGTAGGGATGGTTGAGGGTAGTGTTTTGGTTAAGATAAGGTCATTTAGATAGTTTATGAAAAACAGTTTTTTTATGTCTAATGGTGAACCTTCCCATATATTTTGTGGAAGCCTTGTGGTTTGTGTTATAAATCTCGTGTTTGGCATTGTAGATAAATTCCACCATAAATATGTGTGTCAATTGGGTGACAAGAGGATGTTGCTGAGAATTATTCCCCATTATTAGAGAAAGAAAATCCTATAGTTCAAGATGATAGGGAAGATAAGTTCCATGAGAAATTTTCTTATTTTATGAAGATGATGAAATGAAACCTAGGGCAGGTTGCACTGAGTATGTTCGAGCTAACCAGGGAGTTCCAGCTATAACACCCTCCGAATTTTACCGGAGAGGGTGAACCAGAGGTAGCTGAGTTCTAGATAGAGTATATCAAGATGATTCTTGATCACCTAGAGACTCCGGAGAAGCAAGCCAAGTTATAGGCCTATATTTTGCAGGGTCAGGAAAAGTGTTGGTGGGACATTATGGTTCAGATAGAGTAGGTCTAAGGAATTGTATAGAATGATTTTCAGGAAAAGTTTCTAGAAAATTACTATCCAGAGACCTTGAGGAAGGAGAAGGCTATGAATTTTATGAGTTTGAACCAGGGGGTTGCATCATTGATGCATTATGCTAGTAATTTCACTGATCTATTCCACTTCATTCTGATGTTGGCAGGAGATGAGGTGACTATAGAGAAACATTTCTAGGATAGGATTAGTCATGAGATCAGGTCCAAGGTGAATATCTTCCATTTTAATAGGTTTGAATAGGTAGTGGACTTGGCCCTTATCTTAGAAGGGAGCCTGAAGAGAGATTTAGGTGGTTTACTTGTGGTTCCAACCGGTAGACAAGTGGTGCATATTCCAATGGAAATAAGTATCATTTAGGGAGTTTACAATAGGGTGAGAGTTCATAGGGTTTCTAGAAGAGAGGTCCAGTCCTTTGGGGTGGTGATCAGGTGTTCTATTACCAGTGTGGCAGGCCAGGACACATGTGGGATCGGTTTACCTGACCACCATTCGAGTGCTGGTCATGTGGTAGGTTGGAATATATACAGAGTTTCTTTAAGAACCCTTGATAGCGGGGAACAGATGGAGGTCATAGGTAGATTTCAAGTGCATGCAGGGGTTCGATCACCCTATATCAGGTAGGCAGTTGGATCTTTATGGGTCATACCATTAGGGGTGGTGGATGTGGAACTCTGAGGAGATATCATCTATACCAGTAGGGAAATGTAGTGCAGGGTACTCAGGCTGGAACCCAGGGTAGAGGGGTAGGTCATCTTCACGCATTTTAGTCTACACATGGAGGTGGAGAAGCTGAACCATCTACCATTCGAGGTATGATTCTTATAGATTACATGCTTTCTAGTGCCTTATTTGATACATGTGCCACGCATTATTTTATTTCTTCAAAGTTTGTAGTTGTGTTGGTCTTAACTGTGGAAAGTGCAAGTGGGGTTATGTCAATTTATACTCTATTAGGGGTGTGAGTTGAGAATATTAGACAATGTAAGGGTTTTACTTTATATTTTGGTGGATATCATTTTTTGTGGAAGCTATTTATCCTTAATATGTCAGGTTTTGACCTAATTTTGGATATGGACTATCTTGTTTTGTATCAAGCCCATATCAATTGTTACCGATGTTGGGTAATATTTATATATCTTGATGGAGACACTTATGTACTTCATGGTGAGTGGGATGTTCGAGTAGGTCATATAGGGCTAATTTACCAACAGTTGGAATAACTCATATCCCAAGTGTCTTGTTTTGTGATGGATGAAGGAGGAAGGTAGAAAAAAATATTCTCTACCATTGTGGATCAATTTTAGGATGTGTTTCCTAATGATTTCTTAGGGCTACCACTTGAGATAGATATTGAGTTTACAATCGAGTTGTTATCTGGGAAAAATCGGTTTCCATTCTGCCATGTCGAATGGCGCCAGTATAAATATAAGAAGTTAAGTTTAAACTGGAATATTTTGAGAATAATGGGTTCATTTGTCCTAGTATGTCACCTTGTATATCTATCATTATATTTTCCAAGAAGTCAGATAGATCATTGAGGTTATGTGTTGACTATAGTAAGTTGAATCAGATGATAGTTAATAATAGGTACCTACTTCCTAGAATTGATGACCTATTTGACCAACTGAGGGGTTATTTGGTGTTCTCTAAGATCGATTTGAGATTGGGATACCATCAGTAGAGGGTGAGTCCTTTTGATATATCGCGGAAAGCTTTCCGGAGCAGGTACGGGTTGTATGAGTTTGTGGTGATGTTGTTCATGTTGAACATTGCATTAGATGTGTTCATGGCTTTAATGAACCAAATATTTCACCTATATCTGGACCAATTTGTAGTTTTCTTCATTAATGATATATTTGTGTACTCTATAACTCATGATGATCATGCCAAACACCTTGACATCATCCTGAGTACACTAAGATAGCATAGGATTTATGCCAATATAAAACAATGTCAGTTCTAAATTGATAAATTTAATTTATTGGATCACATAATTTCCAAGTTGGGAGTTTCAATGGATCCAGAGAAATTTTAGGCTATGGTGTCTTGGGATCATCCCAAAAATGTTTTCAATATTCATAGTTTTCCAGGATTTTCTGGTTATTACTTAAGGTTAATTAGTTATTTTTCCCATTTGATAGTTCCACTCTCATGATTAACCAAAAAGTTAGTTAATTTTGAGTGGTCTTAGGCATGCGAGAAGGTTTTCCAAGAATTTAATAAGCAGTTGACTACCACACCAATCTTGATCTTACCCAAACCAGGTAAGAGGTATACCTTGTTAAGTGACGCATCTGGTGTTGGAACTGGGGCAGTGTTGATGAAAGATAATTGGGTTATAGTGTATGGATCAATATAGTTGAGGTCTCATGAAATAAATTACCCTACTCATGATCTTGGTCTATCTGTTGTGGTTTATTCCTTAAAGTGTTGTAGGAATTACTTATTAGGAGAGTGGTTTATGGTGTTTACTAACCATAAAAGTCTTAAGTACATCTTATCTTAGTGGGATTTGAATCTTCTGCAATGAAGGTGGGTCAAGTACCTGTAGTCCTTTGACTTCAAGTTGATTTACACACTAAGAAAAGGGAATAGAGTTTTGGATTCTTTGATCCTAAAGACTCATAATCGGGTGGTTCAAGAATCCAACTTCAAGTAGATAATGATGGATTTGTTTGATGAGATGCACCTAGAGGTGCATGATGGGCACAGGCAGATTACTCTTTCATCCATAGTATTTGAGTCCTCACTTTTGAGTCGGGTCAAGGAGATTCAGATTAAGGATCCAAAGTGTTTGGCCACGAAGTAAAGTCTTTAAGGTGGGAATTTATCTCCCAGTTGGTCTATTGGTGATGGTGGGATCATTAATGTTTGTGGTCATGTGGTTGTACCGGTGTGTATGCATGAAGAGTTGATGTGTGAGATCCATGAATCAAAGTGTGTGGTGCACCCTGATTTAACCAATATGTATCATGATCTTTATAGTTAGTATTGGTATCCAAGAATGAAGAAAGTGGTTTCAGGTTTTATGGCACGATGCCTTACCTTTCAGCAGGTGAAGGCTGAGAACCAGCACCCAAGTGGTTTGTTACAACCTTTTTCCATTTCATAATAGAAATCAGATGATGTAACAATTGATTTTGTAGTGGTTCTTATGAGGTCACCTTGGAAGAATGTGGTGATCTAGGTGGTTGTCGATCGACTAACTAAAGTAAGTCATTTCTTTCTAATCCAAGATACTTTCACCATTGATCAATTGAGTGAGTTGTATGTTCGGGAGTTAGTTTTATTTTCATGAAGTAATGAGGACTATAGTGTTAGATCAGTATTCACATTTTACATCATTCTTATGGTAGGTATTATATAAGTTTCTTAGTATCCAAGTGTTTTTTATTATGGTTTTTTACCTGTAGATAGATGGGAAATCAGAGCATACAATTCAACTATTGGAAGACATGTTGAGAGTTTGTGCCCTATATTTTGGTGGTTAATGGAAAAAAAATTATCACTTGTTGAGTTTTCCTACAACAACATTTTGTAGGCTAAGATACATATAGAACCTTTTGAGAAACTTTATGGGAGATTATGTAGATCTCTATTGTGTTGGTTAGAAGTGGGTGAGTATAAGCTATTGGGACTGAGTCTCATATAGGGGACATCAAAAAAAATTTGATTCATTTAGAAACACATGGAAATGGATCAAAGTAGGAAAAAGTAATATACAGATTGGTGTCGTGTACCTCTTGAGTTTATGGGGGTGATAGTGTGTTTATTTGGGTGTCACCAAGGTTGGTTCACCGTCAGATTTAGAAATAAGGAAAGTTGGTTCCTAGGTACGTGGGACTATTTGAGGTTGTGTAGTGGATCATACCAGTGGCTTACAGATTTCCTCTTCCAAAATATTATAGTGTAATGCATGATGTTTTTCATGTTTCACAACTTCGATTGTATCACCCTGATCCATCACATTTGTTTAATGTTCATGATGTTTTTCTTGAGGCTGATTCATCCTTTTAAGAGCATATGGTTCGTATTGTGGATCATAGAGAGAAGGTCTTGTAGGGAAAGGTTGTGCCTTTGGTTTACATTTTTTGGTAGCATGGTAATGTTTAGGAAGAAACATGGGAGTGAGAATTAGATATGTGGTCCTAGTGGCCTAATCTCTTTTCTTCGAAAACTCAATAATTCTCAAGAAGATCGGCTCGAGGATGAGCCACCATAAGGTGGGGTGGTGGTGATATCCCAAACTTTTTGGAGGTATGTATTTGTTTAAATTTTAGTTTCAATATCTTGTTTTGGGTTAATTAAATTTTTTCCAAGTGTATGAGGGGTCTCAGGGGGGTTCCATGGGTTCAAGACATGAAATAGAAAGAAAAAAGGAGCTTTCTCAGCATGTTCCACGGTTTGTGCAAACCATGCGAGGGGAGGGCCATACCATGTGACTTGAGATAGTGTCATATTTCACGGTTGGAGCACAGTTTGTAAACTTTGTGGGTCTCCCTAGGTAACCATGTGAACCAACTTTCCTTGTTCAGGGTCTCACATATGGTTTTCACATGGTTTGGAAAACTGTGCGGGTAAACCGTGTGGCCTAGTAAATTTGGAAAAAATTACAAAATTACCACCTTAGGTTTTTATGTTTTAACTTGGGATTATCATCCATTTCACCTCATGTAACCCTAAGGATGAACCCTATAAATCCAAGATCCCAAGAGGTTATTATCCTTTGATCCTAATATGTTTGGGGCACCATTGGTTTCGGATTAAAGCTCCATGTGAATCTAATCCCACTCTTGCTTCTCTTTTAGGTTTAGGGTTTGTATATTTTTATTATCTCCATCTAAATATCTAAAACCCCCCTTTTATATATGAGATCTAGGTTTATAATTTGAAGGGTGGTTGAATCACAATCTAAGGATACAATTAAGAGTGTTTTTGTTAATAAATTCTAGGTAGGTGGTCTACAATTTATATCCCATAGTTTCATTATAGATTGTGCATGCTCGGTTTTATTCCTGGTTACCTTTAATTGTGATTTTGATTCCTTTGGTGAGATTTGGTAAAATGGTTGTCTAAATGGTGAATAGAAACTCTCATGGTCCCCATTGGATTCATTGAGGATGATTTTACTGATTTAGGGCCACCCATGGGGTGTGCCGACTTTTTGGGACCTAGGAATTGGTAAAATACGTGCTAGGTTGATGTGTGATAATGTAGCACCATTGATGAGCATGTTGATATGTTTAATGTAATATTATTAGTGTGTATAGATTTGGCAATGTCTTAAGGTGTTGTTTGGAATGGAATGAAATGGTTTAAATGGGTTAATTGAGATTATGACCTGTGGCTTCTGAATTATATTAGAAATTCCTAAGAGAGTGGGGATTATGAATCGGTGAATATGTTAATTGGTAATGGTATATGAAATGAATAATATGTTAAAAGGGGATATCATAAGGAGATTGGTGAATATGTGAAATGGTATTATTTAAGATAAATATTGAATGTCCTTAGTGAACTAGGAATGAGAATGGGAATTGGGCTAAGTAATGTAAATGGAAAATGTGTTAATGAGTTATGGCATAATATTAATTCCATTATTTATTTTTATAGATTATGATTATGATGTTTATTGGTTGTGATATGGTTTATGTGTGGTGAATGGATTAGTAAGCATGTGAACATGGCTTCAGGTGTATGATAAAGTATTGAGGCTCCTCCCACGGGTCGAGTTGGACTGATGCTCTAACTCCACCCATAATTCATGGGTTAGGGAAAGATATGGAGCTCTATTCCCCTAACAGTTACATTCCACATAGACTAAGGCTTCGAGGTGTGGAAATTTTTATATTGTAATGTATTATACCTAGTGAGATAGAGACTTGACTAATCCCCTTATGCAGAATGATAAATACCATGAACTTTTGTGTGAATGATATAAACGTCGAACCCATAGATTACATGTCAATGATGAACTGAGTAAGGAGGAAGATGAAAATAATGAACTATTCTAAGGGTAAAAATAGTAAAGTAAATGTTGTTAGCTAATGGAACCTGAACTGTCTTTTATTTACTTTTCATTTATTTAATTATTTTCTTTTATTTAATACCTGCATGCACTATCTATTTAGACTAGATATTTTATAGACATAGTTGGTGGTGGCCTACTGAGTTGTAATCATACCCTACTCAGGTCTTCATTAGATACTTGAGAAGACTTCATGGTTATAGGTTAGGACAAGGGAAAGGTCCCTATGCTAGAGATTTGAGTTGGGAATGGTATATGCATGGATGAGGTTCTGAACTTGGATTCAGGACCATTTTGGGGATTTTGGTGTTTATCTTTATTTTGGATTTTATTCACTTTATCACTATTTGGTATGACATACCTTGTTTACTGTTGGTTGTGGTTTTACCCAGTTTTGGGGATATGTTAGTTATGAATGTTTATTAGTAATTTCATATTGTTTCCATTGTTTTTATTTTTTATCTATTATGTATTACTCTAGTAATGAGGCTATAGTCTCCCCGCATGACTTAACTACACCCTCTCTATTATTTGGAAACCTCTGGAAAATGATGAGGTGCACTTGAGGTCATGTGGAGACCCGTCTCGAGCACCGATTTAGTGGCTCTCGGGTCGGGGTAATTACAAAGTAAATAGTTTAATTATAAGGTATTAAACCTATAAAATTTTATCAATAACACAAATATTTGATATGAGTTTATTATAGATGAGATAAAGTACATACACGACAAGTCTGGACTCGAGGTAATGGGTTTTATAACTCAATTTCTTTCATTGGGTTAAATTACTTCTTCATTATCTTTGATATGTTAAAAATATGTGTTTAATGACCATTGATTATTTTATTTTTTATTTCCACTTGTTTTATATGGATTTACATTTGATAAACATAATCAATTAATTAATTAATCCCCAATTCAACGATATGATCTTTGTAAGATATTTCATCTCAATTTCAACTCTATTGAGACATATTTGGTATTATGCACTTATTTATTTCTATGAGGTGTATCTAATACCCCATTTTATATGTTATATCATTAATATATTTATATTAAGTGTATTTCATGATAAAATTAAATTTATTTATTTTATTTGGGTTATGATTCAAAATTCACCCAATAGGTAAGTGTTTATGATTCAATATCATTTTAATCGGGAGTGTTTAAGCTTGAATTTCTATTAAAGGAAATTATTTGATCATTTTAAAATAAACACATTTTAATATTAGTATCCTTTATTTATTAATGAAATTTTCAATTAATAGTACCATTTTCATCTCTTTGAAATTAAAAATGATTGAGAAAAAATTTTCAAGAAAATCCAAATTTATTTCTCTTTTTGGTCAAAAATTTCTTTTCTCACATATCAATATTTTTCCTTAAAATTTTATAAATAATATTTTTAATATTATAAAATTATTTATTAAATAAATATTCATCCATATTTTACTTCTTATAAAATTGTTTAAAATGGAATCTTCCTATCACTTTCAAAACATGGTAATTTTTTATTTTTTACCGAAAATGTGAATGGAATCTTTGTTTTAACATATTATGCATGAACAAAATATTACTGTCATCATAACCACTCAATTATGTTAATTTTACTTTATAAGTTTCCATTATTATTTTTAAATAATATTTTTTTCTATAATATTTTTGGAAAGTTATAGATTTTGAATAAGTGATTTCAAATTGAAAAGAGTATTTTCCCCAAGAAAAATTACATGTAATATTTTAAAGTCATTTTCATCAAATGATGACAAAATTTGATGTTATGGATTGTTTATAGAATATGTATATATTTCTATTTCATATATACCTATCTTATTCTTCCTTAATTTTATGGGGTAATATATTCCTTATGTTCATTTCTCAAATGCCTTCATTATGAAATTTACATTGATTATCATATGAGGAAAGATTATGTGATCCAATTTATTTCTATTGGTAATTATTATGATATGCCTTATGATTAATTTTATTTTTCTAGAACACATAAATCATGAACATTTTATGATGTTTGTACCAAGATAGTGCTCTAATGCATTGGGTAAATCTTTAGTCTTGTGAAGCGTCGTGTATGGGATTAGGGAGTAAACCTAATCCATTATGGGACTTTGTCCACCATGTGATATTGAATAGGAAGTTATCCTTGAATCATGTTTATATCATGTTATATTCTAACACAATTCCTATGTTTCCATTATCTTATAGTACCATGTTCTTTATATTATGCTTCCATGTGATTAATCATGAGCCTTCTCGTTTATGATATCAGGTTATACCTTTTACTCACATGTTATAATTCCTTATAATGTTTATTAACTTACTAGTATTTTTAGATCACCCACTTATTTTATGTATTCCCCAGGTTATCCTATATAGTTTTAGTAGATCAAATGGATTTATAAGCTCTTTATGGGTAATAAAATAAGTATTTCATGTTTTAGTTTCCTTTCGATGTATTAAAAACCTAGTCTTATAAAGACACTAGGAATCTTTCGATCCTTATTTATGTATTAATGTATATTTGTATTAAAATAATGTATTAATATGTGTAAAATTATTGGGATGATATAATTATTATCACACCCTAAAAAGAATGATATTGTTGCTCATGCATATGTACGGACTACCGTCTCCACGAACGCGATGAGATTCATTCTCCATCGTATCCATTCAAGTATAATTCTCATTTGATGATTAATAATAGTATCTAAGGACTTGATATCATTCTGGATATGATTAAGATACAACCTATCCATGACAAACACAACTTATGTAACAAAACATATAAAATAAAACGAGTAAGTTAACACCCGAAACAACGATAATACTAAGATATTATTAACAAATCAATGTTAAAAGATCATATATGATATCATATTAATTTATATGATTCTTGTATAATTTAATAACAATTATTTCACCATTATACAGGAGGTTAACCTACCCCAACCAATGAAAATTACAAGGTAAGGGTTTATTTCACAATCTCTTCATTATCCGAGGTTGTTTATACGTAATAATCTACTGGGACTTCTTTATCATCCACATCCATGTTTCTTAAAAATGTATTTCAAAATTTTTTTACTATTTACTAGAATATGGGTTAAAGTAATTTATACCCTTTTTGAATTTTATAAGTGTTTTATAAAGGAATCTTTCTTTCGTTTTCCAAACAAGGTCCTTTTTAACCTTTTCGACAGAATTAAGGTAAGAATTTTTTTTTTAACTTATACGGTGGGTGCGGCTATTTTCCGCCATTATAAAATCGTCGAAGCTTCCCTTAAAATCTTATAAGAATATTTTCAAAGAAAATGTTTTATTTTATAAATATATGACTCTTAAATGATTTCAAAATAGAAAGAGATATTTCTCTAAAAAGAGTTTTGATTTCATCTATGTCAACATCCTTTGATGGATTTTACGCTTATTTGAAGTTGATTTATTATGATACAAAACTTCTATATTGTATTGAAGGTTTTGTGATATGTTTGACTGTGGATGTGTTATTTTTATACCATTCATGGTTTATGGATGAAGTATTTACATTTTGTATGCTAGTTTTATTACGAATTTTTATGTTATGTTTAAACCTTTTAATATGGGAATGCATTGGACTTAATATGTGACGGGTGGAGCCCGCTATAACTCCTCGATGCATCGATAGGTCTCATGATACAAACTATTATCTTGGCACAAGGCCTTGACAAAATATTATTTGTAGTCTTTGCACGAGGCCTTGGATATGTGGTTATGATAGTCTGGCATTATGCATTCCATCATTATGAAAGTGGTTATTGATATTGCATGTGAATATTCGATTAGTAGAATATCCATGTGAATAAGTAAATGGAAATATTTAATTTTATTTTTTCCATACTATGTTGAAGTTCAAGTTTAAAAGTATTTTGTTTTATTTATACATTTCCTTAAATTTTTATTCTTATTTATGAAAGTTTCCGCTATATTTTTATCCTTACTGGGCATTTGAGCTCACCCCTTTTCTATGTTTTATTTTTTTCCAGGATGTTAAGAAGTAATTTATGAATGACCTGTAGGGATAGTATGAGGGGATAAGAGTGCGGACTATGGAGACTATATTGTTTTAGTTTTCATTTTATGATGTAATGTAAACTTTATTAATGTATCTAGTTATTCCAAGGCTACTAAACTAATCGGTCTTTCGAGACTTGATCTTTCTTGTGATCATGCCAATGTTATGTAATAATGCACAGACTCTGGGTAACTGGGGTTGGGGCGTTACAGTTGGTATCAGAGGAAGTTTAGTACAAACCTTGTAAGCTATATTTAGATAAACTCTGATTAGAGCACATAGATTTAAGATGGACTTTGAGGATTAGTATAGAAGAACTTCCTAGAATTTTGGTATTATAGAGATTTTGTGAGTTTTCCGAGCAATACATCTCTGTTTGGATACAAGCAGGTAGAGGCGGCTCTAGCACAGATGTACCTAGGGGTAAAACCTGAAAACACCGCTTTGAGCTAGACTCGAACGGGAACTAGTGCACGACAACGGTCCATGCTGCACTCTTGGTTACGACACTCCCGGGGGATATGCTTAGGATAACTATCATTTTCTTTACAAATAATTATGAAGGGTTTATGAGTATATACTTCCTAAAAGAAAACATTTTTATGATTATGGATTATATCCATAAATAGTTCAATTTATGTTAAGTGTTTTATAAGTATGGAATTATGTATTTGGATTCATAAACTGATCTAGTTTATGCCATTGTTTAGAAATGGTGCCTAGTGGAAGAAATGGAAACTGTATCAATGCAATCACTCCATGTAGGAATTTCCCTCTTGCTCAAGATAATTATAGTGGAGTTGGTGATGCAACTAGTGCTGATCAACTAATCACCATACTGGGACAACTCACTCAGGTTGTGAATAATAACCTTACCCGTATGGAGCACCCTGATCCACAACGTGGAGGATCAATGTTAGGTCGCTTCATGAGGAAACAACCACCAACATTAAATGGGAGTACAAATCCATTGGTAGTTGAGCAATGGATAAGTTCCCTAGATAAAATATTTCAGGCTTTGGGAAGTAGTGAAAGGGAAAAAGTTATCATGTCAGTTTACCGCCTCACTGGAGATGCTGATCAATAGTGGTCATTGATTCAAAACATGAAGGAAGATGATGAAGTATAAAATATGGAATGGAGGGAGTTAAAAGATCTGTTTTTAGAAAAATACTTTCCTCATGACCATCGAGCAGATATGGAAAGGAAATTTCTGAGTCTGAGACAAAAGGAGGATGAGAATGTCGCAAAGTATGAGGCTAACTTTACAAGGTTAGCAAGGTATGCTGGAGATTATATATGTTACCCAAGAAGTAATATTGATCATTTCTTTGATGGGTTAAAACCATTTCTCCATCGATCATTAGTCTCACAATCCTTCTCGTCATATGAAGACATTGTCTCATGTGCTATCAAGACAGAGAAAGAATTCTCTAAGTCATATGACTTTAAAGCAAAGCAAGAGAAGAAGAGATCTACTGATCAATCTGGGAATGGAAATAAAGGGGAGAATGGAAAAGTTGAATATCTATCCTATAGTAAATGTGGAAAGAAACACCCGGGTACTTGCTTAAAAGGAACGGGAGTCTATTACAAGTGTGGTGAAAAAGGCCACCAAGATCGTGATTGCAAGGGGAAGAAGGAAGCTACTGATGTCCAATGCTACAATTGTAGGGAGATGGAACATTATGAGAATTAATGTCCTAAGCGTCAGGGGAACTTACCTCAGAAAAGGACAAGGGATCAAGGCCAAGCTTATGTTATCACTACTGCTGAGGTAGAAGCTCTGAAAGATATGATGACAGGTAATTTAATGGTTTTCTCAAGTTTATAAAATGCATTATTTGATTCTGGATAATCGCATTATTTCATATCTTCCCAGTTTTCTAAGAAAATTAGATATTTACAATTTGATTTAACAAGGGAGTTGTCAGTTAAAACTCCTAAGGGAAGTATCATTGCAACAAAGTTTTGTGAATAAGTCCCCATTAGAGCACATAAATGTTCTTTATCCACTGATCTCATCATCTTACCTATGATTGATTTTAATATAATCCTCGGTATGGATTGGCTTTCAGACCATGATGCAAAGATTTATTATAAGAAGAAGGAGGTTATGATTTTTGATGATGATGATAAGGAACACCTTATCTTTAGAGCAGAATCGTCACCACCTAATTCTTATCTAGATCCACCCCTAGTAGCTCAACTAAATTCAATTATTGGGGAGGAAGAGGATAAAATTATAGTGGGTGAGGAAAGGAATGTTCAAATAGAGGATGTACCTATTGTGAAAGAATACGTAGATGTGTTTCCGGAAGATTTACATGGACATCCTCCAGAACGAGAAGTTGAGTTTTCCATTGATTTAATTCCTAGATCAAGGCCTATATTGAAGACCCCTTATAGAATGGCCACTATAGAATTAGTTGAAATAAAGAAACAACTAGAGGAATTGATTAATAAGTGATTTATTCGCCCTAGTGTTTCTCCATGGGGATCCCCTGTTCTTTTTGTTAAAAAGAAAGATGGATCTATGAGGTTATGTATCGACTACAGGGAGATCAATGCTATAACAATAAAGAACAAGTATCCCCTACCTCGCATTGATGATTTATTTGACCAACTACATAGAGATCAATACTTTTCAAAGATTGACCTTCAATCTGGATACCATCAATTGTGTGTGAAGAAGGAAGACATTCCGAAGGCAACATTTCGAACCAGGTATGAGCATTATGAGTTTACAGTAATGCCTTTTGGATTGACTAATGCACCCTCTGTATTCATGGATCTGATGAATAGAGTTTTCAAGGAATATCTCGATGAATTTGTGGTGGTATTTATTGATGATATCTTGGTATACTCCAAAAGCTACAAATATCATGAAAATCACTTGCGCATTATCCTGAAGACTCTGAGAAGACATGAATTATATGGGAAGTTTAGCAATTGTGAATTCTGGCTTCAGGAGATTTCTTTTCTTGGCCATATTGTCTCTAAAGATGGGATCTCTATTGATCCTTCTAAGACCAAGTCAATCCAAGAATGGCCTGCACCGACGAGTATAACTGAGGTACGTAGTTTTATTGGTTTAGCAGGTTATTATCGACGTTTCGTCCAGAATTTTGCCAGGTTGGCTAACCCATTAACAAAGCTCAGACGTAAAGGGGTTAAATTTTTTTGGACAAAAGAGTGTGAAGAATGTTTCGAATAACTTAAAAGAAGATTAGTCAATTCTCCTATATTGACTCTACCATCGGGGAATGATGGGTTCTTTATTTATAGTGATGCATCGAAGAAAGGACTTGGTTGTGTCCTTATACAGAATGATAGGGTTATTGCCTATGCACCACGACAGTTGAAAATTCATGAACAAAACTATCATACTCATGATCTCGAGTTAGCATCTGTGATCTTTTCTTTGAAGATATGGAGGCACTACCTCTATGGTGAAAAATGTGAGATTTATACTGATCACAAGAGTTTGAAGTATATTTTCTCACAAAAATAACTCAACATGAGGAAAAGGAGATAGCTTGAATTAATCAAGGATTATGATTGTATGATACATTACCACCTGGGAAAAGCAAACAAGGTGGCAGATGCTTTGAGCAGAAAAGGCCATGGAGTTTTGAATAATATGAGAATTGAAAGGGATCCAATTTTCATGGATCTAGTGAAGATGGACATGGGAATAACCAGGGAAGGTGAAACATCAATGCTTTTTCAAATGGTTTCCAAACCATGTTTACTAGAAAGTATTAAGAGTTCTCAGACCGATGATGAAGAATTTCAAAAGAAGATTAAAGCTGTGAATGATGGGAGATTGAGAGACTTTGTGTATGAAGATGGAATTTTGAAATTCGGGAAGATACTTTGTGTTCCCGATATACCTGATCTAAAAAGGGAATTGCTGGATGATTCCCATAGTTCCAATTTCTCTATACACCTTGGGAGCACCAAAATGTATAGAGATATGAAGGAACATTTTTGGTGGGACAACATGAAGAGGGAGATTTCTGATTTTGTGTCAAGATGTATGGTTTGTCAACAAGTGAAAGCTGGAAGGCAACAGCCTAGAGGAGTCATGCAACCTCTTCCCATACTAGAGTGGAAATGGGACAATATTACGATGGACTTTGTCATGGGGCTACCAAATACTCCTAGAAGAAACGATGAAATATGGGTTATTGTTGATCGTCTTACCAAGTCAACACATTTTCTTGCTATTAGAGAAGATCTACCACTGGAACGTCTAGAAAGACTATATATTAATGAAGTGGTGAGACTTCATGGAGTACCCCTATCAATTGTTTCTGATCGTGATCCCCGTTTTACTTCAAGATTCTGGAAAAGTATTTAGAAATCCTTGAATACTGAACTTCATTTGAGCACTCCATACCACCCTCAAACAGATGGACAATCAGAACGAACTATTCAAACCTTAGAAGACATGTTGAGATCCTGTTCACTTGGCTTTCAGGGTATGTGGGATCAATATTTACCTCTGGTATAATTTTCCTATAACAATAGCTTCCATTCGAGTATTCAGATGGCACCATATGAAGCGTTATACGGAAAGAGATGTTGCACACTAAACTGTTGGGATGACGTTGGTGAAAGAAAACTTGTAGGCCCAGAACTGGTAGAGGAAACAATGGAAAAGGTGAAGGTAATCCAAAACCATATCAAAGCATCTCAAAGTAGGCAGAAGAGCTATGTCGATAATCGAAGGAAGGATTTGGAATTTCAAGTCAGTGATCATGTTTTCCTGAAGGTATCTCCATAGAAGGGAGTCATACGTTTTGGTAAGAAAGGTAAATTGAGTCCCAGGTACATCGGACCTTTCGAAATTCTAGAACGAATTAGGGCTATAGCTTACCGTTTGGCAATGCCGCCAAATCTCTCCAAAGTTCACGATGTGTTCCACGTATCACTATTGAGGAAATACATGCCTGACCCAACGCATGTACTCACCTATGAGAAATTAGAACTAGAACCTGATTTGTCTTATTTCGAAGAGACCATCAAGATTCTTGATATGAGAGAACAAGTACGGAGAAACCGGACAACTCGTCTGGTAAAAGTCTTGTGGAGAAACCATAAGATGGAAGAGGCAACATGGGAACCCAAGGAACTTATGATGAAGAACCACCCGAGTCTTTTCATGCGGTAGTATTCTAGAAATTTTGAGGACGAAATTATTTGAAGGAGGGTAGAATGTAACACCCCAAGATTCTACGGTACGCTTCTCTTTGAATAATGCAATAGCGTGTGTTGTACGCAACATTGAGTTCTAACACACCACAACCAATCAAACTAGCCGTTATGAATAGTAATACCCACTTTTTGAAATTTATACATTTTATTTTTCAAAATGGACTTCATTTTTGGATTCTTAATATCGAAATTATCCTTGGGTGAATTTTTTGTATTTTTCTGAAAAACTTCATTTTTTTGATGAATAGTAAAACCAATAAGTGGTAGTTAAAAAAACTGAATTTTTCATAAAACATAATTTTACCGCTTCTGTGAGTGGAATTTTGAAAATCTGAGAGACACGGTTAATATCAAGGAGTAAAATTTTGTTCATTGAGATGAAAATAATTTTTGGTGAATTGTAACTTTTTACTTTTATTTACCACGGTTAAAAGTAAATAGGGTAATTAAGGGTAAAAATGATATTAATATTACCCTAACACATGTACTAATTCTATTGGACAAGTGTATCTCGACCAAAAACAACCTTATGAATAAAATATTATTATTTAGGTCCACTTGGATTAGATTAGGAAATTTATTATTATTTAATTCAAAGAAGAGTTAAAAGAGTTAAAATCAAAGTTTATTGACTAAAAATTTTTTAATATAGGGTTACACATAAGATAGATTCTATTATAAATATTCATTAGAAATATAAAAATATTTTCTATATAATGATATTTTATTTATAATTTTTAGACATTAAATAATTTAATTTATTTATGACACAATGATGATGCAGTAATTACCATAATAGTGAAAAATTAAAATACTTGATGTTATAAATACCCAAATAAATATAATTTGAGAATTTTTATGAATTAAACTAATTTTCTAGGTTAATATGACATGTTATAAATGATTTAATTAACTTTTTAGAAGAAATAATTCTGTTATGATTTTCACAAAAATCAATTTTCCAAATAGTGTCAAAATTGACATAAAAGAGTTTTTAAAACAAATATTATATTATTAATTGATATTAAATTCCTAAAAATCTAAGGTTCGGCAAAGAGACATATATCATGATAGGTGTATCATTAATGGACCACTTGGGGTTATCTTGGAGGTACATAGTAAGTTTATTAACTATATAATATAAAAATACAAAGTGACATGGTAAGTGTCAAACTAATTAACTAAGAGTTAAAACTAAAAGATAAGGTTAATATAATGACCCAAACCTGTCTAAATTATATTAGTTGAGTGGTTTTCGACCCATCCCCACCTTAACTTTTAAATAATTTACTTTTGAGCCATTAGAAACCGAATATTAATTTATTATAAAATAATATTTATAGCTTTTCCAAAGGTTCCCCTCACCCCTCTTATAAAAGGGCACTCCCCCTTCTCATTAATTCACACCTTCAAAGCCATTTGGATCAGCCAAACTCTGCCCAAATACTCTCTCAACTTCCATAACTTCATCCTAGAGGCCTTTCTTTAGTCATAAAGCCAACCTAAGGATCTCTTTTGATCAAATCAAAAGGAAGAACCCGAAGAAGAGGTAATGTTTTCACCGCCCTCTTTCAAGTTCCTTTCTTCTTCAACTTCTTCTTTCTTTCCCATTATAAAATAATAACTAAAATATCTTATATATACTGTGATTTTATTATAAATATGGTACAACTATATTCAGTATTCTATCCATCCTTTGAATAACATTTCACCATACGTGCGTACGTACGGCTTACCGTCTCCACGTCGTGGTGTAATTGTTATTCAATAAAATTATTATTTGGATGGGTATAATAATGATGTGTAATTCATGTAAATAATAAATATAACATGATAATGATTCTTTATATATGATATAACATCCAATTATATATTATTTTAATATCAAAAGAATGATATTGTCGCTCGTGCGTACGTATGGACTACCGTCTCCACGAACGCGATGAGATTCATTCTCCATCGTCTCCATTAAAGTCTAATTCTCATTTGATGATTAATAATAATATCTAAGGACTTGATATCATTCTGGATATGATTAAGATACAACCTATCCATGAAAAACACGGCTTACGTAACAAAACATATAAAATAAATCGAGTAAGTTAACACCCGAAACAACGATAATACTAAGATATTATTAACAAATCAATGTTAAAAGATCATATATGAAATCATATTAATGTATATGATTCTTGTATAATTTAATAACAATTATTTCACCATTATAAAGGAGTTTAACCTACCCCAACCAAGGAAAAGTACAAGGTAAGGGTTTATTTCGCAATCTCTTCATTATCCGAGGTTGTTTATACGTAATAATCTACTGGGACTTCTTTATCATCCACATCAATGTTTCTTAAAAATGTATTTTAAAACATTTTTACTATTTACTAGAATATGGGTTAAAGTCATTTATACCCTTGTTTACTTTTATAAGTGGTTTATAAAGGAATATTTTTGTCGTTTTCCAAACAAGGTCCTTTTTAACCTTTTCGACAGAATTAAGGTAAGAATGTTTTTTTAACTTATACGGTGGGTATGGCTATTTTCCGCCATTATAAAATCGTCGAAGCTTCCCTTACAATCTTATAAGAATATTTTCAAAGAAAATGTTTTATTTTATAAATATATGAGTCTTAAATGATTTCAAAATATAAATAGATATTTCTCTAAAAAGAGTTTTGATTTCATCTATGTCAACATCCTTTGATGGATTTTACGCTTATTTGAAGTTGATTTATTATGATACAATAATTCTATACTGTATTGAAGGTTTTGTGATATGTTTGACTATGTATGTGTTATTTTTATACCATTCATGGTTTATGGATGAAGTATTTACATTTTGTATGCTAGTTTTATTACGAATTTTTATGTTATGTTTAAACCTTTTCATATGGGAATGCATTGGACTTAGTATGTGATGGGTGGAGCCCGCTATAGCTCCTCAATGCATCGGTAGGTCTCATGAGACAAACTAGTGTCTTGGCACAAGGCCTTGACAAAATCTTATTTTTAGTCTTGGTACGAGGCCTTGGCTATGTGGTTATGATAGTCTGGCATTATGCATTCCATCATTATGAAAGTGGTTATTGATATTGCATGTAAATATTCTATTAGTAGAATATCCATGTGAATAATTAAATGCAATTATTTCATTTTATTTTTTCCATACTATGTTGATGTTCAAGTTTAAAAGGCTTTTGTTTTAGTTATACATTGCCTTAAATTTTTATTCTTATTTATGAAAGTTTCCGCTATATTGTTATCCTTAGTGGGCATTTGAGCTCACCCCTTTTCTATGTTTTATTTTTTCCAGGATGTGAAGAAGTAATTTATCAATGAACTACAGGGATAGTATGAGGGGATAAGAGTGTGAACTATGGAGTCTATATTGTTGTAGTTTTCATTTTATGATGTAATGTAAAACTTTATGAATGTATCTAGTTATTCCAAGGCTACTAAACTAATTGGTCTTTCGATAATTGATCTTCCTTGTGATCATGCCAATGTTATGTAATAATACACCGACTCTGGGTAACTGGGGTCGGGGCGTTACATTTTTGATGGATGGTAACCAAGATTTCATATGGAGATCATGTATGGTATCTTTATTTTCCTTTTATACCATGATGGTATTGGTCATTTTTTTCATATATTCTATATCATGTCCTTGTACCACTGTTGTTATATATTTTTATTCAATTTATTTAGATATTTCTTTTAGTTTTCCCTCATTTGTTCTACTATATTTTTTATCTTCTTGTTTGATGTTTCACATGGGTATCTAATATATTATTATAATTAAAAAAAATTGGGTGTAATCTCTATGTCCCTTATGGTTTTATTGGGTGAAATTATTCATAGTGTATATATTCTGATACCCTAGCACTAGTTTATATCCATGGGTGATGGGAAATGAACCTTGATTATGTCCTAGTCCATCTCAAATTCTTATCTTAGGCTCATGAAATAATGGTATCAAATACTATGATTTTTTGGACATAAAGGTTCTTAGAGAACCATTTGTCATTTATTAAGTATTTTAGATTGAATATTGGGATTGTAAGAACTTGATAGTTATGTATGATAAGAGTTATAAGAGCTCTTACATGTCATGATCCTTGAGTTTCCATGGGTTTTGGGTGGTAAATCTTGAATGTTTTGATTTCCTTATTTATTTTTGTTTTATTTTGATTTGGTTAGATCATAATTTTAATTTTTTCAATGTTTTATGGGTTGTTTTTAGGTTTTCTATACATTGGAGGAGAAAATATATGAAGAACTAGGGAACATGATTATCCTTCATGGTCTAGAAAACTGTGTGGATAATGTGAAACTAGTTTTTTCTAATCCTAGTGGCATTATGTATGGGTTTCATACAATCCACCAAAATCTATTACCAAACTATACACAACCACTAGAATCCCCTTGAAATTATATTTTTATATTCCTTTTATCCAAATTTATTTTGAGTTTTGGGTGGATTTTTTTGCGATGATTTGAAATATATTTTCATTATGTATTGATGAAAATTGGTTTGATTTTAATAGAATATTCTGATTGAAACTATATTTTTAAAAGGTAAATGGTGGTTTAAAAATTTAAATGGGTTGTTTATTGAGATAAAAATGGAAATATTTCAAGTTTTAGGACCAATTAATTTTTTAAAGAAGGGTTTTAAGTGGTTTTAAAATGGCTTAAAGTGGTAAATTAAAATATAAAACTGAGGTGTTCAGTTTAAAGTGAATTTCAAATGAAGTTTTAATGTTTTGATATTGAAATTTGAAGGTTTCAAATTCTTAAAAAATGAAAAATTAAAAAAATAATTATTTTTATTTTTTATTCAATTTACTATTTTTAATTGATATTTTCTTCTTGCTGGGTATGATTAAGATTGAATTACAATTGATCAGGTCATGTATTTTCTTTTTATTTAGAGTATTCCTCCCAGAAAATTTCTGGAAAATTTTAGGGGCTCGAGTGTGGCCTTATCAATTGGTGGCCCTTAACAAACTAATGGTATATTGGTGAAGTTAGCTTCCTCTCATATATCCCTAGTCTTTTGAGGTGATTAAGTTTCACTAGAGGTTGTGGAGTGGTTAGAAAAAGTTAAAAAAGTTTGTAAATCTTTGGGAAATCTTGAATCATTGAGTACAATAGTTTTTTTATTATCTTGAGGGGATGGTTATGGATCAATGGAATTTTGTTGTACTATATTTAACAACCTGATAATTTAAGAAATGTTTTTTTCAAATAAATTTTATTTCTTTAATAGCTTGTGTTGCATGCAACAGCGAGTTTAGACAAATAACAATATACTATTAAAATATTATTATCACTTATCCATTGGGTTAGAAGGTTTGAATAGAATTAAATAAATTATTAAAATTTATTGTGTATAAAAATATAAAATGAATTCATTAGTTATCAATTATTTATAAATGAAAATAAAAATCATTTTAAAATAAAGGAGATGTTTTTCTGAAAAAAACTATTTTTATGTAAACAATGTATTTTATCATAAAAATTTAAATTTATCACTATTAATGAATAATTTCAAGTAAAATTATATATTACATATTCAATAAAAAAATTAAAATTCATCTAATATTTTTTATTATGCGTAGGATAATAATAAATCTAGTTTTATGCTTAAAATGAATTTTTTTAAATAGTTGTTTTCGTTGCATTTTGGGAACATACCTTAAAATTAATTTCTACCATTTATAGTAATTTAATTATATGAAATAAATTAAATATTTAGAATCAATATATTCAAATTTGTTAAATATTCCCCTTTTATTTTTTATCAATATGAATAGTAACCATAGTAAAATTTATCACCTTGGTAAAGGGTAAATCGGGTTAATCTATGTTAAAACTAAGTGGTAAAGACATAATTTTCATCCTAATTCTTATTTTATGAATTTAATTTGACCCTTATCACCTTAGTCTTGAAATTTATTAGCCTAATGGACACTTATCCATGAAAATGTCCTATATAATATTTAAATTAAAGAAATTTACAAAAATTCACTCTATTTTTAATATCTCTTACGTGTCCACATAGGGAAAAAGGAAAGTTATGAATGAATATAAGTATATATATTGATATTAGTGAAATTATTTTCTTGATATAAATTTATTTTTAATTTTTAGTAATTATATAATGAACTTAATTTCTTATGAAACATTGATGTAGTATTTCTATATTTCATAAAAATATAATAAATAATTTTAAAAATATTAAAAGTGATATAATTTGAATGATTTAATTTGTACCATGAATTTTATAGATCTATATTACATATTTGTTTGGTTTAAAATCATTATATTTTAATTCCCATTTCTTATTTATGTATTTAAATTTAGATTAAATGAATAGTGTTAAAATGACATTAATGATACTTTATAATAAATAATATTTTATTAAATGATATAAATTTAAAAATATATATATTATATTCCGTCAAATGAATTTTATATGGTTGAAAACATCAACCATGGTCAATTTATGGGTCTTTTTTTATTTTATAGTAACATTGTTAACCCTTAAAGGGTATAAAACTTTAATATTATAATAAATGTACAAAGGGTTGATGGGAGGTTAAAACTAAAATATAAAGGTAAAAATGTGATCCAAACTTTTCAAAATTTTAATGTATAATATTATTTCAACACATCCTAATATTTTATTATAATATTAAAAAAATATTCATTTTTACAACAAAATTAATTTTTATTAATTTAATATTTTAATAAATTCAAATAGTTACCCTCCCGTCAATTATAAAGGGTCACCCTCCTTTCTCTTATTCACACCACTTTGAGCCTTAAATATTGACCAACCTCTACCAAGTTATCTTATACACTTTACTATAAATATACTGTATGTTTTATCTTCCTAAAATACCAACCCTAGGTCCCTTAAGAGGATATTTGAATGATTCATTTAAAAGAAGAGGTAATCAACTTATCTAGTCACTTTCTTTTAAATTTTTATTTTAACTCATATAAATAATTTATATTATTTATAAAATAATAAACTTATTCTTATAAATATAATTAAATGTTATTATGATTATGAAAACAACATTATACTCCCTCTTTCCCATCAAATAGAAAGTGAAAGTACTGCTCATGCGTACGTACGGCTTACCATCTCCACATAGAAATATAATTCATTTATAATAACCATATTTTATGGATGGTTATTATGATGAGTTTAATATTTGTGTAAGATATTTATGAAACAATTATACTTTTTTAATGATAATATCATATCTACCATATTACTATCCAATCCTTTTATAGAAGGTGTCACGATTTAGACATCCTATAAATTATTTTTCATGATTATTTGTTTTCCCACTATGATTATTATTTCTCATGATATGCTTTTGGTTTTAGTCAAAGTATATAAACTTGAGAAATTGTGTTAATACCAAATATAACATACAATACAATTATTTTACTCCTTAGAAACCAAATGTTATTGGATATGGAATGAAAAATATCAATACTATAATGACAAAAATTTCTCAAGATATGAATCGCAATGAGATTACAAACAAGAAAATGAGGGGAAAACATTATGATAAGCCCTTCATGAGGTAACATCCACCCTATTTTAGTGGGTCCACTAATCCAATTTTCACTAATTGATGGATTAGTACCACTAAAAATATATTTTCCATTCCCCAATGTTCGGAACAAGAGAAATTTATTATGACTATTTATCATTTGGAAGGTAAATCATATCATTGGTGGAAACTTATCAAGAACAGGAAGTAATAAAAATAAATTTACTCTATGGAGTGGGATGAGTTTAAGATATTATTTCTCAATAAGTATTTTCCTCTTATTATTCAGATGAAAATAGAGAATTAATTCCTTGAGTTGAAATACAAGGATAATGAATATATTGGTACCTATGAAGAAAATTTTATAAGACTTATGATGTATACTTCTAGAATTATCATCCAACCTAAAAGTAATGTTGATTGGTTGTTTAGTGGCTTAAAACCAAGTCTCAAAATGGAATTAATCATAAGTTAATTTAGTATCAATGAATAAATTGTTTAATGTGAAATCAAGGTGGAGATAGAGATTGGAGTTACCCATAAATGTCATGGTTTTGTCAAGAAAATAAAAATTGAATTTAAAAGAAATTATAAAAACCATGTAGAGAAGAAGATGAACTTTCCTTTATGCTCAAAATGTGGAAGGAAACATGGGGAAATTTTTCTGAAGGGAACTAGTAAATGTTTCAAGTGTGTAAAGGAAGTTCATCAAATAATGAATGATGAAGTGATGGGAAAAAAATTATCTAATTATGGAAATAGATAGAAAGTGTCATAAAATATAATACCCACACTCCAGTGTTTTAAATTTATGGAATTATTCTAACCAAGTCCAAAATATGAAGGTTAATGATGAGGATGATCTACATCAAAAACCTCTTAATCCCTGATATAAAGGAAAATATCATGCAATCACTATTTCTGATGAGGGGTATGATAACGACTCAGTAAAAGATATACTTATCATCCACTCTAAAACTACTAATGTCTTGTTTTATTCCGGATATTCCCACTCTTTTATATCTAAATATTTTTCTAATGGTATCATAATACCTCCTCAAAAATTAGATGTTGAGTTAGTAGTAAAAACCCTTAATGGTGTGATGATCACATCCCAAGTCTTTGATTCTTCTCCAATTGAAGTTTATTGAAAAGTGTTTCCTAAAAATCTTATCATTCATAAACTAGTTTAAATTGATGTCCTTTTTGTCATGGATTGTATTTCTTCACATAAATCCCACGTCAATGGTTGAGGAAGGGAAGTTACACTTGATATTATAAACCAACCTATGATCTATTATTAGTATGATGAAACAATTAAATTTTAATGGAAATTACATCTATTGTATGGGCCATGATTCCTATTAAAAGGGGTTTTTATCTCATATGGTTGGGGAGAAACTCAAAATCAATTATATACCTCTTTTTCAAAAGTTTATTTATGTATTTATAGAAGAATTTTATGTTCTTACACAAAATCATCAAGTTGATTTTTCAATAGAACTCATACCTGGTGTTATACCTATTTCTAACACTCTTTATAGAATGGCCCTAATTTAGTTGTAGTAATTGAATAAGAAACTCCAAGAGAATCTTAAAAAGGGATTTATTCATCTAATTGAATCACCTTGAGGGGCACCTTATTTTTTTATTAAGAACAAATATGGATCAGTGAGACTATACATTGATGATCAAGAACTTATCATGATCACTATCAAGAACAAATAACTTATACCCCATTTTCAGGACGTGTTTGATCAACTGCAAGGAGAACAATACTTTTACAAGATTGATCTTTATTCTGGATATCATCAATTGAGGATCGATAGGGGGATATACCCAAGACAATATTTCATACAAAGTATAGAAACTATGAATTTATAGTGATTACATTTGGTATTATTAATTCCCCTATTGTATTTATGGATTTAATGAATAGATACTTTAGAAATTACCTTGATCAGTTTGTGGTCATCTTATAGATTAAATTATTATATATTCAGGAAGATAGTAAATATCAGTTAAGTATTGTGTTAAAGACCCTGAGTGAGGATAATATTTATGAAAATTTTAATGTGTGTACATTTTTCCTTCAGAAAGTTCCATTCTTGGGTCATATAATCTCATATGAGGGAATATCAATAGAACCTTAAAAGATATAATTTATTTAACATTGTCCTAGACCAACCATTGTGATTAAGATCTATAGTTTTCTTGATTTGGTTGGATATTATCGGTGCATTGTTGATAATTTTTCATGGCTATCTAATCCACTCACCAATTTAACTTGGAAGGGATCCAAATTCCTTTGGATGGATGAATGTAAAGAATGTTATAAGGAACTGAAGAGAAGTCTAGTCAGTGCACACGTTCTTACACTACCCTATAGTGGAGAAGGGTTTTCAATCTATAGTGATGAATAAAATAAGGGACTATTATGTTTCCTCATGTATAATGATATGTTTATAGATTATGCCTCATAAAAATTGAAGGTCCATGAGGAAAATTATCCAACTCATTATTTGGATTTAGATATGGTAATTTTTTCATTAAAGATATGGAGGCATTATCTCTATGGATAAAGTTGTGACATATATACTGATAACAAAATTTTAAAGTATATTTTAACTTAAAAAGAGTTGTACATGCACTAAAAAAGTTGGTTGGAACTAATTAAATATTATGAATTCTCAATACATTTCCACCATAAGAAATCAAATGGGTTGTAAAATACTTTGAGTCGAAAGGATCATTATAGATTATCTGTGATGATAATCACAAAAGTTATGATATTTCTAGACTTGAAAAGGGTGGATATTAAAATATTAATGGAGGGTAGAAATATTATCTTTTTCAAATGAGTGTTCAACCATCTATCCAAGTAAAGATTAAAGAGGAAAAGAATGAATATGTAGGGAAAAAAAGAAATTTAGAAATTTTTCTAAGTTCAACTATGATTATTATGGGATAATAAGTTTTAGGAACCTTGTATGTATCCCTTCAGTACTATATTTGAATAATGATATGTTGGATGAAGATCATAGTTATTCATTCACTATTCATACTTGAAGTATGAAGATTTATAAATATTTAAAAGTGTATTATTGGTGTTATAGCATGAAGATAGATATTTCAGAGTATATTTTTCAATTCTTGGTATGTTGGAAGTTTAAGGCTGAGAGATGGAATTATAATGGAATGTTACAACCATTACCCATACCAAAATGGAAATTTGAAAAAATCACAATGGATTTTGTTATAAAACTACCCAAAACATATAAAGGGAATGATGATATATGGGTTGTAGTTGATCACATTATGAATTTAGAATACTTTATTACCATTATATAATATTTATCTCTTGATAAACTTACTCTGTTATACATTAAGTAAGTGTTATGATTTCATGGTTCACCACAATCAATTGTATCTGATCAAGATCTGAGGTTTACCTTGAAGTTTTGGAGAATTATTCAGTGGAATATGGATATAGAGTTAAGTTGTATCATAGCTTATCATCCCTAGATAGATGGTTAGTTTGAGAAGGATACTTAAATTCTATAGGAATTTTTGAGAGGTTGGAATATGGATCTCAAAGGTGGTTGGTATCAACACCTTCCTTTGGTATAATTTTCTTACAATAATAGTTTTCAATAAAGTATTATAATGGATCCTTATAAATACCTCTATGGTAGGAAGTGTATAACTCTAACATGATAGAATGAAGTTGGAGAAATAAATCTATTGGGACCTAATCTAGCTGATGAAATTTTATAAAAGGTTAGATCCATTCAACAACCAATAATACTTTCTTAGAGTCAGTAAAAATGTTTTGCTGACAACCATCAAAAAGATCTAGAGTTAAAAGTTGGTGATAAGGTATTCCTATGAATATATAATTGGATAAGGGTGATTAGATTTGGAAATAATGGTAAGATAATCCCTAGGTATGCTAGTCCTTTTTTTAATTCTTGATTTTATCAGGATGGTATCTTATCGGTTGGCTCTCCCACCGAATCTCTCTCAAGTTCACTATGTGTTCAATGTATCTCTCTAAAGGAAGTGCATATCCGATCCTTCACATGTACTTAACACATAGTTCATACCAATATATAAATATCTTTCATATTAGGAACAACTAGTAGATATTTTATATCATAGAGATAAAGTGCTATGAAATATGACTACTCACCTAGTCAAAGTTTTTTGGCGAACCACAAATTTGAGGAATATATGTGGTAACCTAAGGATATGATGGGGAAAAAGTATCTTAATTTTTTTATATTAGCGTAATAGAATTTTTATAGAGAAATTATTTTAATGGGAGGTATAATTTAACACCCTTATATTTTAAGAAATTTTTTTTAAAATAAATTTAATTTATTCGATAGCTTGTGTTACAAGTAATAGCGAGTTTAGAAGAACCATGATATACTTTTAAAATATTATTATCACCTAGTTATTGGATTGATGTGTATGAATAAGAATAAATAAATTATGAAAATTTATGTTTTAAATATTTATAAAATTAATTCATTAGCTATCAATTAATTAGAAATGAAAAAAAATCATTTAAAAATAAAGGAGATGTTTTTCTGAAAAAACTATTTTTATGTGTGTAATGTATTTTTATCCTAATAAATTAAATTGATAACTATTGGTGAATTATATTAATGGATTTTATATATAATATATTCAATAAAATTTTTAAACATTAATATAATATTTTTTATTATGCATAGGATAATAATAAATCAATATTTATACTTAAAAATGGATTTTTCTAAAAATCAGTTTTCATTGGATTTAGCACACTTACTTTAAAATTAATTTCTTCCATTTATATTTATTTAATTATATTAAAGGAATTAAATATTTATAATAATGAGATTCAAATTTATTAAATAGGTCTCTTTTATTTTTTGGTCAATATGAATTGTTACAACGGTAAAATATATCACCTCGATAAAGGGTAAATTGGGTTAATTTAGGTCAAAACTAAGTGGAAAGGCCATAATTTTTCATCCTAATTATTATTTAATGAATTTAATTCAACCCTTATCCACTTATTATCTAAATTTATTAGTTTAATGGACACTTATCCATGAAAATGACCTGTATAATATTTAAATCGTAGAAAGTTGCAAAATGTCACTCTTTATTTGTAATATCATGTATGTGTCCCCATAGGGAAAAAAGAAAGTTATGAAGGAATATAAGTGTATATTTAGATATTAATGAAATTATTTTCCTGATATAAATTTATATTTAATTTTTTTTAATTATATAATGACCTTAATTGATTATGCAACATCAGTGTAGTATTTTTCTATTTAATAAAAAATATAATAAATTATTTTAAAAATATTAAAAGTGATATAATTTGAATTATTTAATGTGCCCCAAGAATTTTATACATCTATAAAACATATTAGGGAGGTTTTATAACATTATATTTTAATTACACCTTTTTATTGATGTATTTAAAGTTAAATTAAATGAATAGTCTTAAAAATGACATTAATGATATATTATAATAAATAATATTTTATTAAATGATATAAAATTCATAAAAATATTATATTCATCCAAATTAATTTAATATAGTTTTAAAAATCAACCAAGTCCTATTTATGGGTCATTTATCATTTTATAATAACATTATTTTTCCTTAAAGGGTAGAAAACTTTAATATTGTTATAATTTCCAAAAGGGTTAATGGGGGTTAAACTAAAAGATAAGTATAAAAATGTGATAAAAATTATAAAATTTTATTTTATGAGAGTATTTAAAATAATACTCATATTGTATTCAAATATTATCAATTTTTATCAATTTTGACAACAAAATTAATTTATATTAATTTAATATTTTAAGAAATTACAAGAGTGCCCCTCCCCTCAATTATAAAAGGTCACTCTATTTTATATTCATCACATAAAATTTATCCTTATATATTAAAAAAAATATGAAAATTTATCTTATAAATTTCCCTATTTATATTCTATATTTTTTTATCTTCTAAAAATATTAACCCTGTAGCCCTTTCGAGGAGATCTAGAGGAGTTTTTTTCAAGAAGAGGTAGTTGTCTTAACCGATCACTTTATTTTAAATTTTTATTTTACCTCCTCTAAATATGTAATATTCTTAATAAAATAATAAATTAATTATCCAAAATATACTTAAATTTTATTAGGATTATGAAAACACCATTATACACCCTCATTCCCATCAAATAGGAATTGAATGCGTATGTACGACTTACTGTCTCCATGTAGCGATACAATTCTTTTTCATCACCATATTTTATGGGTGAGTATTATGATGGTTTTAATATTTATATAATATATTTATGATAAAATTATATTTGTATAATGATAATATTATTTCTACCTTCTTACCATATAATCCTTTGGTAAACAATAACGTTGCTCGTGCGTACGTGTGGACTACCACCTCCACGAAGCGATATCATTCATTTTTTTCATTTATATTTTACTTGGATGGTAATGATTATGAATTTTATGAATATATATTATATATATGATATAATAATTCTATTTTAAATTTTAATTGATATTTATATATCTTTTGTTTCATCCATTGAAAAATGAAAACAGTGTTCATGTGTACGTACAACTTATTGTCTCCATGAATGGTGTAATTCATTTTTATATCCCTAAATTTTATAAATGACTATAAATATATATTTATAATGAATATATATGGTTTTTTATTTCATGATTAACATTATATAGATGATGAAACTATGATATTTTTTCCACAGTTGTGTCACTGCTGCTTCTTTGTGGAAATTTTTACTGCCCTATTTGAAGTGGTAGTCCCATATGCAACCAGCATATAAGAGAAACCCATAGCCTGTATTGAACCACCTCTATCAAAAAAAATTGAACCTATTTTTAGTGGCATGCTCAGAAATTATTCATGTTCTATGTACCAACCAGAACAAGCAGGTTCATGACAATATTGTTTTCTGTTTAAATTTGTCCCTCTCTAAAATCATTCTTACTGTAAAAAATGAAAATTAATTGAAAATTTGTTATTATGATAACTTTATTCATGATATTACCATGATTAATTATCTTGTAATTATAGTTAATTATCTTCCTCCTTCTATAACATTATAATTCATGTGGATTCCACCATTTTAGGGCTGGCTCAAATGTAATACAGATGGAGCTTTTAGAGGGAATCCAAGCTCTTATAGATATGGTGAAATCTTCAAAAAAAAATATTTTTTATACAATGGGATGCCTATATGGTCCATGTGGGATCACTAAATCTCTTTATTTTGAGATTCTCTCTATTATAAAAGTATTTTAAATGGAAAAGCAGTGAGGATAGCTCAACTTGTGGATTGAATGTGACTCTACCACTTTTGTGCAAGCTATCAAAAATGGAATTAACCATCTTTCATGGGATTTAAATACTAAATGGATGAAATTTATGGACTCTCTTATGTCCATTAATTTTATCATAACACATACATATCCTAAGGAAATTTTTTTGGCTGATGGGATGGAAAATAAAGGGGTAGATTCTCTGGAATTTACCTAGCTCAATGATGTACCTAATGACCTATCTTCTTACTTTCAAATAAAATTATGTAAAATGACTTTTTTCATACTTCAGTAACATTGTTTTTATTCAATAAATGATACTTTTCCTTTTTTGGGAAAGCTCTCATTCTCAAAAAAAATGTTAATAAATGGGTGATACAAGCTTAAAATTAAATCGTATATGGTTTGATATATATGAGTATGGTTATAGAATAAGATGTATAAAAAACTTATATTTAATATACAAGAGTTTCAAAAACATACAAAGGAAGTCAAACCTAAGGTAAGGGGATTTATTTTATAATCATATTGTTTATCATGATTGTTTATAATTAAATTCTGATGATGAGATATTATGATCAACCTCTCAATATACTCATTAATTTTCTTATCCTATGGTTATTTCTTGAAAATACATGTTTTATTTTCATTTTTCTCACATTATATACTGGAGAGACCAAAAATATTTTTTTAAGGAAAATTAACTTCATTTCTCTATTCGATCAAAAAAACCTTTTTCTCCCATATCCATGTCTTCTAAAAATGTTTTAAAGAAGGTTTTTACTATTCTAATATGATTTTATAGTCATTTTTACTCATTTTTGACATTTTAAAAAATAATTTGAAAGTAATATTCTTGTTGTTTTCTAAATAATGTACTTTGTGAATTTTCTAACAAAAGTAAGGAAGGAATGTTTTTTAACTTATACAACATTAATGGAATTTCATACCATAACGGCCACTCAATTTTTTAAATCTTCCTTTAAAATTTACATTAGTCATTTTTAATGAAAATTTTTTCCCTAATATTTAGTAAATTTTTATATTTTAAATAAGTGATTTAAAAATAGAAAGGTTATTTTACTCAATAATTTTTTAATGATCTTTTGATTAATCAATGACAACAACCTTCAATGTTGCTTATACTTTACTAGAAATATGATCTAAGGATACTATCCTTATTCTTTCTCTAGATGGTTTATGATTATTATGGCATGATTTTTATAAAACTTATTCCATTTTCATGGGTTATTATATGATGAAATGTTTATGAAAACCATTTATTTTCATGGGTTATGATATGATAAATGGTTTATGATCCTATGGAACACAAATTTATGATTTTCATTATGTAATGGGTGGGACCTATATCTCCCTACAAATCATTGGGTAAGGATTAATATCTCATGATATAAATAGGACTGGAATAGTGAGTGAATCTAGTTAAATAAGGGAATTTTTCTACTATGATGGTCTTGGAAGTGAACATTGACTACTATGATAGTTTGAGGAGTTAAATAATCCCACTATGATAGTCTTTGAAAAGAGTCTTTACTACTAAGGAAATGATTTTATATGTTTATGTGTGTGTAAAAATTGTATGTATTATGCCTATATTATGTTCTCATGGCTCATGTTCTTTGATTCCTTTATGATTCATATCTTATAAACTACCAAGATTTATGTCATGAATCAATATTATGATCTATGATATACAGGGTGTGGTTTTTAAATGTTAATATCAAGTATTTATACCCTTTTTATCACGTTATTATTATATGATCATTGATAATGATTTTTTTTACCCTTATGGAACATCAGATCTCACCCTTTCTTGTGTTTTATTTCCCATGTTATAAATAAATGTTTTATTTATGATATTTCTAAGAAGGGTGATAGTTATGAAGATCTAAGTGTTAGAATATGTAAAACTATTATAAAACATTTATTTATGTTTTTAAGTTTCTAAATATATTATACTTATATTATTTTGTCATAGATCATTATGTTATGTAATTAATATTATTCTACTAATATGTAATATATATGTATGAAAAGTTAAGGATTCTATACTGAATAAATTACAAGTTGAGATGACATTTGAGTTCTTTAAGACCATTATCATTTAGTGGTTCCTTCCTGATGTGGTCAAGAGGGATAAGGAGGTGGATACTTTGACTCTTTGGTAGGGGAAATAGAAAATGAAGTAATATGTCAACCACTTCAATTAGATGATCCCCTATTTTCTTTAGGTTATATCATGTGACTCACTGAAGTCTCATATGTTTATAAAGGGTCTTTTTTTGGATGTCAATTATAGATTTATTTCATCTAGGATAACCTAATTTAAGTATATATTATAGGAGGGTTTATTAGTGGTATTTATTATTGAATAGAAATATGTGGTGGTTGGAAGCCCTGACGCCTTTGGTGCTAGTAAGGGTTCTCTATCTGATGGGTTGTAGAGATCGAAGAAATCCATTCTAGGAGTATCTTCTTCTTCAGCCACTATTCCCTCAAGGTTGAATAAATATATCATATACTTATAGTTTAGTTGGTTCATGGATTCTAAGCCCTCCTTCTTAAATATTCCAAAGACTTTTCACCACTATAGTCAGTTGGGACACCTCCTGGAGTTATTTAAGTGAATTCATCACCAATGGAATAAATTCTTCTCAACCTCAGAACCTTGATAATGGTCCCCTTTTTTAAAGTTTTCATTATTTATAGTTGTTAGTTATGATATATAGCATGTATTTTTGTATTTTTTGTTTTTTATTCTAACTTCAAGAATAAAAGTTCTTTTTTTAATTTATGTATGTCCCTTTATTTGGTTTTTGTTTCTTGAGTATCTCTGGTTAGTAATTCTAGCAATTCTCCCTCATTGTTTTGTTTATCCTTCATCCTAGTGGATTCCTAAATAGTGGTGAGATCCACTATGTATATTTGTTTTATTATTTTCTTGTTTGTGTGTGAGTAATATTTTAGAGATCCAATTAGAGGTTCCATTCACTTATTGGTTATAGTGGTTGGATTATTCTTCTATTTCAAAGGAACTTGGTGACTTTATATGGGAATAAATCATTATAGTGGATATAATTTTCACACACCAACCTTTTATTTCCTTTTATATTTTATTTATTTGTTATTTTTTTTGTTTTATCCTTGATTTTTGGGTCAATATGGTGCAAAATTATTATTTTGTTAGTTCATTAGAGGGAACATTGTTAGTAAAAACCATTTTAATTCCTACAACACTTAACATGCATGTTCTTGATGGTTGGATCATAGATTCTCAAACTATGTGGAAAAACATGTGGGTTCCATGGGTATCCTAGTGAGGGGCACACGGTTAGTTCATGGTTTGGTAAATTGTGTGGCCAAACCATGTGGTTTACCCAGTTTTCTCAAAATTTGAAATACATAAACTAACCTCCTATGTTTTTAACCCATAAAAACCCTCCCCTCCTCCTTGCACAATCAAAACACCTAGTGGATACTAGGTATCTACTCTTCTTGATCTTAGCTTTAATTTTTATCTCTTCCCTCTTTAATTTTTTGGTGGTTTACTTGAGGTAAGGACTTTTCTCCTTCTCCACTTTATCTCTTATTTTCTTCCTTTAAATTTCCTTGGTTCGTATTTAGCTAAACCCTTAAGATTGGGGGTAGATGTAAGATTTTTTTTATTATTGTTTTAGGGTTTGAGGATTGTTTCTTGGGTCTTCCTCTTCATATATTTGAATTTTCACTTCATCCAAATACTATTTGAGGTAGTTGGTTTTGTGCCATTTCATTTTCTTCACACATCAAACATGATTGAGATTTAAAAATGTGTCCTTCCAAGAATTTTTGTTTTTTTAAAGGTTTTTTATTCAATTATAATTATATTGATAAATCATATAGATTCTTAATTGGTTTTTAAGGAAATCGGTGTATGATACATGTCTGGTAAAATACCTAAATGGATTTTATGTGGATTATAATTTTTAATTAATTTTTTGCTCCTTTTATTCTCTTATGGTTGTTATTTTTTGGGGTTATGGTTATTTTTAGGTTTTAACAATTTTACATGGAGGTTCCTAAGTATTGAAGAGTGTCTTGAAATTTGTTTTCCATGTTAGTTTCATTCGTTATTCCTATAAATGACAATATATATATATACATGTGGATATTCACATATATACATAAATATATATATATTTATTCATTCATAAAAATAAATATATATGGAATAATTATATATCTATATATGTATATATATACACATATATATAAGATTTCATGGGTTCCTCTAATTAAACATGGTTTTTTTTTCAAATTGTATCTTGGTTCTCAAAATGCTTTCCAAAATAGGATTAAAATGCATACTTCAAAATCATGGTTTATATTCCCTCTTAGAACCTTATAAGAAGTTTCCAAATAGAATTGAATTATAAATGGTTTTCAAAGGGGTTTTTGAATAGGGATTGTTAGTTATTAAATATAAGGCTTGGTTAGCACCTTCAGAAAGTTTTAACCAATGAGTTTCATCCTAATGGAATCCACAATGTGTTTACATGATTATGATGGATTTTATTTAGAGGTATTTATCACTAGTAGGTGTATGGAGGTGGGATGGATTTTTGATATTTTGATATGTTTTATGTTCTTGACATTCGATTGATGCACCTCACATTTTATCGCTATTATTCATGGAGATACTAGAAATATTAGTGAGGGATGAGATAATATTACTACCAAGTCCCAATTAGATGGAATAGATATACTATGATATAGAAAGGCTATAGTGTAATTCCACAAGTGAAGCTATTTGAGGTAAGTTAGTTGGTTATTGACTTAGGAATTCATCAATAGGCCTGCATATGGTTTGAACATAGGTACATCTAGGGTCTCCTCAAGGAATTTTTATGAATTTACTATGATTATCTATCATTTATAGTTTCCTTCTTACTATATTTTGTTACATTACTACTTCACTATTGTATGGTTCTATTTTTATATTATGTTCCATATTTTTGATTAATTTATTGGATTGATATTTCCTTTAGTATGGTTTAATGGAATTTTTCAAAAGATGATTTAAAAGGTATGTTTTAAAAAATTGATTGTCTAATAAAGGTTTATAAAATGTTTCTTAAATCATATATTGAGTTTTAAATATGGTTTTTTTGGAAAATCTCATGGTTGGTTTATTTTAAAGGAAAGAACGGATATTTTCTATATGTATTTAAAACTAGAATGGAGACCTGTTTTAGAAAAGGAAATGAATGGAATCTGTGGTGATTTCCTACTAAGCTCTGTTATTCTCAAATCCTAATTACATCACTTAGAATAAATAAACTTGAGTTTTTTTGTAGGTTTATGTTCATTTTTGGGATCGCTCATGGAGTGGGTTGGTATTGTGCATGGATGGTGACTAAGAGATCACACAAAAATTATGTATTGTATCTCAAGTTTCATTTTGAAAATAACACTCTATATCTATTAACCTAGAGTTATTTGTTATTTTACTACATTGGAACAAGATGCAAGTGATTATATCCTAAAGTATCAAATAGTTTAGCAGTATTGGTAGAAAATATACATGCATGATTCTCACAGTACATTTGAAAACATGAAATACAATATAAAATTATAGTATGAACTTTATTATTATGTATATTATATTCATGAAATCAATCATAGATCCCTTCTTGGTATCCTAGGGAAAGAAAAATATAATAAAGGTTGATCTTAGATGATTAGTAAAGGAAATATTACAATATAAGATATCATAGAATAAATAAAGCATGAATAATATGTCATAGATAAAAATAATCAAATATGTCATATAACTAATATTATAAAATAGGAATATATATATGGATGAAATAACAATATAAATACTTACATGGATAACAATAAATGGTTTCATAATGATAAAATTCATAATGTCGTACATCATAATATTACTATCAAGGCCTCATGCCAAGATATCATAAATAAGCAGATAAGGAATATGAAAAATACTCAAACTAGTTTATCTCATGAGACCTATAAATTAATTGAGGAGTTATAAAGATACCTTAACATAACTTACTAAGTATAATTCATTTATTATATGAAATAAATGGATAAAAATTCAAAACATAATCAACATAAACTTTCATATTGAAATCTTGCATACAAAATGTTAATATTTTCCCCACTTAATAAATAGAACAACATGATCATAAAAAATATATAGAAAGAAGGTGTATGTTGTCATTAGATTGTATTCCCAGTAAATCATAAGAATCATCAAATAATGTTTACATAGATGAAAATGAATTTAAAAGAACATTCGAGCCTTTCTTTGAAAACATGAGAAAATATATTTTTGTTTTGTAAAATTTTAAATAAATATTTATAAAATATTTAAAAAAAGTTTTCATTGAAAATATCCATGTAAAATTGTAAAGGAATATTAAAGTAGAATAATAATTATTAAGGTTTTAAAAACCATTCATTTGGTAAATGTTAAAACAATTATTCCTTTCACACTTTTGGTAAAAAGTCAAAAGTACATCATTTGGAAAACAACAAGAATATTCATTTTAAAACTTTGCAAGGAAGTTAAATAAAGTTGAAAATGAATTTAAAAAATCATTGGATCATATAAAATAACATTATTGAAAATATTTCAAGAAACATGGACATGGAATAAAAAAATTATCAACCAAATAAGAAATAAGGTTGGTTTTTCTTAAAAAACATTTTCCTAGTCATATTAAGTACCAAAGCAAGGAAAATGAAAGGAAAACATGTAAACTTCATATATAACCATAGGAGAATAAAATATATGGATTTTAAAATATAAATAGATTGTAATTTCATTTAATTTAAATTTAAACATAAACATTCCTAAATAAAAATGATATTGTAGAATAAACCCTTACCTCGAACTTCTACTTGGTTGGACATGTTATATCCTTCTAAATAATAAATTTAAATTTATTAAAAACTTTATTAATAAAATATTTCATATATATTTAAGTTTTTTAAGTATTTTTATAATCATTTTAAATATATTCATTTAATTATTCTTGGTTATGTTGACCACTTAAAGTTGTTTGGTCAATTTCTCTAAAATTACTTTAGTATATTGACCATGGTTAAAGGTTTTATAAAATAGTTCCATCATATAAAGAATGTTAATAATGTCATGAATATAATTTTTGTTGATTATATAAAATTTTATAACCATCCATGCATGGTGATAATATATTAATAAATCACATCACTTCGGGGAGATGGTAGTCTACACGTACGCATGAATGATGTTATCATTATCCAACGGATGGAAGGCTAAAAAGGTAGATGATATATTATATTTAAAAAATAATAATTGTTTCATAAATATCATATATAATAATTAATTCTATATTTATAACTTTCCAATCAATTTGGTTATGAAAATTAAAAACACCACTATATGGAGACGGTAGGTCGTATGTACACACAAGTGATGTTTTCATTTTCCATACAATGGAAATGAGATAGAAAATTGATGTACCATTAACATAACAACATATCAGTATTTTTAATATAAAAATATAATTATTTTAATATGTTTATTGGATATTTAAATTACTTTTAATAATAAATTATCTTTAAAAGGATCGATAAGATATATACCTCTTCTTTTGGTAACCTCATTTGGCTTGCAAATTAAGCATTCTAGAATTCGTATTTTAGTGAGAAAAAAACTCTAGTATATGAGGAGTATTTTGGGAAATTATTTTGGTAATTCTTGGTCAATATAAGTATATCAATTGGTGTATAGAATATATAGGGGGTTTCCTTCCATAAGTGAGGTGGGTGGAAAGCTTATAATTAATTAAAACTTTATTATATAATATATGTATTATTCAAGTCAAGTGACTTAAAATTCTAATATATTAAAAAATGATAAGTGAAAGGTTGAAATAAAACCAAAAAATGATATTTAAGAAAAAAATTGTGTTATCATGATTTCTTATCTTTTTATATTAACCCTTTAAACTCATTTTACCCTTAACCGAAGTGATAAATATTTACCATGGTTACTATTCATTGTGACCAAAAAAATAAGTTGACCATATTGCCTATTTTTAATTATGAATATTTAGAATATAGAATAAATTTTACAATACTAAATTTCCATAGTTTTTAAAAAAATACATTAAATATATGTTCATAAAATGCAATGAAAAAAAAAATTTAGGAAAAAAATTATTTTAAGCATAAAAATGTTTTTACATCAAAATAAAGAATAATGTTGATTAAAAGGGAATTATTTAGATTATGTTAAATAAAAATAAACTTATTTGTCTTTAAAACCAAACTAAAACTGAAATGAACCTTTTAAATACTTGATTAAGAGAGAATATATAAAAATAGTTTTTATTTAAACAAAATTGCTTAGATTTCCAAAATGTTGAGTATATAATTTTATGTTCAACGTTATATTTTTATATGAATTATATTTCTTCTTAGATATATATTTTTTCTATAAAAAATCATAAACTTTCAAGTTATTATTATATCATTATAATCTCATAAAAGTGACAGCTTTTTGTAAAATTGGTAATTTTTTACTATTCACCCAAAAATTAATTATTTCTAAAAAATATAAAAAATTAATCCTAAGGAAATTTTTACATGGTGAATTAAAAAATGAAATTAATTTCATAAAATTAAAATTATTAAAATTTATAATTTTGGTTTTAATCACATCCTTGAATAAAGTTATGTGCAGTATGTTATTTCTTCTTTAAAAAGAAAAATTTACTAATTATAATTGAAGCTCGGGTGATACATGTACCATGATGGTATCTTCCATGTCAAAGTTTTATATTCTAAATCCTATCCTTATACCACTATCGTTTCATGTTTATATTGAGTTTATTTGGTTTTTTCTTTTGATTTTTCATCATTTGTTCTACTTTTTTTATATATTCTTTTTTGATATTGTGCATGGATCTATGATATATTGTGATCATGTTTGATTTACTGGTAGAAAATCTATGTAGATTATGTTTTAATTTGGTTAAATTGTTCTTAATACATGTATTTTGATTCCCTGGCACTAGTTTCTAACCAATAATGATGGGGAATGTACCTCGAGTATGTCGTGGGCCAGCTTAGGTGCCCAGGTCAGGGGTTGTCCTAGGTTGGTTCATGGAACTTTCCTAAATTTCAAACATGTTATAAAATATGATTAATTATAAACCATGTGATTTAAATCCATCATATCATATTATCTTTAACAACTCTTTATTTACAAATAACTTCTTTTATCACATAATAGACATAAAGTGAAAGTACAAATTATTTTTTTAGATCAATCTATACTTGAAATATTAAATTACATCTGATTTAAGGATTTATCAACCAATTAATTCATCACTTTAATTAAAACAACAACCTTCATTAATTCTTACCAATATTTTAAACATCTTTATACATAAAACACTTTTAAAATAAAAATTTGGTATCATATACCCATCAAAATCAATAAATTTATTTATATAACATAAATTCATAACATTTACTATCCATAGAGTTTTGAAAACCCATTATATTATGGAAAATTAAATCACATATAGAAACATCTTCCCCTTATTGATATGTTCTTTAGGTTACAATTACAATGACTAACTACTCGAATAATCTTTGTTGGACTTTCCTACTAAATTTTTTTCTTCCAATGGAAAATTATACCCACTTTTATTTTCAATACAACACTAAAAATTAAACAACTAATTTTGATTTATTCTATATTTAATAATTTTAGAAAATAGGATAAACATTTCTCAAACTCCTTCATATTATTAAAAAAATTCATACAGTAATTCCAGAATGAATTCTATAGTTATAAAAAACTTTAAAGGAAACCTTAAGTCTATCCAAGTCAAAAAATTACTCAATTAGATTGAGTAAATGAACTAAAACTAATTTTTGTATTTTATTTCACATTTAATACCTTTGAAACCTCCAGTGAACCTTTTTTCATTTTATAAACATATAAATATATATACTTAATTAATTCATTAGTAATTTATTTAAGAAGGGGTTTGTCTAATATATAAAATTATATTATTTCTTAAGAATAATTATTATGTTTCTATACTAGTCTAGGAAATTATTTCCATTAATAATATACTTTTATCAATCTAAAGTTAAATTTTTATGTTTATAATTCCATTTATCTATAACAAATAAAATTATCATATGAGTATCATGTATTACATTAATTTAATAATTAGTTATTAAACATACTCTAAATAAAATGATAACCACTTATAATTACATCATGTCCATTAGTGGTTCAATATCTATATTTCACTAAGACTTGTATTTTTTTATAATTTATTCCATTACATATCTATTTAAGTAGGCCATCATTCCAATCATATCATATTTTAATCTTAGATAATTATATAGAAAACACTTTTCCCAATCTATCGTATAGAAAAACTCAACTTTATTCATCTAGTATCCTAATCCTATTGAGGTTTCCCAGCTAATTTTAACCCAAATAGAATGAAAAGAATGTGTATCTAATCCTATTAGGGTAACTCGTTACTTTGTTTACTTACATTGGTTAATCCAAGGGCACTAGTTATGGAATGACCTACCCATTTAGATAATAGAGGTCTTGAAAAGTGTGGTTTATACCATGTTGTGTAACCGAGAAAAGTAATTTTATATTTTTATTCATTCATTCAAAAATAAAACCTAACAATTATAGATCTACTATGATACCAATTAAGGGTTTTTGAGAGATGACACTCTTACTAAACTTAGCAGAAGAAAACTCCAAAACCTAATTAAACCCAGAACATATCTATATATTTCTATTTAATAATAAAATGAATATATAATGGAATACCTTACATATGTTGATACAAGATTCAAAAAATAATTTGATGTAGATTATTAAGGATCAACCAACATGTTCCTCCCTCCTAGGGTATCCATGGATTATAGGAATCTATTAATGCCTAGGAAGTACATCCCTCTTATCTATGGTTTTCTAGAAACTTTTTATTTAAGGATAAATAAAATGAGATCTATAGTGTATTGGATAAATATTTTCATAGTGTTTCACACCTCTTATTATGATCGAACTGCCTTTATATTGGCCTTAAGAACTCATACATTTGGCCACACATTTATTTAGTATTTCATACAAAAGCTCAAATTTTTTAATCTTTTTTAAATATTCAGTTTAATGTTTTACATTTAAAAATTAATATTTTACATTCACACTCCTAATTATTATTATCTAATTACAAGTAACTAATCATGATAGTTGCTACAGATACATAGGATATATTCCCACATGTTATTGCATGAAGTGATAATTCCATACAAGAACCACTATGGTATAGTGTCTCATAATATTTCTTAGTGAACATATGGATAGACCATGATGTGATATAAACCACACTTTTACCTTATATACAATCATATATAACAACTTGTGAAACCCTATCCCAAACTCCTTTTGGATATCTTCTAAAACTCCTTTTAGAAAATCTATAATTCATTTTTACCAAATTTTTCATCATATGTAACAATTTTTAAAAATCCCTTAAGATTATATTTTGGATATCCTCCAAAAAACTTTTTGGGTAGCTCTAAAACATTTATAAACTATATAATCATTCAAACAATTAGAAATAGTAAAGGGATAAAACATTTATTTCACTGGAGAATGGTGAAATCGCTTGTTTCTTGACGTGGCTCCCATGTAACCTAGCTAAAGGGTGTCTTGACACACCCTAAAACTTTTTTTATTCATCATTTCTCCAAAGTTACATCATATCATGGATTTATTAAGGTCTCTTCCTTAAATTTAATCGAAATTGGTCATTTTTTCACCATTGTGGGTTAGGGATTTTTCATTTGTTGGTGTCATGGGTGTGTTACAAGACCTCTGAGTGTGGTTAGTCAAGGTTTTGGAAACATGGAGGTTCTTGATGAGTGGTTAGGTTATTAGTATAATTTTTTTTAATTAAATAATTGATTATGATTTTTTATAATTAATTATTTAGGTTTATGGATTGAGTTAGGAGCTCAAGTGGCGGTATAGGCTCGGTTGGGTCTTGGAAAAACCTTGGCAGTGGGCTATCAGGCTAAGGATTAAATGGAAAATATTTAGGATGAGGTAGGTGGTACTTGTACTAGACTTATGTATTTATGAATTGTTTTATATGATTATATATGTGTGGTTATTACATCTTGGGTGTTGAACTATATAATTTAGTTTGTTTGGTAACTAAACAAATTATTGAATTTAAAATGAAATCCCCTAGAATTAATTAAGTGTAAAGTCCATGTTGGACCTTAGGAACTAATTGGATTCCTCATATATTGATATCCAAATCCTAGATAAAGAGGATACACAGACGAGGACACCTCTAAGAGGGGGGTGATGAGGATCAATATGGATAGGCCTGGTAGGCCGAGTGAGGACCCTTGAGATGTGTGTAGCCTATGTTGATAAACCAAAGGAAATGTGAACTTGGGTTGGGGTGAGTTAATTGGTTTTGAGTGATCCCAGACATAGATATGGGACTTTAACCATCACTAGACACTACCACTGGTATGGCATACCCATGATTCTTGTGAAGCTATGAGATTAATTTGATTATACTGAGGGATAGGATGTCCTCTAAGAATTAGGATAGGCTCGATAGACCAGTTGTGATCAAGGATCCCGAGTGGGATGTCTCTTCTATGGTGATGATCTAGGGGACCCCTATGGATTACCCATCATGAGATGACCCTAAGAGGTTGTATGTATATGTCACGAACCAACCCAGGTCGACCCTGAACCGGTCACCCGAGTCGGCCCGCGACATGTCCCGAGGGGCGTTCCCAATCCCCACGGGCTGGCGACCAGTGCCGGGCATCAAAGTTAAAATGTTGGGAATGATTTGGCCCATAAAATATAAATAAGTAAATAAAAAAACAGGACAAAAGCACTAAACTCTAGCAGTGGAAATAAATAAAACCAAACAGCAGATGTACCTCCATGTGACCCTTCGGTCACCTCCCAACCAAGGCCAAACATTGCTCCCAAAATGAGCAACTCATCCAAGAAAACTTGAACAAAGTAAACCTGTGACTGAAATGATAAAATAGGCGTGAGCATTAAAAATGCTCAGTAGGGATGCCAAAGTAAACCACAGAATCCAACCAAGACCAATTTCCAGAAACAATCCCAAAAACACTAGTTTTCACATACATAGATAGAAAATAGGGTTTTTATATTTTAAAGGAAAAAGGATCCCATTTTACCATCTCAAAAACCAACACACGCCAAAACCTGTTTTCCCCAAAACAATGCATTTCTTGAAAGTTGAAATTTCAAATTTATGTTTATCACATTTATGCAAAAGAAGAAAAAGTAATAAGTAAATGCTGGAAACCAAGTGCAAGTAAAAGTAATCAAGCAGATATAAGCAATAACCATGGGTGATCCTAAACATACCTAGAAAACCCCTGGACGTACTCGGGTTCAGACTACCTGCCGGCATGGTACTCCACAATCAATAACCAACTAGCCGCCCTAACTGCCAACCAGTGGCACGCCCCACAAGGCCTACCTACCAAGGGGGGACTAACTCGTCTAATCAGGGTTAGCCAGCAATCGTCACTCGATTCTCAAAAAAACTCCCAGCGACCCACGGTGGTTTTAATAATACTGTGTAAGTGGGAGGCCCTCGCACGCATGACTCATCTCACCGCACTTTCCAACCCCTTACACGGACACCACTACATGACAATCCTCGAAGGGAAGTCCCCCTATAGAGATTCCCCACAAATATTCATATATGAAATTATTTCACGTTCAACAAGGTGCCAACCGGTCCTTCACAGGATGCAAAGTTTCAAAACGTTTCGTAAACGAGTTAAGTTGCCAATCGGGCACCCTCATTTTCCCCAAAAGTCAGTGCAAATGCATTCTTTTCAAAGAGTCAACACAAATATTACAATTGAGTTGGAAGAGCCAAACGGTCCTTTAAGCAAAACGACCATCTAACTCACACCAAAAACCAACCGGGCCAGCTTCTTCCAATTCCCTTTGAAACAACACATTATTTTCTCTGAAACCTAGTTTTAAGAAAACGTATCTTTAATGTGTCATTTTTATTTGGAGGCACATCCAATGGAAAATTTATTTTTTAGAAGAATCACCTTAAAAATCATCTTTCATAAAACACTTTATCATTGAAACCAAACTCAATTCTTTCACAACACTTTATAAAAGAAAAATGCATCTTTCAAACCAACCAGCATTTCCAAATCTTTTCTAAAACAACTTACTGGTTCGTCTTTTTGTTAAACAAACACACCAAATTAATTTTTACATTTCAAAAACACAATCACTGTCAATTGAAACCAAAAACGTCACAAAGCAATTGATTTAACTTTACCAAGAACCTATGCATTCCATATAAACCAACATCAAAAGACACTTTCAGAAATTTAAAACAGCAATATAACTAAGCCAGATGCTTTTCATAAATACGATATAGATGAAAATGATATAAAAGGATTAATTGAAAACATTCAAGTGCTCAAGGTTTGAATCTAAAAAGGAAATGGTTGGAAACACCTACCTCAAACAAAGGTCACGTCAAGCTTTCTAACTCAAGCAGAAACTCGCTCGCACGCACACACTTCCACACATATATATATATATACTTAAATCGATGCACGTGTTCCCCACGCCATGAGGGAACACGCACATAGAATATATATATATCTATACATATTCATACCTGGGAATATGTGTGCGCACCTTCGAAACCAACCGCAACTCCCTACGATAGATCCCCGAGACTCAAAACACCACAAATCCCTAAAATAAAATTAATCCAAATAAAGGAATCAAGATATGATTCAAAAACCAACTATATAGAAATCACCAAGTTCACAAGTAACACTCAAATCACATCTGCACCGTTTTTATAAAAAAACACTAAGGGAAACACCCTCAAAATCACATCAATTTTCGTTAACATAAACATAATCAAAAAATCACACCAAAGAATAATTTTAACCAATTACACCAATGCCAAAACATCACAAAAAAAATACAAGGATACCATAAGGACTTGAATTACATTTTAAAAATTAACAAAGAAAGATTTTGCACTTAAACAATCATAACACCATAGATGCATTCTGACATAAACCAGGAACCGACTCTGGACCAGATAAAGACCTCAAGGGTCCACAACTCAATTCACATTTAAATTAGTGTAAGAATATATAAAAAAGTAAAAATATATATTCTTACCCAAAAAAATGGCGATCAGTCCAAAAAGATCCGAAACGCTTCGCCTTCGGTGGCGGTGGACGGGACGCAGTCCGACATGCCCCGAGAAACCCTTCGCAAACCCGACGAGGGGATTCATGGCCACGCCGGAGCAACGCGGAGGCGCTGCGAAATGCCACGTTCGCCGGAACCGTGCCGGGAAGGGGGTTCGGGTTCGGACAGTGGGTTCTAGGCGGGTGTAGGGCAGCGAGGCAGCGCCGGAACAGGGCCGGCGGCGGTTTATGGGCAGTGGGATAGGGATCCAGATGGGGGTGCCGTCGGAGGGGATCGGCGGAGGCGTCGACGGTTTCCGGGCAGCAGAAAAGGGGCTGGATGAGGAGTCAGATCCAGGGAGGGGTGCAGAGAGGTGCGGAGGCGCGGCGGAGGGCCGGTGAGGCAGAGGGTGAGCCGGCGGGGACGGCGCGGCAGGGGGAGGAAGGTCCGGCCGGGGAGGGGAGCGGGGTTCGCCGCTAGGGATGCTGCGCGGCCAGAAGGAGGGAGAAAGGGGGGGCTGCGCGCAAACCCTAACCCGACCACTTCCTTTTTTTATTCTAATAATAATAATAATATTATTATTATTATTATTATTATTAATTATTATTATAAACATATATACATATATAAACATATATAAACCCACTTATATAAACATAGGTACATACATATATATATATAAACATATATATAACATATATAAATATATACATAAACATATATACACATAAGCATATAACGTTAAAACATACTTATTTGTAAACATATATGTGTATATCTATACACCTATAAACATATATACACATACATATGTATATATACACATAACATTAGAACATAAACATATACAAACATAGGTACACATATATATACACGTATATAAACATATAAGCATACATATACATATATCTACACACATCACGTTAAAACTGGATGACCGTGCGGTATTTGCGTACCATACGCTACCCAAGTGGACATCGCGTCTGCACGTACCCAAGCGGGCAGCGTGTTCCCAAGTAGACTGCGCGTCTGCACATACCCAAGCGGGTAGCGCGTTCCCAAGCGGACTGTGCATCTTAAACGTACGGTGTTCGTGCACTGACCCAAACCATAAACTCATCCCTACATTAAAATTTTTAACCGGGACTCACCCGCACTTACGCAAAATCACACGACGCCAAGAGAAATAAAATAAATAAAAGGACTAAAAAAACGGGTGCAACAATTCTCCCCACCACAAACACTTTCTGCCCTCAGAAAGTCACCAAGCCAACAGTTAGCATAACTCGAGTCCGTGCCCGGGAAAAACCAGAAGAAACTGAAAGGGTCGGGGTGACCATTTCCAACACAAGTCACACCCGACCAACTCGAGTACCAACATTGTCCGAGGTTTAGGGGAGAACACGGGAGGGTTCTCCCCACCACAGAAATTTACTAACACGGAGACCTTGAAACTCGAACACACCACCCCTGAGGGGGGGGCCAACACGGGAACTCCCAAACTGAACCCATTTAATTTATCCACATAGACCGAACAACACTCATAGACTTAAATAGAAAGCTTGCTACGAAACGACCCAACAACCCAAGGATAAGGAATTAACTCAACCCCTCACACACCGACCGAATAAATCCTCACCGTAAACAGAGACTAGGGAATTCCTATACCGAACTCAAAAAGGAGCCCAAAACACCGCCCGTTAATTTCACAAAACCAAACATCCCCCTGACGAACACAGTTGAGACCCAACTCAAAATTAGAACGACCCATTTATTCACGGGCCCATCACCCTTCAAAAAGAACCAAACGATTAAAAACACACTGAGAACAGATAAGACCGCTTAGACTACAGTAGAACAAGTTCATCACATCACCACAACTATGATGAGCTTACAATAGTGACAAGAACAGAACGAGGAAACTTTGGATATTTCCCCTCATAAAGCTGAGGACATAATCCAAATTGAGGTTCTACACACCCTCGGAAACTCTTGACTCTGCGTGATCTTCACCCCAAGACCTGTGGTTGGGGCTCTGATGGCTGAAGAATCCCCTTCCTCACAGTCAGTCATTTGCATTTTCCAGTCCCCAACTTCTTCTTCTTCTCGAAAATTTAAATGACCACAACAGTGACATGTTTTTTTTTCAATGGAACGAAAGATAATGTCTTAGAATGCCTGAAATGGCCATACTAGTGGCACACAAGAGGATGGTCAGACAAGCTGGGAGTCGGCACCGATGAAGATGGCTTCTTGGAGACACGTTCCACCGGCCCGCACTCCTTTCCAGGTGAGGAACCTTCGCGGAAGTCGACCACCGTTAATCACACCCAAAACTCCAACGACGATGAGACACCTCATCTTTACTAGTCCAAAACTGAACCCTAAAATAACTCTAGGGCAGTACGAACCTTAACTATCCTGGGAGTTCCCAACAACCCAAAGACCCATTATCTTTTAGAACAATACAACTACTTCCAAAAGACTTCGGTTACCTCAAAAAGCAAGAAACTCACAAAAGGAACTGAGAACTGAGCATAACTCATTGACAACTTTTGGAGGCTTTCTGGGTGGCATACTCATGGTAACACGAGAAACGTCATCAAAATTGGCATTAAGCCAAAACTCAATCAAAGCAACAACACAAGCCAAGGTCAAAAGGCTCATAAGCCAAACATATACAAACACAAGCATAAATCACTTTCCAAAACCATTATTTCCTTAAAATTTTAAAACCCACCTATGGCACCTTATGAACCGTCACATGTGCGTTCATTCAATCTCGCTCACATCATCTGCAAACAAGTGCCCCTACGCACTCTCCGTACATACCAACGCACGTGTGACCCTCCATATGGAGTGCCAAGGTTCAAACACTTATTTCCTTACCAAATCCAAACACATTCCATATTGTTCTAAACCAATACACTTTCTCTTTAAAAAAACTCACTTTACAAATTTCAAAAACAATTTGGAAGAAACCCTTTTTTCATTTCGAAATCACTTTCATTTTCAACACACACACACAGAGACCGAGTTCAAAATGAAACACAACTAACTATAAACCATCGGAATGAGGGACTAGTGTCTGTGCTTAACCCAGCGACATGGTGGTGAGACATTCCCCAAGTAATACATAACACTAAGAGGACCTTAAACCGGGCACTTGGACTCCACGTGGGTCACCACCCCACATGAGGACGCAATGTGAACCGATTCTCTCTCATTGTCATCCCTCAATCCAAAATAACCAAAGACAAAAGGCTCAAAATCCAGACTACCCCTGGTAACTCAGGTCTTGTCACGGGTGGTGGTGATCAAGCACCAACCCGTAACCTACCTCCTAAGTCTTGAAAATCCTAATATCCTTCTACTAGACATCCCAAATATCAAGGGCCTGCTCTGATACCATTTTGTCACGAACCAACCCGGGTCGACCCTGAACCGTTCACCCGAGTCGGCCCGCGACATGTCCTGAGGGGCGTTCCCGATCCCCACGGGCTGGAAACCAGTGTCGGGCATCAAAGTTAAAATGTTGGGAATGATTTGGCCCATAAAAGATAAATAAGTAAATAAAAAAACAGGACAAAAGCACTAAACTCTAGCAGCGGAAAGAAATAAAACCAAACAGCAGACGTACCTCCATGTGACCCTTCGGTAACCTCCCAACCAAGGCCAAACATTGCTCCCAAAATGAGCAACTCAGCCAAGAAAACTTGAACAAGGGAAACCTGCGACTGAAATGATAAAATAGGTGTGAGAATTAAAAAAACTCAGTAGGGATGCCAAAGTAAACCACATAATCCAACCAATACCACTTTCCAGAAACAATCCCAAAAACACTAGTTTGCACATACACAGATATAAAATAGGGTTTTCATATTTTAAAGGAAAAATTATCCCATTTTACCATCTCAAAACCCAACATAGGCCACAACCCGTTTTCCCCAAAACAATGCATTTCTTGAAAGTTGAAATTTTAAATTTATGTTTATCACATTTGTGAAAAAGAAGAACAGGTAATAAGTAAATGCTGGAAACCAAGTGCAAGTAAAAGTAATCAAGAGGATATAAGCAATAACCATGGGTGATCCTAAACATCCCTAGAAAACCCCTGGACGTACTCGGGTTCAGACTACCTGCCGGCATGGTACTCCACAGTCAATAACCAACTGGCCTCCCTAACCGCCAACCAGTGGCACGCCCCACAAGGCCTACCTACCAAGGGGGGACTAACCCGTCTAATCAGGGTTATCCAGCAACCGTCACTCGATTCTCTAAAAAATGCCCAGGAACCCACGGTGGTTTTAATAATACTGTGTAAGTGGGAGGCCCTCGCACGCGTGACTCATCTCACCGCACTTGCCAACCCCTTACACGGAAACCACTACACGACAATCCTAGAAGGGAAGTCCCCCTGTAGATATGCCCCACAAATATGCATATATTAAATTCTTTCACGTTCAACAAGGTAATAATCGGGCCTTCACAGCATGCGCAGTTTCAAAACGTTTCGTAAACGAGTTAAGTTGCCAATCGGGCACCCTCATTTTTTCCAAAAGTCAGTGCAAATGCATTCTTTTCAAAGAGTCAACACAAATATTTCAATTGAGTTGGAAGAGACAAACGGGACTTTAAGCAAAAATACCATCTAACTCACACCAAAAACCAACCAGGCCAGCTTCTTCCAATTCCCTTTGAAACAACACATTATTTTCTCTGAAACCTAGTTTTAAGAAAACATAGCTTTAATGTGTCATTTTCATTTGGAGTCACATCCAATGGAACCTTTAGTTTTTAGAAGAATCACCTTAAAAACCATCTTTAATAAAACACTTTAGCATTGAAACCAAACTCAATTCTTTCACAACACTTTATAAAAGCAAAATGCATCTTTCAAACCAACCACCATTTCCAAATATTTTCTAAACCAACTTTCTGGTTCGTCTTTTTGTTAAACAAAAACACCAAAGTAATTTTTACATTTCCAAAACACAATCACTATCAATTTTAACCAAACACATCACAAAGCAATTGATTTAACTTTACCAAGAACCTATGCATTTCATATAAACCAACATCAAAATCCACTTTCAAAAATTTAAAGCAGCAATATAACTAAGCCAGATGCTTTTCATAAATACGATAGAGATGAAAAAGATATAAAAGGATTAATTGAAATCATTTTAGTGCTCAAGGTTTGAATCTAAAAAATAAATGTTTGGAAACACCTACCTCGAACAAAGGTTACGTCAAGCTTTCTAAATCAAGCAGAAACTCGCTCGCACGCACGTACTTCCACATATATATATATATATATATATATCCTTAAATTGATGCACGTGTTCCCTGCGCCATGAGGGAACACGCAGACAAAAGATATATATATATATATATATATATATATATATATACATATTCATACCTGGGAATATGCGTGCGCACCTTCGAAACCAACCGCAACTCCCTACGATAGATCCCCGAGACTCAAAACACCACAAATCCCTAAAATAAAATTAATCCAAATAAATGAATCAAGATACAATTCAAAAACCAACTCTATATAAATTACCAAGTTCACAAGTAACACTCAAATCACATCTGCACCATTTTTATAAAACAACACTAATGGAAACGCCCTCAAAATCTCATCAATTTTTGTTAACATAAACATAATTAAACAATCACACCAAAGACTAATTTTAATGAATTACACCAATGCCAAAACATCACAAAAAAAACAATACAAGGATACCATAAGGACTTGAATTACATTTTAAAAATTAACAAAGAAAGATTTTGCACTTAAACAATCATAACACCATAGATGCATGCTGACATAAACCAGGAACCGACTCTGGACCAGATAAAGACCTCAAGGGTCCGCAACTCAATTCACATTTAAATTAGCGTAAGAATATATAACAAAGTATAAATATATATACTTACCCAAAAAAACGGCGAGCATTCCGAAAAGATCCGAAATGCTTTGCCTTCAGCGGCGGTGGACGGGACGCAGTCCGACATGCCCCGAGAAACCCTTCGCAAACTCGACGAGGGGATTCTTGGCCACGCCGGAGCAACGCGGAGGCACTGCGAAATGCCGCGTTCGCCGAAACCATGCCGGGAAGGGGGGTCGGGTTCGGACAGCGGGTGCTAGGCAGGTGTAGGGTAGCAGGGCGGCGCCGGAATAGGGCCGGTGGCGGTTTCCGGGCAGCGGGATAGGGAGCCGGATGGGGGCGCTGGCGGAGGGGAGCGGCGGAGGCACCAGCGGTTTCTGGGTAGCGGAAAAGGGGACAGACAAGGATCCAGAGCCGGGGAGGGGTGCGGAGGCACGGCGGAGGGCCGGCGAGGTGGAGGGTGAGCCGGCGGGGACGGCGCGGCAGAGGGAGGAAGGTCCGGCCGGGGAGGGGAGCGGGGTTCGCCGCTGGGGATGTTGCGCGGCCAGAAGGAGGGAGAAAGGGGGGGGCTGCGCGCAAACCCTAAATCAACCTCTTCCTTTTTTTTATTCTAATATTAATAATAATAATATTATTATTATTATTATTATTATTATTAATATTAATTATTATTATAAACATATATACATATATAAATATATATAAACATATATAAACCCACTTATGTAAACATAGGTACATACATATATATATATATATAAACATATATATAACATATATAAACATATATAAACGTATATATAAACATATATACGCATAAGCATATAATGTTAAAACATACTTATTTGTAAACATATATGTGTATATCTATACACCTATAAACATATATACACATACATATGTATATATACACATAACGTTAGAACATAAACATATAAAAATGTAGGTACACATATATATACACATATATAAACATATAAACATACATATACATGTATCTACACACATCACGTTAAAACCGGATGACCGTGCAGTATTTGTGCACCGTACGGTACCCAAGAGAACAGCACGTCTGCACGTACCCAAGCGGGTAGCACGTTCCCAAGTGGACTGCGCATCTGCACGTACCCAAGCGGGAAGCGCGTTCCCAAGCGGATTGCGCGTCTTAAACGTATGGTGTTCGCACACTGACCCAAACCATAAACTCATCCCGACATTAAAATTTTTAACCGGGACTCACCCGCACTTACGCAAAATCACCCGACTCCAAGAGAAATAAAATAAATAAAAGGACTAAAAAAAGGGTGTGACAGTATATGTGGGTAGTGATGGTAGCGGGTGTCACTTAAAACCTATGCCAAATATGTGATTTTAAGGGTTGATGGGCAACATGAAAGGTGTAGGCATTTGACCAAGCCTTGAAATGTTTTATTTATTATTTTATTATTATGTTATGGTATGTGATTTCCCAAAATGCATGGGAATCTTTCATTTTACCTAGCAATATTTTGATTTCTTGGGATGCCTGAGAATCACCTAATGAGATGGATGAGGCCCTGGTATTCCTTGTATGTTTGGGATATGATCTCATGGTATATTGGGGGTAGATTCTTAGCTCAACTAAATACAGAGATTTAGTTGATGTAATACCAAAAACCTAGATGTTGTACCTAGGATATAGCATCAAAGATCTCGTGATATAATATATAGGAATACCCGGTTTGATATGGGTTTTATTGATATTGTGATACCATTGAAAATTACTAAATGTTGGTATTCTAATGGACATACCAGTAAACCATTATGAATACTCGTGATGTTTGGTATTAAAATGGAAGGTGCCAGGTGGGTGTATATCCTCAAGAATGACATTTCATACATCTCAAGTGTGATTTTTGGATCACCTCATTTGATCCCTAGGATACCCCTCTAGGATCAGGTGTACGCACCATTAATGGATTGGATGAGGTTTCATGATATATTGGATTCCCGGGATATTAACCATGGGATACAAAGAGGGTATTCCCTTTAATTTTATAGGTTTCCTAGGAATTATTCATGAATGTATGTATAGGATTTTTTAGGGATTCCCCCTCCAAGAAATTAGTCATAAACCTGACATTAAAAATTTCTAAGTATTACCATGGGGTTCAATTTGAGGGATTGAGGATGAGAGATTCCCAATGATTCCCCATGATATACTACTCATCAAGGGAAGTATGAGAATAGTGTCCCCAAAGAGAATATAAAGGTTCCCTTGAGGTGATTATAATGACCAAATACACTCTAATGTTAGTTGAAGTAGGTATAGTCAATCAGGTTCATGGACCTGAGGATCAATGACAGTTATTGTTAATATCTCAGGGTATATGTATACTCTCTTGGGCAGTTGGTATTTATTGGTTGGAATGGTCATTGTGATGTTCTCGGATAAATTTTAGTATCAAAAAAAATAAGGTATCATGTTTGGTTTTATATATTTATTTTAGTGCTTTATTTATTTATTTTGAGCTTTTCATGTGCATATATAATTGCATTAATACTATAGAATAGGACTATGTTTTTGGTTCCCTAATGAGTTATGTTCTCACACTCTAATCATTTTACCATTGCACTTGGGTACCCAATAAGACTTCACTTGGTTATAGGTGTAGGTTGGGAAGAGGACTGGGTATGTATGTTTGAGTTGGGATAACTTGGATAGTGAGGACACTAGGGTGAGGTATTTATGGAGCCTCAATTTCTTTACTTTTATGCAATTATAACTATTTGAGTTTGTGTGATTATTTCATTTTTTTTAGAGTATGATCTTTTTTTATTTTTGTTTCCTACATACACTATTATTTAGTTATTTATTTTAGGATGTTTCATTCTATTATAGAGGGTACAGTCTCCCCACCAAGCCTTTATAGGCCCCAACTACTAGTCACCAACCTATGGCATAAGGGAAGGCACGCTTGAGGTCACATGGAAGTATAGTATGATTACTATTTGGAGTGAACATGGGTAGGGTGTTATAAAGTGGTATTAGAGAATGTTTTATTGTCTTATTATTTGGGACTTGGTATCCAGGATTTTAGGAATGTTTTAGAGCCTTTTATAGATACTAGGTCAGTGTGTCGTGAACACCTTCACCAATAGGAAGTCTAGATTGTCAGGGATGGAATTGATGTTTTGGATTTTTTATGCTATAGTTGATTGATTTTCACCACATTTGATGCACATGATGTTTGTATTCATGAGTTGTTGGATTTATAGATCTTGTCCCATTATCCATAGACCATTTAAAGATTTTACTCTTGGTCCATAGAGGTAAGAGGCATCTCATGCATCATGATTTGGCATATAGAATTAACATGACATGTAGGGACCTTCTAGTGTGATTTTTTCACTAATTAGAGGTTTTAATGTTTGATTTGTCAACATATACTCACATAAAATTTTCACATATAAGTACATAGTCACATTCTACTCAACTATATCAACATGTGTATTTTTTTCATATGATGATAGGTTATGTGGATATATGGTAATACATGTGTGATGATAATGACATGGTCCCTCAATATGTGGGATGTAAGGTGGTTATATTCAGTGAGTGAGGTATGGGGTGCCTTAGTGAGAACCCCTAGTGGGTTGTTAGTATTCAGGTTCGATTACTTAATGTGTCAATAACAACCTATATGGTTTTTTTTCGTATAGCTTGGAATGGAATTATATATAACCAAACCTCATGTTTGTGTCTCTTTAGTATAGATCCTTAGTGGGTAATGTTGGTAGAGTGATTGTGCTTGTGTTATGTGCATGGATGATCAGTTATTTAAATTTTCAGTAACAACCTATATGGTATTTTCTCATATATCTTAGAATCACATTCTATCTAACCAAGCCTAATGACTATAGTAACTTAAAACAGATCAGGCCAGATTATTTCATGGGGGATCAGCCTAAGTTGGGATTCTTAAGGGATTATTCTTGTGTGTGGATTCTTGGTGAGAATTAGTGTATGGAGGTTTGATGGTTTTTTAATGGGGTGTTGGTTATACATATGAGACTTTTGAGTTGGTGGTTTGTCACATTAGATGTCTTGGGTTGTTTGGGATGGAAGATAGAGGTGTTTCCTATGATATGTGGCCTTCTTTGAGACCGAACTTTTGGACTAGGTGGGATACCTAGAGACCTTGAGATGTGACTTGGTGTTTAGTGAGTCTTAGTTTTTAAAATGATATAGGGTAACCCATGAGAGGGATTTTCTTGGGGACTAGTGTTCCATAGAGGAAAAAGGACATGATATTCCATGGGTTTTTCTATGATCAAGCACCTTGGGTGCTAGCATCGTGGTATCAAGATTTGTTTCTAAGGTCTAAACCATTTGAGTATCTATTCTTGTTAAATTTGGATGCGCTTAATAGTGCGGTGAGAGTGTGGGTAGACACTAATTAATTGAAATGGTGTTCTATGATAGATAAACATGTGTATATCTTGATGAGTTTACATGATGTGGGGCATGGTCAACCTAGTTTGGTGACGTGACTCATGGGAGCATGAGTCTAGTTTTCTGTAGTTGGGTAGTTATGGAGTGTGTTCTTGTTTATTTTTAGATGAGATCGAGGTAGTTCATGCATGGGTTATGCATGGTATTGTTCAAGTTGTAGTTTATTATGACCATATTCCATTTGATGGTTGATGGGTTCTAATAGGAAGTGTTGAGCATGGATTATAAGGACATACATGCATGCTTTGGTGGTGGAACCTTTTTTGGTGGTGCTCAAGGAATAGTATAAGGTAATCCATATGATGGGGAGTGCACCAATGACCATTTAAGGGTGTGACCCTCATTATGGTTGGACATTCAGGTTTTCGATGATGACATCCCAATGATTTAAGAACATGATGGAAGATACCTATGTTTATAGGGTTATGGTCATGATAGGATTAGTCGTTAGATAATCGATATGAGTAAGTGAATATAATTTTATCTATTCCTAAGGTTGACACCATATTTGAGTGTCAAACGAGATAATGGATTGATTCAGTGCATTGAAATTGGGCTCAGGTTGATCTCAGTGTGATCCAAGGGTGATTTGTGGGGTAATCCATGAATCGTGACTTTTTCATGGGGTTAATCCCTATTTCATATCATGGTTTAGGGGGTTAATCATGGTATGAAATGTTTTTTTCCATGATTTATGGGGTGAACTAGTTTTATGACATGTTTCAGGGGTGAAACCCAGTCTTGTCGCATGGCTCAAGGGTGAATCATGTGAAAAAAGTAATGAAGGTGACATTTTGGCAGAAAATTCTTGGAATGTGAGGAGAGTTAATGTTGTGGATCGGGGTATGAGTAAGACCTGGCATGTGAGGTTCACTAGTAGAAATGTTGGGAGGAGTCTGGAGTTTCTTTTGAGGATATATCAATGGGTGTGACTGATCATTTTGAGTATGTTTGGATAGAGGAAGTCCATATAGTGATGTTATTAAGTATTATACATGGTGAGAGGGAAATCGTGTTGTGAGAATCATGTGGGATATGGTTAGTGGGTCGATGGGCCACTGGAAATTCATTTATGGTCAGCAGGTTCTATGATGAAGACCACCATGGTTTGGAATCATCCTTAGAAATCAAAATCTTAGGTGGGGAGAACCACAATACTTAGGATTAATTGGGATAGACACTTTGTGGTGTCATTAGATATGGGTGTGGTGATATTCATCTCAATGTTAGTGTTATTTAGTGAGTAGGTGACTCAGATTCCAATGAAAGTTGTATTCATGTTCAGAGTTCCCCAGAAGAGGCGCATTGGGAGTTTGGGAATTGAGTGAGACATGTTGATCATTATTTATTAACCATTTAAGTTTGGTTTCATTTCTTTAATGATTGACTATATTTATTAGCGATGATAAGTGTTATAGTTGGGAGATTGTAAAACCCTATGTTCATATAGGTAGAAAAATCCTAGAGGGAATTTGAGTTTTTGTTTTGTTGATGGTTCATTTTTGAGTACCGAGACTCAGACTGGATTTCTGAGCATTTGGAAAACCCAAAAGGGTGTTTTCATATGGGGTTCAAGGCTTGGGTATTGACTTAATACATTAGGAGGTTGCGAGAGGATGATCGGGTGGTTGAAGTGTAGAAAGGGAGCTGTTGTAGGGGATTCACATTATGAATAGTACATTCACAGCATAAATGATAAAAATATGGGGAAAATCCCTATTCCAAAGTTTCACGACATGAACTAGAGGTTCAAACCTTGAAATGGGGTTTGTGGGTTTTTAAAAAAGGGTTTATACACCTTTTTTCTTGGGTCTACATACGTGTTTGGGGAGACCAACTACTGGACCCCCATGTATTCTTTCCTCTATTTAGTATGATTCTTGGTGTGATAAGATGATGGTTATGGGTAAGGTTATCATCTCCTCTCCCTCTATCTTCTTTTCCCTCATATTTCACTAATTTCAACTTTTTTATTTAGGGATAAAAAAATTATTTCACCATATAATGGTGAAATTTCCCATTTTCGATGGGGCTCTAATGTAGCCTAGGTAGAGGGAATCCTGAGACTATTTATGCCTATTTTTTCATCATTTCACCAAAGGTACATTGTGACACATATTTATTTAATGTTTTTCTTAAAATATAATTTAAATTGATAATTGTTTTTCTATCACGAATTAGGATTTTTTTTCATGGGTTGGTGTAGGGGGTGTGTTGTGGGCCCTACGAGTGTGGTTAGTCGAGGTTCTGGAAACATGGTAGTGCTCGGTGAGTGGTTCGAAAATTATGACGATTTGGTTTAAATTAAATAATTAATTATAATTGTATATAGTTAATTATTTTGTTTTATAGATTGAGGAAAGATCATGGGTGGTGTTATGCGCTCAGTTGGGACTTGGATGATCCTTAGTAACTAGTTGTTGGGATAAGTATTAAATGGAAAAGCTTCAGGATAATATGGGGAGTCCTTGTACTATACCTATGGATTTATTCATTTTGTTATATTCATGTGGATGTGTGGTCACACCACTGAGGATGTTGCCCTATTTAATTTAGTTTATTTGGTCACTAAATAAATTGTATGATTTAAAATAAAATCCCATAGTATGAACGAAGTGCTAAGGCCATGTTGTACATTGGGTAATGATTGGACACCTCGGGTGTCGATGGATTAGGCATGTACTAAGAGGATACCTAGATGTGGATACCTCTAAGAATGGGTAATATGAGACTCAAGATGGATGTTCCTAGTAGGTTGAGTGAGGACCCTTGAGATGTGTGTATCCTAGGTGGATAGAATTACAAAAAATTGGACTTGGGTTGGGGTGATTGGACCGATCTGTAGTGACTCGATACATAAAGATGGTTCTTGAGCCATGAATCAAGACTATCATCAGTATGGCATACCCCTGAGGTCTATGAGGCCTTGATATGACTTTAGTGATGTTGAGGGATGGGATTTCCTTTGAGCATCAGGCATAGGATCCTGAGTGGGATTCCTCCTCTATAGTGATGACCCAAGGCACCCCCATGGGTTCCCTATCATGAGATGACCCTGAGTGGGTGTATTTAGTTATGGGTAGAGATAGTAGTGGTTGTTACCTAGAACCCATACTGAACATGTGAGACCGAGGGGTGATGGATAGTGTAATGGGTGTGGGAGTTTGGCCAGCCCTTGAATTTTTTTATTGTATTATTTTGTTATGGTGTGTGATTTGTTAGGACAACTAGGAAATATCTATTGGGACTAGCACTATTGTGATTTCCTGAGATTCCTAGGAATCACCCGTTGATATGGATGGAGTCCTGGGATGCCTGGTATATTTGGGATTTGGTGTCATGGTATATTGGGGGTGGATGCCTTTCTCAGCTAGCATCCATATAACTAGTTGATGCAAGAGTGGATTCCTAGAGGTGGTACCTAGGATCTAGAATCATAGAGTGCATGGTCTCATATATATGAATGCTTGGGATATTAGGGGTTCCTCTAATATTGTGATACAATTGATAATTTCAGGGTGTCTGGATTCAAATGGAAATACTAGAAGACTAAGGCAAATGTCTATGATTTCTGGGATTCGGATAGCAGTATGAGGTTTAAGGTGGGATTATATACTCAATAACGTGATATCAAACATCCCAATGGTAACTATGTAATCCCCTCTTTTGATTCATAGGATACATCATTATGATCAAGTGGAAACACTAGTTATGGATTGGTAGAGGTGCAACAAGATATCAAATGCCCAGGATATTAGTCGTGGGATCTGAGAAGGGAATTCCCTTTTATTTCCTAGGTCTCCTAGGAATCAATCACACCTTAATTTAAATGATTTATTATGGATTCCCCCTCCTAGGAATCAGTCATCAGCTTGACATCAAGAACACCCAGCTATTACTATGGGATTCATCTTGAGAGCTTGAGGATGAGGGATTCCTGGTGATGCCCCACGATTTTCTACTCATCAATGGAGGTGTGATAATGGGATCCCAAGAGATAGGAAATAGGTTCCCCTAGGGTGATGCTAATTCTCAGAGGCACTTTGGCATTGGTCAAAGCAGTTATAGTTGATCAGATTTTGGACCTGAGGATCGATGATAGTTATTGAGCATGGATCGAGGTATTTTTATATTCCCTTATGGTGGTTGTGATTCACTAGTTGTCATAGTCATCATTACATGCTCAAATACATTTCATAATTGGGTCGAATCAGGTATCATGGTTAGTTTTATTTATTTTTTTTAGTGGTGTATTTATTTATTTTGAGCTTTTCAAATGAACATCACTGCTTTTTTGTTATAATATGGGACTTTGTTGGAGGTGATCTATTGAGTTATGTACTCACAACCTACCCATTTCATCATTGCACTATGGTACTTGAGTGGACTTCACTTGGTTGTAGTTACAAGTTGGGGAGGCCCATGAATACATTTTTTATTTGGGATAGCTTGGATGATTAGGAGACTAGGATGATGTATTTATAGAGCCTCGTTGTCTTTATTTTTATGTGAGCATGATCATTCGAGTTTGTGTGTTTCATTCCATTTTATTATAGTGTGCTCTTATTTATTTCTATTTCATGCATACTCTATTATTTAGTTATTTATTTTATGATTTTTCACTCTGATGTAGGGGGTATACTTTCCCCATGATACCTTTATATACCCATGTTGTTGGTCGACTAGCTTGGAGTGCGAGGAGATGCATTTGAGGTCATGTGAAAGCTTGGTCTAGATACTATTTAGAGTGAGTCTAAGCAGGGAATTACAAGTCTTATATTCAATGCATTTTAGGTGTTTGTTAATCTCATAACACCTCTATGTAATTAGTACCATATCTCTATATGACCTTTTGAATAAACCCAATTTAATACATAATAAAACAAAAATAATAATAATAAACTATAGGGGGGATATGATGGTAATGAGAAGAGGACGTAAGCAACAGTAAGGATGAACAGTAACAATACAGGGAGGTGATTATAAGGGAAAACGCATGACTATAGAGGTGTGGGGAGGTAGGGTAGGGAAAGTGTCACTAGGGTAAGGGTAAAGATAAATAAGTTTTATTTTTTTTAGAAAAACTTAGCAATGTATTTAAAAAAACATCGCTAATTAAAAGATTTGGTAGTAGTTTTCTAAAAATTGGAGTTAAAGTTAATGTTTAATAGTGATTTTTAAGTGTACCACTGAAAAACAATGAAACCGAATAGGAAAAAAGTTTAGTGATAGTTTCTAAAACCGCTGCTATATGTATAATTTATTATAGTGTATAGAATATAATAAAAATAATTATTATAGTGATCAATTATATCAGTATTTTAAAAGATACTAGTACTATAAATATGACTTTTAGTGACCACCAAAATCGGTCACTAAAGGCCTTTATAGACCACCATGTGGCCACTTTTGGTGGTCACAGTTTCTCGACTGGTGTTCCTCAACACCAACTACCATGGGAAACCACCAAAACTACCCTTTGAAATGACCTGATTTTTGGTGTTGAAAGTACGCTGGGGAACGTGGGGCAGCTGAGAGGTAACAAGGAGGGGCCCCGGGCTTCAGTTGACATCCATGGTAGATGTGCAGTAGCCAGAGTTAGTGGTTGGGGTGATGTTGGGAGATTAAGGGGTGGAGGTCGAATTTTGGGGGAAACTAGTTCGGTGGAGGCTGTGTTGAGGGTGACGAGAAGTGATGGGGTGTGGTAATGGGGGTGGCCAGGGGTGGTAGGGTGGTGGCGGGGGCGACAAGGGGTGTCGATGGATATTGTGGCAGTGACATTGGGGAAGATAGTGGTATGGGTAGGAAAAATCCTACCCATTTACATTTTTGTATTAGTGACTACCATTATTGATTGTTAATACTATCATTAGTTACTTACAATGGCATTTTCCTACTTCTTCATTGCTGAAACCCAAATTTCTTGTAGCGGATTCTCGTTCCTCCTACTCTTTATTTTCCTAATTTTCTAGTGGCTTTTCCTTTATCACTATAACTCTTCAACATCACAAATAACTCCATGTGGTTGTAAAAATCACTACACTATGGTGAATTTTTAGTGAAAAACTCACATACAAACCAAAAAATAGTTTTTAAAAAAATTGAAAAAAAAAATCAAATAATACTAGGTTATAACTTTTTTGAATTCTATAGTAAAAAGGCAGTAGAGGCTATGTTGCCTTCCCTATTAATTAAAATCCAGCATATTGAATGATTCCTTTACCTCTCATCGATGCAGATCGATTACATGGAAAAGGCAGTAGGGGTGTGACTGCCTTTCATATAAAGTAAATTGAAATGAAGCTTCAGTTATTTCACCTTTTGTGTAAATAAAGGTAAAGGGCGGCATGGGGTTTTTTCCAATCCTTGAAGTGCCTATAAAAGGGACCCTCCCCCTCACTCAAAAATCCCTTCATCTCTCTAAGTTTTACTATATCTCTCTCGAAAATAAGCTTCCTTTTTGTGTGGTGGTTTTGATGGCCTAAAAGAAGTGTTGATTTTTGTGAAGCTTCATTTAGTGGTATTTTTTCTTATTTATTTTAAAGTTATTTATTTATTTATTTGATTTTTTTTAGTTAGTTCTTAATATGTTATTTATTTATTAGTTTATTTAGTTATATATAGTTTAGAAATAATATTTATTATTAGTAATGATTAAGTATATATTAACTATTGAATAACTTAGGATTAAATAATGATTACATAATTATTATCTAATAATAGTTAACTAATGAATATCATTTGATTAACTAATGACTAAGGCATAATTAATTAAGTATTAGGTAATATTTAACTAATTATTATCTAATGAATAGATAATGATTAACTAATTATTAAAGAATGATTAAATAATGATTAGCTAATTATTTAAGAATAAATAACTAATGATTAAATAATGATTAATTAATGATTAACTAATGATTAAAGAAATATTAACTAATGATTAAAGGATGGTGAACTAATTATTAAATATTGATTAACTAATGATTAAGTAATGAATAAAGAATGATTAACTGATGATTGACTAATGATTAACTAATTATTAAATATTAATTAACTAATTATTAAAGATTGATTAACTAATTATTAAATAATTATTAAAGATTTATTAACTAATGATTAATTAATGATTAAATAATGGCTAAGGAATGATTAAAGAATGATTAAATAATGATTAACTAGTGATTAAATATTGATTAACTAATGATTAATTAATGATTAACTAATGATTAACAAATTACTAAAGAATGATTAACTAATGATTGAATAATGACTAATTTATGATTAACTAATTATTAAATATTGATTAAATAATTTTTAAAGATTGATTAACTAATGATTAACTAATGATTAAATAATGATTAAATAATGAGTAAATATTGATTAAATAATTATTAACTGAGTAGCTAAAGATTAACTAATAACTAACTAATGATTAATTATTGATTAAATATTGATTAAGTAATGATTAAATAATGATTAACTAATGAGTAACTAATGATTAATGATTAAATAATGATTAAATATTGATTAACTAATGATTAAATATTTATTAAATATTGATTAACTAATTATTAACTAATTATTAACTAATGATTAACTAATGATTAAATAATGATTAACTAATGATTAACTAATGATTAACTAATGATTAACTAATGTTCAACTAATGATTAAATAATCATTAAATATTGATTAACTAATTATTAAATAATTATTAACTAATGATTAAATAATCATTAAATATTGATTAACTAATGATTAAATCATGTTTAAAGAATGATTCACTAATGATTAAATATTGATTAAATAATTATTAACTAATTATTAAAGGATGATGAGCTAATAATTAAAGATTGATTAACTATTGATTAAATATTGATTAACTAATGATTAAGTAATGATTAATTAATGAATAAATAATGATTATCTAATGATTAGCTACTTATTAAAGATTGATTAACTAATGATTAACTAATGATTAAATATTAATTAAATAATGATTAATTAATGATTATATATTGATTAACTTTGGATTAATATAGAATAAACATATGATAAAAGATGACAAACTAGATGACTAAGAGGTTTAAATGCACACATGATTTATTACTCCCATGATTTAGATGATTCATACATTATTGCATGTCTTGTTTGTTACTCTCGACGGATATGTTTTAAATGAATCACATTATCTTTATAAACCACTAAACATACCTTTAGTAAAGTTAAAATTTTTACTACAAATCATTAGTGTCGTGTTTTAAGATATAATAAAATGTTCTAAAATTTTAATATCATAAATATTATATGGTTATGTAAGTAATAAAATTCTTTTTTTGATACTACAATTGGATTTCACTCAAGCACAGATGTACTTAGGGGTAAAACCTAAAAAAAATGCATTGAGCTAGACTCGATTGGGAATTGGTGAAAGATAATGGGCCTTGATGCACACATGGTTTGACACTCTCGGGGGATATTATTTAGATGATTTATATTTTATTTATAAACTATTGAACATGCCTTTAGGAAGATTAAAAATTGTAATATGAAACATTAGTGTCATCTTTTAGGATATAAAAAGGCATTCTAAAATTTTATTATAATAAATATTGTATGGTCAACCCTCAATATCAATCGTATTTACATTATCAGAATCTTGATCAAAAACATTTTTCATGCAAATAATCATGTTTTCCTTTGTCTACTACTACAGGGGTGTTATTCAAATTGAGAAAATATATTCTTATAGTAGATAACTAATATAAATGTTTAGGACAACTAATTGTGTAACCCTAAGTGGGCTTCAAGAAATAATTCATGGTTTCTTAAATCTGGGACCAAATCTAGAGATCAAGTCTATTAGTTATAGACATTTTCAATTCCCATATACACTATGAAATCTAACTTTTCTATTAGATTTTGATGAGTACTAGGTCTAAGAAATAAATTTATTTTCTCAACGGTCAGATAGTTACATGATAGAGTTATATGTTGAGGTTTCTACAATAAAAAAATGTCAAATTGTATAAATACATAGACTTACAAGAGTGGTTGAAGAAGGCCCATCCTGAGAAATTGAGGTTATTCCCTATGATTCAGAAAAGGACAACCTAGCTAATCTTTTGGATATACATATAAATCTAACTTTGGATGAAAATTTTTCTAATATTATTAAGCTACCACTTGAAAATAAGCTATATTTTACTTTATTTTTGAAGTCAGGATCATCTCATCTAAACTCTATTCTGTTGAAAAATTCCAAGGCCTTTATTGTCTGTTGTAAAACATTTATGTGTTATTTAATGGGTTTATTCTTGTCTATTTCACTTTATATGATCATAATTTTCATTTTATCATGGATAAATAAATTTATTTGATGTTTTCTCTTCTTTTTACCTCACTTTCTAAAATATTCAATAAAATATTTTCTAATAAACTTTTAGACATGTTATGTCTTAAATTCTACCAGTTATAACATTATGTTGACCATAGCATTATATTTACATTTTACACTTAAGAATTATTTTATATTTTTAAATAAATATAGAGGATATTATGCTACTCATAGAGTAGTACAAGCATGTTTCACACAATGTGATAGCGGTCCATGAGGTTCGATGGATCAGGGTACATCGAGCATAGAATTATCATCACATTATGTCTTCATCCACCATTATACCATACCTACATCATGTGGACTTATACATAATTTTGGTATCAAATTTTACATTTGTTCATCATCACCTACTTGATGCACTCATCAAGATATGGAGACTTTATACATACACATTCCACTTTCCCGAGGGAGAGATGCCCATCACCCTTGATGATATGGTAGTCCTACTATGTCTTCCTATCTAGGGAGATGCTGTTATAGGACCCACCCATGGAGACTAGCCTGAGTTTATACAGAGATTTCTAGGCATCGAAATTTTGGTTGATGATGATGCTACAGATGGTGGGTCCATATCTATGAGGTGGATGGAGATGAATTTTTCACAGTTACCTGCTGACGCTAATGAGAAGTCTGTCATGTGTTACACCCATGCTTATAAATTGCGACTAATTGGAGGGAAATTGTACATTTATCACTCTATTATACAAGTGCACATGATGTATCCTGACCTACTAGAGGATTTTGATCTGGTTAGGAGATACAGATGAGTTTTTTTCATGCTTGGATTACACATACAGATCATTATGTACGACGTGCTGATCAAATCACACAGATCTCAGGGGATGTTTCATTATTCTTTATATGTGGGCATGGGATAACATCCCTCCCTTATCCCCTATTGTTGTTGGTCAGGATATTCATATATATGTGTTGCATAAATCTCTTCATGGATGCTGGTATGATCACTCATCTCTATTGGTTTCTGATGCTAGTAAGAATTATTAAATTTAATTTCTTATTATTTATCACTTTCAATGTTGTATTTTACAAGTGGATTCACACACACCACTTAATTAGAGATCCAATACACAATTTGGGTGTATACCATCTCATATTAGACAGTCTACTACCCACTGAAGTAAGTATATATAACCTCTCATTAACTGAAATTTTATATAATATCCTCATTTTTTTAGTAATAATATTTTTTGAAAAATCTCACATGTCATTTTAGATTACATGGATGCCATACTGGGCTTTATTAGACCAGCTACCTACATACTACACTGATGGACTTCATGATGTGATGGTTATAGTTCCTCTCATTCAATTTCATATTATAAAGTGGAACTAGCCTGATAGAGTCATGTTCCGGTTTGGTTGTGTTCATCATATTCTATTTCCACTGAGATAATCACCAGTGCTTTATTCTGTGAAGCTGACAAGGAAGTAGGATGTCGACTGGTGCTGACACTACTACGAATTTCTCTATTAGCAACCACCAAAATTGGTCGGTAATGGGATTTAGTGACTGCCGCTCGGCTTCCTTTGGCAGTCACAGTTGGTTCGTCAATATAGGGTATCATCAACTTCCAAATGCGGTCACTGTAGCCTTTATCACCACGATTACATCAACAATCTATAGGAAGAACATTAACAACCACTAAATTGGTCGCTAATGGCCCAGAAAAACAATAGATATAGTGACCACCATAGGTTGTCGCCAATGGTCGTGAAAAATGGAAATCTATAGTGACCTCCTATAGTGGTCCCTATTCTAGAAAAAAAATAAAAAAAAACTATAGTTATATAGCCCCAACAAACTACAAGTAGTTTTCCAACCACATATAACCAAAATATAAAAAACAAATAGCCTATAGAAATCAAAAATAACAAATAAAAAATAGGTATCCTAACCAAACCAGCGATTCAAATAGCTACAGACCCCTTCCAATATTCTTCCTTAATCAATCTACTGATAATATCCAAAAATAATAATTAAATAAATAAAAATTAATATTAATATTAACATTAATCATATTTATATAGTAATCTCATTAAATACTAGAATCATTGAAGATATCATTCCCACACTATAGGCAATTGAATCCCAATGGTTGTTGAGTTCATGAGGTTCAAAAAATAGAATGCATGAAGTTTTGTTTGGAAAGAAACTATCCACGCTAAAATAGAAGGATAAATCAAAACGATCAACTTTTAGAAACCATGAAATTATGATGAACATGATGATATTGATTGATTGAAGATTAACCTAGCATGGTGTTTCTAAAATAGAGTAGGTGCAAGCCAATATATAGTGCATGGTGTTTGAGTTGGATAATTACCTGGGTGAAATAATTAAAACCAATATGGGTGTTGTGAAATTCATGTTCAGCTTGAGAAAAAGGGAATAAAAAAGTAAAAGTAAGATAGTTATGAGAAGTATGGGTAGGTTCTTCAGATTATGAGATAGTTGAATTGGTAGTGTTTCTAGATATATGATATAGTAATAGAGATTCCTTGGAATTTTTAGGATTAAATCACTTATAGTTATTTTGTTATGATGGTTAGTTTTGGTAGGTATGATCAATTGGATGTCATTCCATAGATACTTAATCAATAGTTTCTAATAATGATGCATATTATGGTTCTATATGGTCATATTCATAATGGTATGAGAGTGGGTAGATTCTTTTTCTTCAAGTAATGGTTCCTCAGTTGTGGGTAATTATGTGGTACTCCTTAAAAAGAGTTATATTTTAGGATTTTTTTTTTGAAAGATTGTTCTATGGTTATTCTAGGATGATGAGAATGATATTCACTAGGATCATAGTTGGTATTTTAGGCTCGTGAGATGAGAATTGATAGTGTGTAACTCATGGGATAATTAGATGGGTTCTATTATTGGTTGGTATGGGTGCATATGATCATTAATTTTAGATGAGGTCAAGGTAGTACACATTAGTTATGAATTAGGCTATTTGTTTTTGAACCAGTTAGTGTCCAGGTATGGGATGAGTAATGATTTTGAGAAAAAAAATTGGGATTTCTTTCCATAGGTTTGATGGAAATGGAAAATTTCCCTATATATTGATTGGGGTCATCAAAAATGGATCAGAGTGCAGTGACATGGTTTATTCACACTTGATCCTAGAAAAGAGTTCTTTGGACTAGGAAGATAATAGCTTGTGAGGAGTGACACATGTTTGATATTGGAACCTATCATGAATTTTTATCAAGGTGCGGTTTAAGAGAATTAATATAGTTGTATGTTCCCCATTTTTAATTGGATGTTATGACCCTTGATATGGATGGAGTTCATGAGGATTTAGATGTGGGAATTCCTGGTGAGCCTAGTACAGGTAGTGATTAAAGATTCATGTTGGCTATCGTGTATTAGTCAGTCAAGAACATCTGATCAATACATGTAGTAATGGATAGGAAATGGTAATTAAAGATTAGTGTCTTTATTCATTAGTGCTACAACAAGGAAACCCTATTCTAGGGTGTGTATTATCAATTGTTGATGTATGACCCCATGTTTTTAGGGATCTAGGTGATATGGGATGGATCATTGGAAGGTTGATATATAACCATAACCTTAGTGAGTAGGAGAATCTAATTGTGTTGGTTTCCTTAGTAAAAAACATATATTGATGTTGGATTTTATATCAGATGGAGTCTAGATAGTAGTATCAGGATCTAGTTAGAGGTAATGTGATCTGAGAGTAAGTTATATTAGAGGCATGACCACACTCATGAGTGGAGTACAATGGTGGAGTTAGTAGGTTAGGGAACCAACCATGGAGCTACACAAAATTACATGTTTAGAATTCAGTGTGGGTTTTTAGATGATATTATAATGCTTCGTGTAATTTATACATCATAATTAGGAAATGAAATAACAGTTCGATGGGTGAAATTGATTATTTTATAGAAAACTCAGTCAGAGGAGGTTTGTCTGTTGTTTTTCATAGAATTTGGTGTAGTGGATTGTAAACTGCATTGATTGTGTCATTGGACTAGTGAATGTGTGTTTTAGTATGTGATTCATATTTTTGAGAACACCCTAGATCATAATCAGCCTTTGGTATCTAAGACATATTGAAGGAGAACTATAATCCTAGAGATGAACTAGTTTTTTTCTAGCATGTGTCTCATGATTGATGGGTTCTGTTGAGCACCATCATTGTATAGGTGGTGAGTTTTGAATAGGTATATTAATTTTCAAGGAATAGTTGGAGTTTCTGTTGGATTTTCTCAATGGTAGCTCATCTTACATTTTGTGATATAATGTGGTGATTTAATCAATATTTTTTAACCAAAGTAGGCATGGATCATTAGTTTAAAGACCACTGAGGCTTCTATAAAATTAAGAGAGATTTTAAATTTTTAGTTCTACAGTAGTGGAATTTCATGATTTGGGATTTAAATCATAATTATGAGTGTTTATACATTACAATATTATGTTTTTATATTTTTATTAATACCTGAGAGGTAATTTAGGGGATCATGTGAGCATTGGATCATGTTCAGGTTTCCCTAAACTTTTCTTGTTTTAGGGATATAGGGCTAGGTCACATCACAGCCCTTTACTCCTACCATGATATGATATAATGTTAGTTGTATCAAACCATGGTTTAATATTTTATGGAAGTTATCTAACTACTAAATTTTTTTATGATCCACATTTGACGTGCTGTTGAAATTTAAAGCTAAAAAACTTGATGATTTTTTTCCTAAGTTTTCTCATCAATATAAATGTATTTAGTGGGTTTTGAATCCCTAATTGGTTAAATTTAATTTTAATGAGAATGTAAAATTGATTTGTGACTTTACTAAAAATACAAAAAACAAAATGAGATAGTCAATTTGAATTAGAAGCCATAAAGATAAAACAAAACACACCTCTTGAATATAACTCATTATACAGGGCCATGGATGCTACCTCTGTCCGATGCGGAAGGGGCCTAAAATAAATAAAAATTATGAAGATAATAATAATTAATGTAATAAAAAATAAATAAATAAATTCAATATAAACATATGTCATGGGATCCCATAAACCATTACCCCAATGCACATATTTCCACAGTGCTCTAACCTTATCTAACAGTTGCACATTTACCTCCTCAGAAGCATGCATCCGTGTTTCCAAAATATATCACCTTCTATGTCATCCCAGCAAAAATAAGAGCCATAGTCTCATCGTGTGAAACTAAAAAATGAGGAATCCTCATTCTATAGGTCAAATTTTATTCATGTCTATCATAACCAATAATGTGATGGAATATTTCATCACTTCGCATGGAAAGTTGTCGTTAGTCCTATGGTAGCTATGCTAATTCATCCTCAAATTGATCCTATTTAATATATAGATATATATATATACATACATATTTATGTAAGTATTGATAATTTTTACAACAACTTACGATAAGATCTGTAACCTTTGGATCATTTCGATCACGAGTCATCATCCACACTGACATGTTATATGTCAGTGCACCTTTCTCCCATAACTATATACGAATAAGATATAAATATAGAGAACAAAACCATATTAAATAATAAATTTAAAAATAAAATAATAAATACATCATGTAGAATAAGAAGAAAAAATAAGAGTTGAGTGAGAGATCCACATTCTGCATAACCTTATGATATTTTGTGTTGATCATTTCAAGATCTGAGGAGCTACTAGACTCAAGAATATCATGGGAGATCATTTGAATAATAAATTATGGTGAGAATATTTTTAATATCTGTGAATTAGATCTATAAGTGGATAACAAGTTATATGTACAGTTCTTAAAGAACTTGTGACATTAAAATACCATATAGCTAAGAAATATGGAGATCTATTATATGGATGTTGTATCATCCTAGTGTTAATAATTGATTTAATTAAAAAGTGAGAACTAGAAAAAATACTCAGATATTCATGGTATGAAGCTACAAAACTTTTGGGACTTAGGATAATTAGGGAGATCATAGTGTGACTCAATGACTGTAGAGAGTATAAAGATATCAAATATAAGTTGTAGAGAGTATGAAGTGATCAAAATATTTTAGTAAAATTTGGATGGAAACAAATGTTAGTAAACCCAGCACATGGATTTTGTGACTAGCTTCCAATGATAGCACCTTTGGAGATCCCAATTTTGTGTATCTAGAGTGGAGTTCTGGTGAAAATTCTCCTTAGTAAGATGATAAAGAGTGGGACTTATGGGGAACTATTGACATCATATAGTTGGGTTCTCTTTTCATATTAGGAAATATTATGAGAACTTGCAGAATGTGTAAATATAATAGAGCTTTATGATATCACAAAACATCTATGATCTGAATAATAATGACTAGAAGATGAATGTTCAAAATAATGGTAAACATAATATCGAAAAGTGAGGTTGTAGCAAGTTCACTACAAAGCCTTACATTGTAACTACCAATAACATAATTCCTACATGATAATTCCTCAGAAAAATATAGATATATTTTGAGTCAAGGAACACTGAGTATACCAAAAGTAAATTAGATTCCATCCTTGAAGTAATTTTAGTAATTTTAGTGTGCATGCCTTTCATTGTGGTAGTACACCCTTAAAATGATATTGAAAACCAATTAATGGAGACACCGGGTGGGTTGAAAAAATCAGTCATCAAATGATTCCATGCCTTTATCGATAGTTGAGTAATAATAATGAGCATCCAATTATGATTCCATTCATTTGGATCAAAGGGATATCAAAAATACATCATGTATCAATGGAAAACCATAACCAAGAATACCAATTAGTATAGTATCATAGATAAGAATTTAAACATTTACACTACATGGGGGATACGGTTAACATATTGTTGTTATTATTTTATTATCATAGTTTACATATATTTTATGGTTTTCCGTGTTTTATTGTATAAATATTATAGAAATTTTTGTTTTATATTTTTCTGAAAAATAATTCCTTTAATTATTTTTACTCTAATTCATGTCATTTTTCATGCATGTATATATCAAAGATAGAGAAAATAAATATAAAAAAATAGTTAAATGGTTCATAAAAAGTTAAAAAATAAAAAAAGTTTTTAAAACAGAGAGCGATAAAACAATCATAACTTTCATTAAACATGAAAATCAACTATTTCTCCCTTAACGGCCTCTCTAAACCAATGAATATCTTCTTCAAATTGAACTACAGTATGTTGATCAAGTTGTTGTGCAATAAAGGCAATGGTCTCGGGTTCATATCATTCAATTAAAAACACTCCTCACCTTGACATTTTCACTGTAACTTTTCAATTCTGATTAGATGGAAAGATGATGAAGAAAACTTATTCTACTTGTGATGTAAAAATGAAAGGTTCATTACTAACTCATTCATCTTTGTATAACATATTGTTAAAATTCCCCAACATAAATTGATATTGATTGACTTTACTTCCATTGATTGGATCAAACCAATTACACTTTAACAATATGTATTTCAACTTGTGCATGTATACAAATTAAATGATGTCTTTCGATTGACCATAGTAATAACCAGGATCAATATATGGAAAACCAATTACACTCTTTTTTGTTGCTCATTTGTCATCAAAATATTTAATGAGAAACAAAAATCTATTAGCATATAAATATTTGTAACGAAAAGACGTTATAGATGGTCCCTCATCTAATTGGTTAAATTATTTAGTTATTGTAGGTTCACCTAACTCTTGTAGGTTATGGACCTATATATTTCATAGATTTCAATAAAAAAGTTATGTTTAAATAAATTAGTATATACTTAAATCATAATGAAAATCCATTTATACATACAAAATCTTTGAACCAATCATGAAATGAATCATAGTGAGACTATTGAATTTGATAATCACTCACACGAGACATCTCTTATTTTATCTCATTAATGTGTTTATTGAAAATGATAATGTCATATTTAAATGATCAAATTTATATATGCAAACAAAACATGTAAAAATTAAAAAAAGTGATAAGACACTTACTGCATCAATGGTGTAACTTATGGAGTATTAAAAAAGATATATCGATGAGCTTGTATCCACTCGATGTTGTCCATATCAAATACAATTCCTTCACCAACTGGGACCAACATGAATCTAAGAGGGATTATCTAATTTTGTTTCAACATCCATAAGATATTCTACACAAAAAGTAGTACACTCATCCATCAAATAATCAGTGGATATTGATGCCTCTGGGTGAGATATATTATGTACGAACCATTTCAATGTATTCATATACCTCTCAATAGGATACATCCACTTGAATTTCGTTGTACCATCAGTCATTACTCCATCAGTTAGGTGCACTATCAAGTGAACCATAACATCTAAAAATGATGGTGGAAATAGTTTCTTCATGTGAAAAAGAATAAGTACAATTCTATCCTATAAAATTTTTAAATCACCCATTCATTGATTTCATAAAAAAAGTTTTATAAAAAAATTACTCATCTCAATCAACAGTTGAACAATATTGGGTGATAAAAAATCACAAATTGTGATTGGAATAAACTATTAAAGTATTGTATAATTTTCATGACTTTTTAACCCTTGAAATTTCCTACTCATCACATTCACACACTTGGGAAAAATTATAAGAGTAACCGTCATGAACCTTGATCATCTTCAAAATGGAAAGAAATTACTCTCTCTCTTATTTTCTCATCACATACTGTGAAACAGGTATGTATGCCTTGTTTCCCTCGCTTAACTATAAATTCAATTGTTTCCTTAAACCCATTTATTCTAAATCACATCGTACATTGACAAGGTCCTTTTATTTTCCAATGAAACCTAGAATGGTCCACAATATATTATCACAAGAATTTTTTTTCAATGCAAATGACATCTAGATTATGCCTTAGCATGTTATTTTTCCAGTAAAGTAAATTAAAAAAATACTTTTATTATTCGAATTGTAACTATATTTTCTACCTGCACCATGAATATTGGGTAATGGATGAGCCACCAAATCCTGAAATTCATATACCATGTGTATGTTTTCTTCCTCAATCTATGATAATATTTATACTCTTATCATAACCTTTTCTACTGGGTTGAATTCTATAGAACCATAAAATGCAACTTTGTCCTTTCTGAACATGTTCTAAGAGAGAATAAAACGTTTATGACCCATGTATTTCCACTTTTTACAATTCTTAATCCATGTATAAGTTTTAATTTTATTACAGAAAGGAAAATAAAATTCCCATTTTGTACTCCAACTTTACAAATTTGTATAAGCTGGTAAGTCATTGATTATCCAAAATAAAGCATCCTACGGTTTGAACATTTTATTCATTTCATAGTCGTAAGTCATCACACCATCGCTCAAAAATTCATTCAACTCATCAAACAATGGATAAATGTAAACATAAATATTATCCCTCAGACTTCTAGGTCTATCAATAAGAGTGGAAAGTAATAGAAATTGTTGTTTCATACAAATACACAGATAAATATTATACATAACCAACACCAAGGGCCATGTTATATGATTTACACCAACCATATACCTGAATGGATTGAAATTGTCTACTTCCAACCCTAATCAAACATTATGACTATCTTTAGAAAATTCATGGTGTCTCTGATTGAAATCTTTCCATGCAAGAGAGTCTTTCGTGTGGGTTAGCATATCAATTTCATTATTTATTTCCAAATTCCATCTCTTTAATTGAGAAACTTTAGATGAAATAAATAATATTTTCAACCTTGAATTTAGTAAAAAGTAATGCATTTGCTTTATGACAATCGATTTTCCCTATTTTGAAGTATGACTTTGATAATTCTGATTTCACCCATTATCTTTCCACCTGGAATAATAACAGACTGTAAAATTATCCAAATTAATAGTTTCCTTTATAAACAACATAGAGTTTTTTTCAAAAGAATATATAGTCTCATATGTGAAACCTAAGTTCTTGGTCAACTTACGAGCATGATAATATGACTCAAGAATCTTAGCATCAACAGGAAGTACTTTTTTCAATAACACCAATAGCATGTCAAATGATGTATCTGACCACTAATTCAAAGTCTTAAAGTGAAAAAACTCCACAATAAATGATAATTTACTGTAATAAGTACACCCAGAATATAATTTAGTTTTTTCATCATCAAGTATTTCATAAAACTTCAATGAATCATGATCTTCACTAGAGTGTGGATTGATCTCACCAGTCTCAACATTTTGGATGTTAATTCCTTCAAGAGCTGGCCCACATACCATTTTAGTAAGAATTTCATGCATAAGATTGGTATTCCTTTCATAAACATCCATCTTAACTATTTTTATACAATGAAAACGAATATATTCTTCCCCATGATGAGTCCAAATATTATAATTTTTTGGAAACCCATTCAATAATAGGTTCTCCCTCATGGTATCTTGTATGAATTGATATATATTTGCACATTTTCTACATGTAAAACTAATATAGTCACTTTGAAATCCTCTAGTGTAATCAATAAACTATATAATGCCTTCAAAATATTCTCTAGAAATTCTATTTGGAAGATTAATCCAACTCTTGTCTATATTTGTATCTGTACAACAAGCAGTGACATTTACACAAGACTTCATATTGCATGCATTTTTAGAATTTCATATCACAAAGTATATTTAAAATAAAGACTAATTAATTTCATATGGAATTCAATTCATACTCATCCAAAACAAAAAAAAAATATAAATGACATGATCATTGCATTATATTTAATTAATTATACATTTTATTTTTTAAAGTTTTCTTTTGTACATGACTAAATATTTTGTAGAGATACACTTATAAAAAAAATTGGATAAAACAAATATTTTTAAGAGAAATAAAATGTTGATCAAAATAATATATAAAATAAAACTCAACTAAGATATATTTTTATTAGTAAATGAGAATTTTTTTATTAAACTTGTTAATAGGTGAGGAAATCAAAATATCCAATTAAAGTACAAGTAAATATAAAGAAAACATTCAGTCTTGATTATAATATATGAATAAACACATTTTCAAGAAACATGTTTTCAATAAACAAATTTTCAAGAAATTTTAAAACACTTACATAATATAATTTATCAAAATTGATATGTACTCTAAGAGGTTTTTAAGAAGTACTACCAACCAGAGCCTAAATATTAATTTATTTATAAATAACTGTTTCACATAATTTTCATATAAATTTCAGAACAAAACCCCTTAAATAATAAAAAACCACATTTTCCAAGTGTGTTATCAAGAAAACTACTTCTAGGTGAGAGGCGTTATCAAAACAATTAATATTTTCTATTATTTTGAGAATTATGTTTTACATTACATTATAATTTTATGATTAATAAAATTTATTTATATGTACCGAATCCTTTATATAAAATATTTAACAATTAATTTTAGTGGATTCTTAATAGTCACCTAATAACTACACAAAATAGTTATATAATGAATACCTTATACACCATTAAGAGTTGTTTAATGAATAACTTACAATCATAAATTCTGTTAAATCCTATAAAAATATAATCTATACAACCATGATTTTCTTTCCATTTGTTTATTTTAATGATTTTTAATTTCCTCTGAAAATTATTAGTGGAATTCTAAAAGTTTTTTTATTACTACTGTGATATTTATAGCCATCCTTCTTATTAGTGAATACCCACTATGTGATTCCCAGATCAAGATCACCATGATTATTTTTACTTGTTGTTATTTTTTCTATATTATGATTATGATGGATTCATATCATTATTTTTTAATTTTATATTATAATAAAATAATTTTTATTTCATATTATTTATATAGTGGTGCATCATAACAAATATTTATTTATTCTTTATGGAAAAAACATTTATAAGTTATTTTAGTTATCACATTCTTCTCCCATAAAAATTATACACATATATTTTAATCAGATCTCAATTTTTAAAAAAGTGTGATTATTGTTCCATCATATCCTACTCTAACTCCCACATTTTATCTTCTAATTTGTGATTCATTCACAAAACCTTCCCTAATCGAGTTACTTGATTTATCACCATTGTATCTCTTTATTCAAGGATTTATACAAGTTATTAATTATATAGTAAATAGTGATATCTTTTAAATCTTGCAGTGCTATGGACATGCATTGGATATACCATGTACATATATAAAAGGATTACATGAACGATGTTATAAATTTTAGAAAGACTGGGTTATATGTGTCCACATTTTCATTAAAAATAAAATTACTAAGTTTATAAACTAAAAACATTGTATAAAATTAATTCTAGGTCTTCTATTTAATAATGTTTAAGGTATAATGTATGTATTTTTATTAAAATTTTGGAAAACAAATAAAAAAATTGGTGGGTGTTGGTTGTGATAATGATTAAAATATGAAAATGAAATAACATTAATTAAACATACATATTTTTTAAAATAAATTGGGATTCATGGGATGTATACATTGGTCGTCTTCAAAACATTACTAAAAATTTATAAAATTACTAGTCATTAAAATTTAATTTTGTTTGGTCATTTATTTGGTTGAGGTTTTACTGGAATGTCGATTATCCTCTAAAACTTTTAAAATGGTTCACATAGACTTAAAAATTGGCACAACTATCACATAACTAGGATCTAGATCGTATGCATAATATATGGGTTTTACATGTATAATAAGATATTATTTTCATGAAAAAAAAAAGTAACACTTATGTTATGTAATTGGAATGAAATAATTTTACCACTAAAAATTCATCAATCAATCAGTTAAGAAAAAAAATATTTTATTGAGTATACTAAAACATAGTGAGCCAATATGGATAATATTAATATATAAATAAAATAAACTTTTAAAAGTCTAATTATAACTAACTAATTGTCTAATATAATGTTAGAACTCTCTTTCCAATTATTTAGCTCCCTTATTCTAATTTTAAAATTTTAGTTCTCTAAAGAGAGGTTGATGAATCCCGAACATAACTCGCTTATCATATTGGCTTTATATAAATGTTATAAATGTTATATAACCTAAAGGATATAAAGGGTAACATATAAAACTCTCAAAAATGAATATAATTTACCTCTCGGGTCGAATTTACTGATGTGTTATGAAAAATACATATTTACTTATTATTGTGGGTACTAGTTTTCTCACCCAGATTTTATAATACCATTTAGTAAGTGGTTTTGAGAATGTGTCCAGCCTTATATCAAGTTTTAAGAAATAATAAAAAATTATTTAACTACTGAATATATCCACAAATTTTTTTATAGTTATTGTGTGAGACACTAGAACTTTTAGATTCCAAATTATTAGTGAGAGATCTAGAATTTGAGAAACTAGAAATTAAATCATTATAAATTAAAATAATTTAAGATGAAATGGAATTTTTGGAGTTATAACTTTTTTATCTTCTAGAGTCTCTTAACTTCTAGAGAACTCAATTTTCATATTCTAGTATTTTAATTTCATATGATTTAATTTCTAATTTCTTAACTTCCAAAATTCTCACTAATGCTTTGGAATATTAATGTCCTAGTGTATCAAATTCTTTTTTTTATGTATTTACTTCACTCTGCAACTTCTCACAAAACACCATCATGTTAATGCTTCGTAAAAATGATCTCAGTGCCTCAATTTTCATCTCACTACTATTTAAATGTCAACTTATGATAAAATCAGTATTCAAACCATTTAGTACATCACATAACCTATTGTATGGATAACTCGCTTCATGAAATCATTATCAAGATCAAGGTATTAATAAAAATACCTTAATAAAAATACCTTAATAAAAATAGATTTTTTTATTGATCATCATGTAAAATTTTAGTTCTATAATAATAGTGATGGAAGTGTCCAAAATTAAAACCCTAAAACCGAAATTAGGGATTACCTGATAGTGCGAAAAAATTTGGAACCAAGTGAATATAGAGGTGGAGTCAGAGGATCGGTGATAAGCGAGGGAGAGGTGGCAGTGAGGTGGTGTGTGGCTCCAAGTGTGGTCGTGATAATGGATGAGGCGCAAGGGAGGTAGAGGTGGAGGTGGGGAGGGGAGTTGGGGAGGGAGAGGGAGCATGAGGAAGAGGGATTCGAAGCTAGAGGGAGCTTGAGCTGGAGGCAGAAGCGGAGGCGGGTGCGGAGAGGGAGAGGACAGGCGGCGAAGGTGAAGGGAGCTAGAGGCAGAGGTGGGTGTGGCGAGGTAGGTTTTGATAAGAGTTGTGCATGAGGGAGGGAGGGGTGGGGACTCGAAAGGGTGGGGTTTTTTTAAGGTCGGCAACTGCCTATGGCGGTCTCCCATCCTAGGGGCCTCCAAAGGCTGAATTTCTAGTAGTGTGACAACATGTCGAGTATCTCAACCTATAGAACAAAAGAGTATTGTTTCATATCGAGGGTGTGTGTACGATGTGATTCCATCTATCACAACAGCTTGAGTATTAGCCATGGTATAGACTGAAGTCTATACTACATCTTACTCCACATGGCATTAGGATTCGGGATATAGAAAGTCAATAAATTTCTATTAATTTTTTATTGTAGTATTTTCTAATTTATTTTGAATCTCTTTGCAACACACTCGACTACAGCGAATTATCCTCATGTCTATCCTAGAGGAGGAGGACGTTGCTAGCCTTACAGCGGTCACTACTACAAAATAGGGTTTTATCAACGCTAAAAAACCTTTATTAGCATTAAAAAAGCACTGATAATCAAGGTGTTATTAAAAGGGGTTCCCTTTTATTAGTGATGATAAAGGCCCATTTTAAAATATGTTTTTTTGTGTGTGTGTTTATAAATACATACATACATATATATATTTATTTATTTATCTATATGTGTGCATTTATAAATATAATTATACATATCTATATTTATTTACATAGATTAAAAAATCATTATTTATATACATATATTAGAATATGTAGATAAACACATATATGTTTTTCAGTACACACACAAATATATTTATATATATACATTATATATACATTAATTGTATATGTTTATGTGTATAAATATTCATACATTTGTATTTTAAATAAAATGGATATTATTTTTTATTTAAATAAGGTTTATATATTGATAAATATATTTTATATGTAAATATGTTTAATTATTTATTTATAAAATTAAATTTTTATGGGTGAATATATAAAAAATATGTATATATTGTTATATTTTTTATTATAAATAACAGTACATTGTGAAAAATGATAAAATTTCAAAACCATAATATCATTATGAATGTAATCCCTTAGAATAAATTCAGTGCTCGCTGAAAAAGGGCAAAAAGACTCACTTAAACGAGATTGAAAATCCATCAAATGTTAAAAAATTGAGGTGCCCCGACTAAAAACTCAGTTTTAGAGGCCTTTGGGCCTTTTTAGCCTTGAAAAATGTGAGAGGTTTACCTCTATCACGAAGGGCGTATATCTCATCGCAGACTTCTATTTGATATGTGATAGAGCTCAAACGAACACCCAGATCAAAAGTTATGTCTTTTTGAAGTTCGAGTTATGTTTTCAACTTATTTTTGGTCTTTTAGTAATTTTTTGATTTTTTTATATTCAAATTGTTATTAAATGACTATTACTCGATAATAATTAGCAAATTATTAATTAAAAATATTTTTAATTATTTTATAAGTCATTTTCACTAATTATTTTATATATTAAGTGTAAATATCTATTTAGCCTTATCTAAAACATATTTAAAAAATATATATTATATTTATATCAATATAAATATATTTATATATTAATATAATATTTTTAATGGTTTTTTTTGAAATATACACTTTATCAGTACTAGTAAAAAAGCACTGATAAAGGGAAGGTCTTTATCAGCATTTTTTTATAAGCGCTAATAAAGTGGTTCCCTTTAACAGTGTTAAAAAAGCGATGATAAAGGAGGTACCTTCATCAGTGTTTTTTTTAGCGTTGTCAAAGGGTGGTGCTACGAAAACCCATTTTTATGGTATTGGATCTATGTTGTAGTGTAAGGGACGATGCTAACTTATCGTTTGGTTCACGAAAGTATCTGTGATCATCTTCCCCAAGGAGATAACGTTCATTCCCAGGGAGTGGAGGTTCCTTCTCAAGAACCTGCTGATGTTGAGGAGCCACGACGATGATGACGTAGACCGCGTCGTGCTGCACATGAGACCTTACCTATTCCACAAGTGAAGGTTGGCCCTCTAATAGTGGAGCCTCAGCTGATTGGGGATGTGCATTAAGAGGCATGAGATTCATTCATGTTGCCAAGATTTCCACAGTTTTCTTCGGATACTGCTCATTCGAGCTTCTATCAGGGGTCATTTCTCATGCCTCCACCTTTCATGCTCGATCCTTCAGAGGTTGTATGGTTCCCCCAATCGATGATAGCAGGTCCTTCTACTCACCTAGTGGGAGAAAGATCATGTGCGTATGACGACATCCAGTTGACACATTCTCCCATTCAAACATAGGAAGAGCATCCGATAGTCGAGGTTCCAACGCCCGAGGATCGATCCTCTTCAGTTCATCATACTCCATCCTGGCATAGAGGTCAACGATCTCGATTTGGGCATCCCATTTTCATAACAGATTGGGGGATGGGACCTCATTATAGAGAGTGATTGTACTCATTTATGTATATATTTTATGTTAATTTAAAGGATTTGAAACAAAAATGTATTATATCCTCTATATTATTGTTTATCTATTAAAATGATGAAATTCTTTTTACTATCAACCATTTTCACATGTTTAGTCACTCTTTCAATTTTCATTTATATTTTAGTTATAGTTCATATTTTATAAGCTTTCAAAATCAATGATTTGAAATATAGGAAAACTTATTAAATTTTAAGTAGGTAACTTTAAAAACTTATAAAATATAAATGATAAAAATAATCTAAATAAAACTTAAAATGTAGCATAAATGACTCAATATATAAAACATAATTGAAAATAAAAAAATCAAAAATATAATAAGTATAACTTAATTTACATGTCACAAAATTTATTGCTTAAAAAATAACATTTTCACTTTCAAATATTAATGGACATAATTCTAAACAAAATAAAATAAACACAATGCTTCAAAAAAAAAATAAACACAATATATATATATATATGAAAATATACAAACATATATATTTTTAAATATAAAAACATTATATTTAAAATAATTTTTTTCCACAAATGTGGTATTGCCAACACTAATAGAAATTGGTTTATTTACGACCTATCGCAAATAGATTCTCCGAGTTTTTTAAAAAAACTATTGCAGCGACCCGTCGTAAATAGTATTCCCAATTTTTTTTAAAAAAACCATGTTGTGATGGACCCGTCACAAATAACATAAAAATAAAAAGAAATTGAATAAAATAATAATAAAATAATATTACAAAATAATAAGAATAATATTATTATTAATAATATATTAATATAATAATAATATTAATAAATATTATTAATAATATAATAATAATATTATTATTATTATTAATGAAATGATAATATTAATATTAGTAAAATAATAAAATAATAATATAATATTATTATTATTATTATAAATAATATTAATATAATATTATTATTATTAATAATATTAATGAAATAATGGTATTAATATTAGTAAAATAATAAAAACCTCAATATTCTCAAAAATATAAAAATAATAATAATAATAACAAAATAATAAAAAATTAAAAAAATTAAATAAAGTAATAAAATGATATAAAATTAACTGAATAATAAAATAAAAAAATGCAATTCTAGCAATAATATAAAAAATGCACTATATAGAAATGTAAATAGTTAATATTACAAAAAAATTGCATTCAAACGTTTTATCATAAAAAATACATCACTGAGTGGGAGGGTCGTCTGGAGGAGATGGATGAGATGGTGGAGGGAACTTCATCCCTAAACCATGAGTCAAACATTGCATGTACTATATCATCTACTCGTGTTGCTGCTTCTGTCATCGACGCATCTGCTCCTACTATTTTTGTTGTTGTCGCCGGAGCTTTTCCTTCTCCCTACGCATACTCTCTATAAGTTCACTCTGAACTCGTATTTTCTCTTGATATTGTGTAGACGATGATGATGACTCTACATGAGCTCCTCTCGAGTTGCACACCGACATCGTAGTGGTACCATAATAATTATTACTAATTATTACTAATTATTACTAATTAATCGTTTTTATTTCTAATTAGTCATATTTATTACTAATTAATCATATTTATTAATATTTATTACCAATTATTACTAATTATTACTCATCATTACTAATTATTACTAATTATTATCAATTAATTATTCCTATTTATTCCTAATTATTATTGATTATTCTTATTTATTACAAATTATTATTAATTATTCTTATTTATTGCTATTTATTTCTAATTATTAGTAATTATTCCTAATTATTACTATTTATTCCTATTTATTACTATTTATTCCTATTTATTACTATTTATTCCTATTTATTATTATTTATTACTATTTATTCTTATTAATTACTATTTATTCCTACTATTTATTTCTATTTATCACAATTTACCACTATTTATTACTATTTACCACTATTTATTACTAATTATTCCTAATTACCGCTAATTATTCCTAATTACTGCTAATTGTTACTAATTACCGCGAATTATTACTAATTACCGCTAATTATTACTAATTACCGCTAATTATTACTATTTATTACTAATTACCGCTATTTATTGCGAATTATTACTCATTATTCCGAATTATTACTATTTGCCGCTATTTATTAATAATAATTCTTAATTACTGCTAATTATTACTAAGTATTCCTAATTATTACTAATTATTCCTAATTATTCCTAATTATTCCTAATTATTCCAATTTATTACAAGTTATTATTAATTGTTCCTAATTATTACTATTTCTTTCTAAATATTACTATTTATTCCAATTTATTACTATTTATTTATATTTATTACTATTTACTGCTATTTATTACTATTTATTACTAATTACCACTATTTATTACTATTTATTACTATTCACTGCTATTTATTACTATTTATTATTAATTACTACTAATTATTGTTAATTATTACTAATTATTGCTAATTATTACAAATTACTACTATTTATTGTGAATTATTCCTAATTATTACTAATTACCACTAATTATTACTAATTATCGCTAATTATTCTGATTTATTCCTAATTATTCCTTATTATTATTAATTATTCCTAATTATTCCTAATTATTATGAGTTATTCCTAATTATTACTAATTATTATTAATTATTCCTAATTATTACTAATTATTCCTATTTATCACAAATTATTATTAATTATTCATATTTATTACAAATTATTATTCATTATTTCTAATTATTATTAATTATTCCTAATTATTACAATTTATTCTAATTTATTACTATTTATTCCTATTTAATAGGAATTTTTACTATTTATTCCTATTTATTCCTAATTATTCCTAATTATTAATATTTATTAGTAATTATTTCTATTTATTCATATTTATTACTAATTATTTCTATTTATTACTAATTATCGCTAATTGTTATTTATTAGCGCTAATTATTACAATTTATTAGTATTTATTACTAACGAAACAACATATTTGTAAAAATAAATAATACAAAATAAAACTATCTAATTTTAATTTAATTTAATTGTAGCTAATTTACAATAATTATAACTAACATAAAATTAAATAATGTAATAGGTCAGTTACATTTGCCACCGCGGAACACAACACAAGGAACAAAATTGCAGTAAATCGCAGGCTTGAGGAGTTGACCCCGTGACCTGCCACTCACCCCACCCAAACTCTCACCACCCCGCCACCAATGGTGGGGCACATAAAATTAAGTAAATTACCTAAAAAAATAAAGCAATAGATAAATAGCTTAAAGAGTAATCTTTTGCACACTGCAAGGCTTCAAAATCCCTCCAATTTGAAATTTTCAACTTTGAAAAAAAAATCGGAAAGAAATATGAGAGATTAGTGGGAGAGAGGAATTGAGAAAGACGTGGAATGAAAAAAAAAAGATAGGAGTATTTATAGGTTAGGTTATTTGCGACAAATTCCGTCGTAGACACTACCCTCTATTTATTAAGGGTGGTGGTTTAAAAAATTATTTGCGACGAGACTCATTGCAAATGCTGAGCTGCCAACATATTATTTGTGATAAGGTCCGTCACAAAAGATACACCCCTATTAATTAGTGGGTGGTGATTAAAAAAAGTATTTGCGACGGGAGCTATCTCCCGTCGCAAATACACTAAAATTTACCGATGAGCATTTGCGATGGATGTGCAATACTCGTCGCAAATGCCTTTCTTGTGGTTTGGTACGCAGTGCACGCCAAACCTTTTGGAACGAGAGACTTGTTCCTGTTGTAAAAAACTACTTATTTGTGACAGGATTTTAGCCCTGTCCCAATTATTAAATTTTCCTGTCGTGCGATGTCGTTTTTCGACTTATAACGGAAAGACTGCCGGGGCTTTGCTGCCTTTTGTTGGTAATTTTCAAAAAAATTATAATCTAAACTTATTTTAAGAAAAAAAATAAAAAAACTTATAAAAAAAAACTCACCAAAAAACCTTGGGTTTTTATTATTGTTTTAAAATTTAGGTTTATGAGAGAGTGACAATTTATTCGGGCTGCCAAAATTAAAGGGGAAGTAAGAAAGCATGGAGACCATGCAAAATCAACCCTTCACTTCCACCCACGTGGCACGACTCGGAATCCCGGCATGCACCACAAACAGCAAGTAGAATCCCGGAGGAGCAACTTCGGGTCTGGAAGGCGCCACCGCATCCACCACATACGTATCGCCGGAAGCCGCCGACCTGCGAACACCCGCTTCCCGCAGCCTCACCATCCTCTGATTCATCCCCACCGAATGCGTTGTGAACGGCGGCGCCACCACCGCCACCGTCAACCCACCGCTCCTCAACTCCCCGCCCACGCTAAAAACGACGACGAATGTCTGCCCGTACGCCAACACCACGCCGGCGTCCTGGATCACCGGCCTCACCGCATTAAACTCCACCGACAAGTATGGCGGGTGAAAGGCCTCGAGGCTCAGGTCCGTCGGATACTCCACCCCGGTGAAGTTGTAGTGGACATGGGGATTGCTCCCGCCGACCAAGATCCGGCCGTCGGGGAGAAGCACCGCGGCGGAATGGTACACTCTCGGCCTTCGCGACGCTTCCATGACGGAGAAGCGACCGGCGCCGGAGCTTCCCGGACGGTAAATAATCGGCCGTCTAACCGGGCTCCGCCCGTCCTCCCACCCGGCGGTGCCCCGCCCCACCCCGTTGATTATCGCGACGTCGCCGGTCGGCAGAAGCACCATGTCGCCCATGGCTCGGGCCATCGGCATGTCCTCCATGGCCCACGCGGGTGCGTCGTCGGTGACCGTCAGGCGGCCGCAGGTCGACACCGCCCGCACGAAGCTGCCGCGCTCCGCGGCAGCGAACGCGCCGCGCGGTGCTCCGCCGCAGACGAACACCTCGGCGGTAATTGCGCTCCCGTCGTCGTCCAGCGGGAGGAGCACCGAGGAGCCGGTGCTCGGGTAGTTGCGGGGGTTGGCGTCGGGAATACGAGGAAACTCCCGGACGGTGCGGCGGTTGGTGTAATCGAAGGAGATGGATCTAGTGTTTGCGAAGATGAATAAGTTGCCGTCGGGGAGGAGGTGCACAAACGGATACAGATTGTTCTCGCCGCGGTCTCTTGTTTCTCTCAGGAACTCCAGGGGGAAGACATCGGAAGCTGCAGCGTCATTCGAGTGTTTTGGGTAGAACTCGTAGTTAAACTGCCGTCGGCCGCCGATTATGACGATCCTTCCGTCCGGAAGTATCTGGTTGGTGGCGTACCACCGCCGCCGGGCCAGGTATCCGGCGGACTCCGCCCAGTCGCAGGCGCCGTCGTCGCAGGGGGCGAACGTGCGGACGACGTGGCCGCCGTCGTTGAAGCCGCCGGTCTGGACGAGAGTTCCGTTGGAAAGCACTGCGCCGGAGGAGCACCAAACGTCGGTCTGGACGGTGAGGGGGCGGAAGGCGTTGGTTCCGACGTCGTAGAGAACGGAGTGGGCGGTGCAGTCGAGCTGGAGGGCGCTGTCGGAGGGATCGAAGCGGCAGCGGCCGCCTGGTAGGGAGAGGTTGGACGGACCGAAGTCGGTGCGGTCGAAGAGGACGACGTGGCCGTCGCGGAGGAGTTGCATGTGCATCGCTGAGACGCCGATGCTGTCGTGGAGGAGCTGCCATTGGCCGTGGCGGGCGCTGCGGTCTTCGCCGGAGCCGCCGTGAAAGGACCAAATGAAAAATGATAATAAGAAGGTGTGGGCGAGGGAAGCGGGAGCCGCCATGAGTGGGAGGCTATGGTATGGGCAGGAGGAGCTTCTTCAATTCAGTTTCATTTGCAAGGAACGACGGTGGGTATGGAGTTCAGAGATTAAAATTCGCACGTAATGACTCCTAAAGCCTCGCATTTTCCGCCGACAATGTCGCCCATGCGATCCGTGCTGCTGTGGGCGGAGGCTCAAATTAATTTAACCATTAATTTACAATGCTATATCAAATGCAATTTCAAAAAAAAAAAAAAAATCAACTTAAAACAGTCTTCAAACTAAATATTAATTACATATCAATAAATATTCATAAGTACAAATAAAAATTAATACATATTAATTAAATATTAATAAATATCAATAAATATTAATGAATTAAAATAAATGTTAATAAATAAAAATTAATAAATATTAAATAAACATTAAAAAAAATTAATATATATTAGTAAATATTAGTTAAATATCAAATAAATATTAATGACTATTTAAAAAATATTAATAAAGATTATTAAATATTAACAAATATTACTAAATATTACTAAATATTATTAAATATTAGTAAATATAAATAAATATATGAACATATTAATAAATATTAAAAAATATTACTAAATATTAATCAATAAAAATAAATATTGATAAATATTAAATGAATATTAATAAAACAACTCCGCTCTTTATTTCATTTCTAAACATGATGTATATAATAAACTTGCACTTAATACAACTCAGAAGATCGAGAGGTCTAGTGTCTTTGAGGCTTAAAAACATTACATTACAACTCAAAACATGAAATATAATATATTTATTGAAATCTTCTTTTATATGACCACAACATTCTTTCGTACTTAACACCGCATTGGATAACCTAAGGATGTACACAAGAAAGAGGTGAGTTATAAAGCCCAGTAAGTAAGTAAACAAGGTGTAACATGAAGAATACAATACATATTAGGCAATAGACATATCAATGGAGCATAAGAAAAACATGAATATAAAGTCATGATATAACATGATTATCATAACATGGAAATGTGACAACAACTTAAAACACTACATCATAAACATAAACAATTCAGGTAACCCCTGTCCCAACATGGTGGACAAACGTTCTAAAAGGAATCAAGTAAACCCCTGTCCCAACATGACATTTCATGATACTAAACATTACCCAATGCATTGGAGCGTTATATAATTCCGAGCACACCTGTCACTTTCATTTCTTTCTCATGCTTTAGTGTGTCACATAGATCATAAAACATGGATTAATTATTCATCATAATTCATTCCATGATCAAGGAGTGTGAAATACATACATGTAAGTTCTCAATAAAAAGGTATATATGCATAAAGGTGAATACCCTTGATAGAGGAATGAGTATGGTATTCACTACACAATGATTTTGACATGGAAAATCACGGTGTAATTTTGACAGCATAACAACAAGACATAAAAATTCATAAAAAGAGTTGATGTGAGAGAAAAGGATCTCTCATCATATATACATGAAATGGACAATAAGAGGGTCATATAAATATATGTTCTAGCATAAGGAATTTGTAAATAGAAGGCATAACATAATAAAGAAACTTGAACAAAGACGATGAATAAAATAACTTACAAAATTTCGGCATGGTAACGAGTGTATATGAAAGGGATTAATGAGAGAGAAAAGGGTCTCCCATCATTCAAACATAATAAGGGCAGTATGAGAGAGCTGTGAAAATATACCCCATCATTTTTAATTGAAAATAAAAGGGTGTAACAATATAAGGAAACTTTGATAAAAATGAGAAAGGAATGAAACTCTTACTTGAGTGTGTGACTTCAAAAGCTTGAAGAGGAGCTTCTTGAGAGTTTGAGGTGCCTTGGGAGGATTCTAGAGAAGGGAAGACTTAGTAGGGACATGCTCCAAGGATTTTTAGTGAAGATAAGTGGGAGTTTGGGTGGGTTTATATAGGAAATGAGAGGGGAATTCTTTAATATTTCACAAACTTAGGTTTTGGAATCTATATAATTAAATATTCAAAACCAAAAACCTTATCATGGTTTTTGCCCACGGTTTTTGCCAGAGTAGAAAATATTATTTTATATGGTCATGAGCTAAAGATATTAAAATATTAGCTTTGCTTATGTGGAGGTGAGTCACATTATTAAAGAAATGAACTTAAAATCATAAAATATGTTATACATTTTGGAGGATTCACTAAGGAATTATAAAATAAGTCAAATAAATATAAAATAATATTATTTTAAAGTTAAAACATATATTTGGTTGAAGATCCCTTTTATGGTATTTATTACATCACCATTGGGTCATTATGATGTTATAAAAAACACTATATACTTATATATTATTTAATTTTTACCCAAAACTTCGACTCTCTCAGAAAATTATGAAAAATTAACCATTGGATAATTTCAAGCTTCTGATTCCAAAAATAATATTCATTTTATCTAAATAATTTTTTAAATATGTGAATTTTTACTTTTAAAATGAGAACAGACATTTATTTAAAATTGATGGGTTTTGACAAAAACAATTTGTAAACCTTCATAAAAAATTACATTTTACTTCATAAAAATTATATAATCATTTATAATTAATAAAAGTAATTTGATAATAATATTTTATTAAAATATTAATTATTTCAAAAATTCATTAATTCCTTAAAATAAATTCTTTAAAAATACACTTTCTATTTTATCGTATAGAAATATAACTCTTATCAAATTGATTACATAATCACTTACAGATAAGGAACTGATATAATCATTATTTATAATAATTTTTTTTATAATATTATTAATAAATACATAGTTTAATATAATAATGTATATATTTCTCAAATGTACCATTTTTACCCAAAAATCAATTTATCAAATTCATCATTTTTTAAGAAAGAATACTCCCATAAAGGAATTGACAGAATCATACTTTTATTTATAGAAAGTAATTACACAATAAGTAACTAACAACTTGTTACATAACCCTTATAACACCCGCATAAGATCTAAGGGTAAGGTGTGCGATGGTGACAAACTCTTGGGGAGGCTCTGATAACATCGTCCGGGTGGTAATCTCTATTAACTTAAACTTATCCCGCATGCGATTCCATTCAAGCTTAACATGTTGAAGCTCAGATTGGGCTTGGTCAAGAGTGAAACCCAGTGACGTTGCCTCCTTTTCAAGCTCTGACAAATAAGCTTCGTACGACCCGAGTCTACTGGATGAGGCCATCATCTGCTTTGTATGTGTCGAAAGGATTTTTTAAAACCTTATATTTATATTAGTTGTGTGATCATTGTTCAATAGATATATTATCAACAGTAATGATAATTAGAATTCATTTAAACCCAATAATAATAACAAAAAAGTTCATGTATTTTTTATATCCATAAGACAATAAAATAAAGATAATTTTATTCATAAATGATCGGGTTGTTACAACCTTCCCCCCTTAAGAAATTTCAACCTAGAAATTTCCTTTTACCACACTAAAATAGATGAGGGTAACTCTGCCTCATCACTTCCTTCGATTCCCATGTTTCTTATTCAATCTTGTGGTTTCTCCAAAACACTTTGATGAGGGGTATTGTCTTATTTTGCAAAAATTTTCCCTATAATCTAAGATCTTCACCAGCTTATCTTCATAGGAGAGGTCATTCTCCAATGGTACCACCTCTAGATTGAGTACATGTGATGGGTCTGGTATGTACTTTCTTAAGAGTGATACATGGAACACATCATGTACTTGAGACATGTTTAGTGGGAGTGCTAGTTGATATGCCACTGCTTCGATGCGATCAAGGATCTCAAAAGGGCCAATGTACCTTGAACTAATCTTTCCATTCTTCCTAAATCTCATAACTCTCTTCCATGGTGATATGCAGAGGAAACCCATATCTCCAACATCAAACTCTAGGTCTCATCGATGGTTTTCAACATAGCTCTTTTTTCGACTCTGATCAGCTTTAATGTGCTGTTGGATGGTCTTAACCTTCTCCACCATTTCTTCAACCATTTTTGGACCTAGAAGTTTTCACCCCCCAACTTCATCCCAACATACTAGTGTTATGCACCTCTTCCCATAAAGGGCTTCATAAGGATCCATTTGGATGCTTGAGTGGAAACTATTATTGTAAAAGAACTCATCCAGAGGAAGATATTGATCTCATCCTCCTTTGAAGTCCATTGAACATGATTTTAATATGTTCTCAAGTGTTTGGATAGTTCGCTCAGATTGGCCATCAGTTTGAGGATGATAAGCTGTCCTGAAGTTCAACTCAGTATTCAGAGCATGTTGGAGACTCTTCCAGAACTTAGAGGTGAATCTTGGATCTCAATCGGATATAATCAATAGTGGTACAACATATATCCTTACCACTTCTCTGGTGTATATCTGTGAGAGTTAATCCAATGAGAAATCCTCTCGAATCGCAATAAAGTGTTCAGTCTTTGTAAGACGATCCACCAAAACCAAGATAACATTGTTTCCTTTGGATGTATTTAGAAGTCCGGTGACAAAGTCCATGGTGATGTTCTCCCATTTTCATGTTGGTATGGGTAATGGTTGCATCATCCCCTTAGAATTATTCCTCCCAGACTTCACTTGCTGAAATACTAGACACTTTGATGTATATTCAGCAATCTCCTTCTTCATGTTATCCCACCAATAATGCCCTCAGAGATCCTGATACATCTTTATGTTTCCTGGGTGAATGGAGAAATTTGAACTATGTGCATCATCCAAAAATTCTTTCTTCAACTCCGGATTTGATGGAACACATAGTCTTGACCCAAATTTCACAATTCCTTCTTCATTAACATTGAACTTCGAGAATTTCCCTTTTTTGATAGATTCCACTTTCTTCTGAATCCCCACATTATCTTTTTGATCATCCTTTAACCTTTCAAAAAGAGACGATTGAGCAATCATTTGTGAAAGGATTGATTATGTTACCTTCTTTATGATTCCCATGTCCATCTTCACCAAATCTAAGAAGATTGGATCCTTTTCAATTCTCATCAATGATAGAATCACTGGGTCCTTTCTATTTAGATCATCTGCCACCTTGTTCACTTTCCCAGGTTGGTAATGAATTGAGCAGTCATAATCCTTGATGATCTCTAACCATATTTGTTGGTTTATGTTCAACTCTTTCTGTCTGAATATATATTTGAGACTTTTATGATCCATATATATTTCACACTTTACCCCAAAGAGATAATACTGCCATATTTTCAACGAGAAGATCACAACTTCCAACTCTAGATCATGCGTGGGATAGTTTTTCTCTTGAATGTTTCACTTCCTTGAAAAATAGGTGATGAATTTGTCATTCTACATTAACACACAACCCATTCCCTTCTTTGAATCATCACTAAAGATTACAAAAAGCTCCCCAATTGTGGGTTGTGTGAACACAAGGGTAGTGATAAGCCTCTTCTTCAACTCCTTGAAGCTTTCTTCACATTCATCATTCCAAGAAAACTTGACTCCCTTCCAAGTTAGCTTGGTAAGAGGCTTTGACAATAGTGAGAAATTTCTCAAAAATCAGCGATAATATCTAGCTAACCCTCAGAAGCTACGGATATCCATCAAAGATTTTGTCCTTGGCCATCCCTCAATTTTTTTTTGTTTTGGAAGGATCTGTAGATATCTAATTTCTTGTGATGATATGCCCCAATAATGAGACATCCTTCAGCCAGAACTCACACTTTCTATACTTTTCATAGAGATTCTCCTTTTTTAAGGTCTCTAGTAGAGTGCCTAGATACTCTTCATGCTCCTCCTTGGTTTTGGAGTATATTATAATATCATCTATAAATACTACCATAAACTTGTCAAGGTAATATGTAAAGACTCTATTCATCAAGTCCATGAAGATTGATAGAGCATTAGTGAGTCCAAAAGGCATTACTATGAATTCATAGTACCCATACCTTGTACGAAAATTAGTCTTGGAGATACCCTCCTTCTTCACCCTTACTTGGTAATACCCCGACCGTAGATCCAAGTTGGAGAAGTATTGTGCTCCATGTAGCTAATTGAACAAGTCATAAATTCATGGAAAATGATACTTGTTCTTTATCATGATTTTTTTGAGCTCACGATAATCAATACAAAGTCACATTGACCCATCCTTCTTCTTAATGAAGAGGACTGGTTCACCCCATAGTGAATCAATTGGGCGTATAAACCCTTTATCCAGATTCTCATGTAGTTGTTTCTTTAGCTCCTCAAGCTCTACAACAACCATTATATATGGAGTCTTGGATATTGGCAATGCCCCAGGTATAAGATCAATCGATAATTCAACATCTATTCTAGGAGGAAGATCAAACTATTCCTTAAGAAACACATTAGGAAATTCCTTCACAATAGTTATGTATTCAAGGATGGATCCTTCCTTAGACATAATAATTTGAGAAAGATACACATGCTCATAGGAAATTAATATCCATTCTTGAGATAATGGTTCTAAATAAGATTCCTCCTCCTCCTTGTACTTGTATATAATCGGGGGTTGATTCACCATATGGAGAGTGATTTTCCTCTCAAGAACATTTATGTTGACTCTATATAGGGAAATCAAATCCATGTAAATAATTTCATCAAATTACACCAAGGGAAGTATGATAAGGTTTTCTAGGAAGTTCAATCCACAAATTGTGATAGGGGAGGAGTTATATTCATGGGATGTAATAATTTCCCTGTTTTCCATTTTCACCGACATCTCTACTTCCATTCTTTGTGGTGATGTTTAGAATGTTCTACTAAACTTTTAGGATATAAAAGAATGAGTAAAACTAGAATAAAAAAGTAAATTATCTATTCTTGAATGAATATCTAGTGTACCTATCACCACATCACTGTCGGGATTCACTTCAGCGGTAGTGATGGAAAAAAGCTCACCCTTGCTGCCTTGGAGGTTATTGGTTGCCTATGAAAACCCTTAGCTTAGGGAACTGGTTTGCAAAGTGCTTTGGTTATTTGTAGTTGTAGAAATTAAAAATGCATTAAGGATCAAACAGAGCATTCTTTACTATTTCATAGTAGTGGATTTTTCTTGCTTCAATCACTGTGTAGGTGTCCTTCATTCCTGCACCTAAAGCATTTCCTTGTCCCCTTCAGAAAATTTTTAGGGTGCTTCTTTCCACATCTTTGGCAAGTAGGATGCTAGAATTCATTAGCACCATTGGATTTATCCATAAGACCACCAAAATTAAAGTCCAATTTTTTATTCTTATCCCCATGATACCCTTGAGATTCCTTGATCTTCATCTCAACTTTGAGGGAACATCAGATAATCTCTTCATAGCTATCGAAGTATTGGATCACCAGGGCTTTCCGTAGGCTAGGTTTTAGCCCAACAAAGAAGCGGTCAACCTTGCATTTGGGGGTAACGACAAAAACAAAGGTGTATTGTGCAAGTTTGGTGAATTTTTCTTCATACGTCCCAACAGATTCATCATCCTTTTTCTTGAGTGCAAGGAATTCTATTTCCAACTTAATATGGAGGGTGTAGGGAAAATATTTATCAAAAAACATTTTCCATAATTCCTTTCATCCCATCACCTAGATATTTTCCTCATGCTTAATATTTTTGATCAATTTCCACTATTGATCAACTTCAATATCCATACAATAAGCATCCATAAGAACCTTCTCTTTTTAAGAAAATTGAAGGATAAATAATACCTTATCAATGGAGTTGATCCATTGTTCGACGATTGAGGGATCATATGACCCATTGAAAGTAGGAGGCCTTTGTCTCATGAATCTCTCGATTGCGACTTATTCTTTCTTAGGGGGATTGGACATTCCACTTGAACCATGTTTCTATTCCAAAATTCAGTTAACTGAAAGATTATTGTGATAAAGTTTGCGATTTACACTCCCATCGGATTGGACATCTCATTAAAACAATCATCACATTGATCTTCGCATCGGTTTGTTATCCTGAGTCCTCCTATTACTGACCATTGGCTAGAATAAAATGAAAATTAGAGGTAATTATTTTAAACTATTAAACACATGAAGGATAATCCAATGAAAAAAGGGATAACTTATAAATTACATTTATTTCCTTAACTTATGAATTTCTAGGATTCATTCTAAGTTATCCATGATCTATTTCCTAATGTATATTCTTATGGGATTTTTTTTCTTGCTCTCTTAAAAATGGTTCATATTAAGATTATGAATTTACCAAAGCATATCCCATGGGAGTGTCAAACCAAGAGTGCAACAAGGCCCATTTTCATGCACTAGTTCCCGTTCGAGTCTATCTCAAAGTGGTGTTTTCAGGTTTTACCCCTAGATACATCTCTGCCAGAGCCACCTCTACTTGTTCATATCCAGACATAGATGTATTTTCATGATAAAGAACTTAATCTATAATCACCAAAATTTAGGTATGTTTTTATTATACTTAGTCTTATCTCTAAGTCTTTCACTAGGGTTTTATAATCCTAATCCCAAAAATAACTAAACCTATCATATGATACCAACTATAACAACCCTGCTATTTATTTCATATTTAAACATGACTTATTACATAAACATTCACTTAATACAATTCATAAGATAAAGAGTTCTAGTGTATTTGGGGATTAGGAACATTACATGACAACTTAAAACATGAAATATAACATCTTTATTGAAATCTTCTTTTACATGACCGCAATATTCCTTCTTACTTAACACTGCATGGGATAACCTGAGGATGTACACAAGAAAGGGGTGAGCTATAAATCCCAATAAAAAAGTAAACAAGGTGTAACATGAAGAATAAAATAAATATTAGGTAATAGGTATATCAATGGAGAATAAGAGAAACATTAACATAAAGTCATGATATAACGTGATTATCATAACATGGAAATGTGTCAACAACTTAAAACACTACATGATAAACATAAAGGAATTAGGTAAACCCTATCCCAACATGGTGAAAAAATGTCTTAAAAGGAATAAGTTAAACCCATGTCCCAACATGACATATCGTGATACTAAACATTACCCAATGCATTGGAGCGTTATATAATTATGGGTTCACCCATCACTTTCACTTCATTATCATGCTTAAGTGTGCCACAAAAATCATAAAACATGGATTCATTATTCATAATAATTCATTACATGACCAAGGATTGTGAAATAAATACATGAAATTATTAAATAAAAAGGTATATGTGCATAAAGGTGAATACCCTTGACAGAGTAATGGGTATGGTATTCACTACATGACAATTTTGGCATGGAAAATCACGGTGCAATTTTGGAAGCATAACGATGTGACATAAAAATTCATAAAAAGAGTTGATGAGAGATAAAGGTGTATCTCATAATATATAATGAAATGGGAAGTAAGAGGGTAATATAAATACTTGTTCCAAAATAATTAATTTTTAAATATAAGGTGTAACATATTAAAGAAACTTGAAGAAATAGGAGGAATGAAATAACTCTTATGAAATTTTAGCATGGTAACGGGTGTACATGAGAGAGATTAATGAGAGGGAAAGTGGTCTCTCGTCATTAAAAATTAATGAGGGAAGTATAGGGAAGGTTTGAAAACATACCCCATCATTTTTAATTGAAAATAAAAGGGTGTAACAATATAAGGAAACTTGGATAAAAATGAGAAAGGAAGGAAACCCTTAATTGAGTGTGTGACTTCAAAAACTTGAAGAGGAGATTATTGAGAGATTGGGGAACCTTGGGAGGACTATAGAGAATGGATGATAGAGTAGGTATGTGATATAATTATTTTTAGTGAATATAATTGGGAGATTTTGTGGGTTTATATAGGAAACGAGAGGAAAATTATTTAATATTTCATAAACTTAGGTTTTGGAATCTATATAATTAAACATTCAAAACCAAAAACCTTCCAATGGTTTTCACCATGGTTTTTTCCAAATATGAGTGGAAAACATTATTTTATAAGTCCATGGTCCAAATATATTAAAATATTAGCCTTGCTTATGTGGAGGTGAGTCACATTATTAAAGAGACGAACTTAAAATCATAAAATATGTTATACATTTTGAAGGATTCACTAAGGCATTATAAAATAAGTCAAATAAATATAAAATAAAATTATTTAAAATTTAAAACAAATATTTGTTAGAATATCCCTTTTATGGTATTTATCAAATCACTATTGGATCATTATGATGTCATAAAACACATTATATACTTATATATTATTTAATTTTTACACAAAAATTCAACTATCTTAAAAAATTATGAAAAATTTACTGTTGGATAATTTCAACATCCCGATTCCAAAAATAATATTAATTTTATCTAAATAAGTTTCTAAATATGTGAATTTTTACTTTTAAAATGAGAACTGAAATTTATTGAAAATTGACGGGTTTTGACAAAAAAAGTTTTTAAACCAAAATAAAAAATTACATTTGACTTCATAAAAATTATATACTCATTTTTTATAAAGAAAATTAATTTTATAATAATATTTTATTAAAATATTAGTTATTTCAAAAATTCAAAAATTCATTAAAATAAATTCTTTAAAAATACACTTCCTGTTTTATCGTATAAAAATATAACTCTTATCAAACTGATTACCTAATCATTTATAGATAAGGAAATAATATAATCATCATTTATAATATATTTTTTATAATATTATTAATAAAAAAATAGTTTAATATAATAATTCTTATATTTCTCAAAAGTACCATTTTTACCTGAAAAATCAATTTATCAAATTCATCATTTTTTAAGAAATACTACTCCCACAAAGGAATTGATAGAATATAACTTTTATTTATAGAAACAGATTACACAATAAGTATCTCATTCCTCCTTACATAACCCCTTATAACACCCACATAAGACCTAAGGGTAAGATGTATGATGGAGACATACTCTTTGGGTGGCTCAGATAACATCGCCCGAGTGATAATCTCTATTAACTTGAACTTCTCTAGTAGGTGATTTCGTTGAAGCTTAATGCATTGAAGCTCAGATTGATATTAGTCAAGAGGGAAGCCCAGTGATGCTACCTCCTTTCCGAGCTCTGACAAATGAGCTTCGTACGACCCGAGTCTACTGGATGAGGCCACCATCTCCTTTGTCTGTGTTGAAAGGATTTGTTAAAACCTTATATTTATTTTATTTGTGTGATAATTGTTCAACGGATATATTATAAACAATAATGATACTTAACAGTCATTTAAACTCAATAATAACAACAAAAGAGTTCATGTATTTTCTATATTCATAAGACATTAAAATAAAGGGAGTTTTATTCAAAAATGATAGGGTCATTACAACCTTCCCCCCTTAAGTAATTTCACCCTAGAAATTTCCTTTTACCACACTAAAATAGATGGGGGTAACTCTACCTCATCACTTCCTCTGGTTCCCATGTTGCTTCTTCAAACTTGTGGTTTCTCCAAAACAATTTGATGAGGGTCATTGTCTTATTTCGTAGAACTTTTTCCCTACGATCTAAGATCTTAATCGACTTCTCTTCATAGGAGAGGTCATTCTAAAATTGTACTACCTCTAGACTGAGTACATGTGATGAGTCTAGTATGTACTTCCTTAAGAGTGATACATGGAACACATCATGTACTTGATGCAGGTTCGGTGAGAGTTCTAGTCGATAAGCCACTGCTTCGATGAAATCAAGGATTTAAAAAGGGCCGATGTACCTTGAACTAAGCTTTTAACTTCTTCCCAAATCTCATAACTCTCTTCGATGGTGATATGCGGAGGAAAAACATATCTCCAACATCAAACTCTAGCTCTCGTCGATGGTTGTCAACATAGATCTTTTGTTGACTCTAACCAGCTTTGATGTTCTGTTGGATATTCTTAACCTTATCCACCATTTCTTTGACCATTTATGGACTTAGAAGTTTTCACTCCCCAACTTCATCCCAACATGCCAGTGTTCCGCACCTCTTCCCACAAAGGGCTTCATAAGGATCCATTTGGATGCTTGAGCGAAAAATGTTATTGTAAGAGAACTCAGCCAGAGTAAGATATTAATCCCATTCTTCTTTGAAGTCCATTGAGCATGATTTCAATATGTCCTCAAGTGTTTGTATAGTTCTATTAGATTGGCCATTAGTTTGAGGATGATAAGCTGTACTAAAGTTCAGCTCAGTATTCAGAGCGTGTTGGAGACTCTTCCATAACTTATAGGTGAATCTTAGGTCTTGATCAGATATAATCGACAGTGGTACATCATACATCCTTACCACTTCTTTGGTGTATACCCGTGATAGTTGATCCAATGAGAAATCCTATCGAATCACAATAAAGTGTGTAGTCTTTGTAAGATGATCCACCATAACCAAGATAGAATTGTTTCCTTTGGATGTCTTCAGAAGTCCAGTGACAAATTCCATGGTGAGGTTCTCTCATTTACATGTTGGTATGGGTAATTATTACATCATCCCCTTAGAATTCCTCCTCTCAGCCTTCACTTGCTAACATACCAGGCACTTTGATGTATATTCGGTGATATCCTTCTTCATGTTATCCCACCAATAATTCTCTTGGAGATCTTGATACATCTTTATGTTTCCTGGGTAAATGGAGAAATTTGAACCATGTGCATCATCCAAAAGTTCTTTCTTCAACTCCAGATTTGATGGAACACATAGTCTTGACCCACATTTCACAATTCCTTCTTCTTTAACACTGAACTTTAAGGATTTTTCTTTTTTGATAGCTTCCACTTTCTTCTGAATTCCCATATCATTTTTTTGAGCATCCTTTAACCTTTCCAAAAGATACAATTGAGTAATCATTTGTAAAAATATTGACGATATTCCATTCTTTATGATTCCCATGTCAATGTTCACCAAATCTAAGAAGATTGGATCCTTTTCAATTCTCATAAATGATAGAATCATTGGATCCTTTCTATTTAGAGCATCTAACACCTTGTTTTCTTTCCCAGGGTGGTAATGGATTGAGCAGTCGTAATCCTTGTTGAGCTCTAACCATCTTCGTTGGTGCATGTTCAGCTCTTTCTACAAGAGTATATATTTGAGACTTTTGTGAACCGTATATATTTCACACTTTTCCCCAAAGAGATAACAGTGCCATATTTTCAACGTGAAGATCACAACTTCCAACTCTATATCATGTATGAGATTGTTTTTCTCATGAATGTTTAGCTTCCTTGAGGCATAAGTGATGGATTTGTCATTATACATAAACACACAACCCATTACCTTCTTTGAAGCATCACTGAAGATTACAAAAAGCTCCCCATTTGTGGGTAGTGTGAGAACAGGGGCAGTGATAAACCTCTTATTCAACTCCTTGAATCTTTCTTCACATTAATCATTCCAAGAAAACTTGGTTCCCTTTTGAGTTATCTTGGTAATAGTGTTTGCCAATCATGAGAAATTTCTCACAAATCAGTGATAACATCTAGTTAAACCTCAGAAGCTATGGATATCCATCATAGATTTTGGCCTCATCCATCCCTAAATTGATTTTTTGGAAGGATCTAAAAATATAAAACTACTTGTGATGATATTACCCAAGAATGAGACTTCCTTCAGCCAAAAATAAAACTTACGGTACTTTTCATAGAGCTTCTCCTTTCGCAAGGTCTCTAGTATAGTGCCTAGATGATCCTCATGCTCCTCCTTGGTTTTGTAGTATATTAGAATATAATCTATAAATACTACCATAAATTTGTAAAGGTAATATATAAGGACTCTATTCATCAAGTCCATGAATATTTCTAGAGCATTAGTGAGTCCTAAAGGCATTACTTTGAATTCATAGTACCCATGCCTTGTACAAAAATTAATCTTGGGGATACCCTCCTTCTTCACATTTACTTGGTAATATCCTGAACATAGATCCAACTTGGAGAAGTATTGTCCTCCATGTAGTTGATTGAACAAGTCATCAATTCATAGAAAAGGATACTTGTTCTTTATCATAATTTTTTTGAGATCACGATAATCAATGCAAAGGTGCATTGACCCATCCTTCTTCTTAATGAAGAGGACTGGTGCACCCCATGGTGAATCAATTGGGCGTATAAACACTTCATACAAATTCTCCTTTAGTTTTTTCTTTATCTCTTAGATCTATACAATAACCATTCTATACAGAGTCTTGGATATTGGAAATTCCCCAGATATAAGATCAATCAAGAATTCAACATCTCTTCTAGGAGGAAGATCAAAAAATTCCTCAAGAAACACATCAACAAATTCATTCACAATAGTCATGTCTTTGAGGATATTTCCTTCCTTAGACTTAACAATCTGATAAAGATACACATGATCATAGGAGATTAATATTCATTCTTGAGATGTTGGTTCTAAATAAGATTCATCCTCCTCCTTTCACTTGTATATAATCAGGGGTCGATTCACCATATGGAGAGTGATTTTCCTCTCAAGACAATTTATGTTGGCTCTATATATGGAAAGCCAATCTATGTAATGAATTGCGTCAAATTACACCAAGGGAAGTATGATAAGGTTTGATGGGAATTTCAATCCACAAATTTTGAAAGGGGAGGAGTTATATTCATGGGATGTAATAATTTCCCTATTTTTCATTTTCACCAACATCTCTACTCTCATTATTTGTGGTGATGTTTGGAATGTTCTACTAAACTTTTAAGATATAAAAGAATGCGTAGAACTAGAATAAAAACGTAAATTCACTATTCTTGAATGAATATCCAGTGTACCTATCACCACTTCATTGTCGGGATTCACTTCAGTGTTAGTGATGGAAAAATCTCACCCTTGTTTCCTTAGAGATTGTTGGTTGCCTCTAAAAACCCTTGTCTTAGAGAATTGGTTCGCAAAATGATCTGGTTCTTTGCAGTTATAAAAATTAACAATACATTGAGGATCAAATAGAGCATTACTTTCCTATTTCACAGTAGCATATTTTTCTTGTCGGCAATCGCTGGCTAGGTGTCCTTCCTTCCCACACCTAAAGCATTTCCTCTTCCACTTCAGGCAATTTCCAGGGTGCTTCTTTCCACATATTTGGCAAGTAGGATGCTATAATTCCTTAGCACCATTGGATTTATCCATTAGACCACCATAATTAAAGTACAATTTTCACTTCTTATCCCCATGATACCCTTGAGATTCCTCAATCTACATATCAACTTTGAGGGTACATCGAATAATCTTTTCATAGCTATCAAAGTTGCGGATCTCCAGGGCTTTCCATAGGCTAGGTTTTATCCCACCAAAGAAGTGGTCAACCTTGCATTTGGGGGTAATGACAAAACCAGATGTAACGACCCAAAATTTTGAATAAATCTTGTTTCCTAAATTTTATGTGTTATTTTATTTTATTTTTATACTCAACAAAAATGTTTCATTTGATAACATGAGTATAATTAAAATGAGACCGTTGGGTTTAGACGGTTATATGACCATTGGTCAATATGACCGCTGGAAACTAAAAGTTTTGATTATTGTCTCTAAATACATGTAATCTTGGTTAATTATTATAGAAAGAAGATTCGATGGCCTCACCTAGTAGTCTTGGACCGATCGAAGCCCATCTAACAGAACTTGGGAAGGAGGTAGCACCACTGGGCTTTGCTCTGGACCAAACCCAAGCCGAACTTCATCGTGTGAAGCTAGAACGGAATCGCCTTTGCGAGAAGTTCAAACTAATAGAAATTACTACTCGTGCGATGTTGGCCGAGCCTCCCTCAGATTCTCTCACCTTAGCACACCTTACACTTAGGTCCTATGCTGGTGTGATAAGGGGCTATGTAAGGAGACCGTAACTGCCTTGTGTAATCCTTTGTTTTAAATAAAAATTGGGGTTTCTTCTTATGATGATGTTTATGAATTTTTAAATGACCGGATAAATATAGTATGCATATTTTTGATGAATTTTAGAAAAAGGATATTTTAAAAATGTTTATGTAAACCTTAAATAATTAAAAATGTGTAATGATTTTCAAAAAATGGTCTTCTACAATTATGTTCAGTATGAAATTTAGAGTCAAATAAGATCAACTTGATTTTTGATGAATAGTAAATTATAAATAGTGATTTTATGATTAGGATTAGTAATGTGTCCAAATGGATTAGTAATCTCACTTAAAGAAAGTATTAATATAATCTAGGCACCTTGATTAAGTAATGTGACTCAATAAAATGGTTAAATAACGGTTTCATAAATTATTAGTCAAGTATTAGTTTTTTCGGGTGAATAGTGTTTTTAATTAAAAATTAAATTAAAAATAATTAGAAAATTATTTTTATAAAATGGACTTTATTTTTGAACTCAGAGCATCGATATTATGTTATGGTAATTTTTGGGGATTTTTCTGAAAAAATGAATTTTCGGTGAATAGTGTATTTATTTAAAAATAAAATAAAAAATATTTAGAAAATTATTTTTATAAAATGGAGTTCATTTTTGAAATCAGAGCCTTGATATTTGATTAAGGTGAAATTTTGGGATCTTTCTGAGAAAGTTGAATTTTCAGTGAATAGTAAAAATACAGTTTTAGGGTTTCGGTATGTTTAATGACATCATAACTGTGTCATGATGATATCATGAGATATTTTAAGGGATGGTCGACCAAAGGTGATGAATTATTGTATGGGGGGCCCCATGTGGCCTAACTTCATGGGAAATATCTTGGGAGAGCACATTGTTTTGAGAAAACCACTTTTGAGGTGTCCCTTGGCCATTAATGCCTTGTCCCCTCACTTTCCCTATAAATACCAAGCCATCCTCTCATCCATTTCGACTCCCCACTCTCCCCCAACGAAGTTCTGGTCTCATTACCTCCCAAGGAGTCCTCCCAAGGTGCCCTCAATCCCTCAAGGTCCCAACCTTTGAGTTTTAAGAGTTACGTTTTAAGGTAAGGGATCCGACCTCTCTCTTTCTTTTCATGTAATCTCTTTTATGTCATTCTTTTTATGCTCCATGTTCTTATGTTGGAGGAAGTTATTTTATACTCCTCTTACTGCCCTTTTCATGTTCATATAATGAGAGATCCCCTCTTACTCTCATTATTTCATTTTATGAAGTTTTAAGTGGCGCCGTTAGGCTGCTGAAATTTTTGTAACGGATTCTTTCTCCCTTCTCATTTTTCAAGATCTATTTTCATGTAAAGTATTTCAAGTTCATTTTTATTATGTTGAGGTATGATCTCTAAATTTATCATACTGATCTTTTATGATCATATTATGAGACACCCCATTTGATCTCTTCAATTCAGTATTTAGAAGTTTTAAGTGGCGTCGTTAGGCTGCCGAATTTTTAAGTGGTTCTTCACCCTTCTCATTTTGAAGTTCTACTTTCATGTCAATTCTTTCAAGTTCCTTTTTATTATGTTGGGGTATGATATCTAAATTTATTATACTGATATTTTATGATCATATGATGAGAGACCACATTTGATCTCTTCAATTCAGTATTTAGAAGTTTTAAGTGGCGCCGTTAGGCTGCCGAATTTTTAAGTGGTTCTTCACCCTTCTCGTTTTGAAGTTCTACTTTCATGTCAATTCTTTCAAGTTACTTTTTGTTATGTTGGGGTATGATCTATATATCTATCATACTGATATTTTATGAACATATGATGAGAGACCCCATTTGATCTATTCAATTCAGTATTTTGAAGTTTTAAGTGGCGCCGTTAGGCTGCCGAATTTTTAAGTGGTTCTTCACCCTTCTCGTTTTGAAGTTCTACTTTCATGTCAATTCTTTCAAGTTCCTTTTTTTATGTTGGGGTATGATCTCTATATCTATAATACTGATCTTTTATGACCATATGATGAGATACCCCATTTGATCTCTTCAATTTAGTATTTTGAAGTTTTAAGTGGCACCGTTAGACTGCCGAATTTTCATAAGAGAAATCTTATTTTTGTCTTCCTTTCATGTTCTTCATTTCATATGGTATATTTTCAAATTTCATTACCATGTTCTTAAATCCCTTATATTCTGTCCCTCTACTATTTTATGGGTTATTTATGAATGTTTGACTCATGTCCCCTCTCTTTTCAATGTTTTCTAAACCCCCAAAACGTAGCCGTTATGCTGCAGAATTTTCGTCTCAAAATGCCTCTCTATTTTCTCAAAATTATTTTATGTTATTAAGTGAATACTCAAAGCTCTTATTTCTACAGGGGTATTCACATATATATCAAAATGTTCTATTTTAAATTCTGGGATTTACATACATGAAACCCGCTTTCCCTTTCCGTGGGTTTAAAGTGACATAAAGATCATATCTTTAAAGCAGTTTTTAAAACGTTATGATTATGAAATGAAACCCATTTCTTTTATGCTATATGGGTTGTTTATGAAATAATTGATGATGATATATGTGGCTCACATGATAATAAAGACATGTCAAGGGTGTGCCCAGATAGCGCTCCAATGCATTGGGTAAAGACTTAATCTCTAGAGATGACTATTTTTAACGACGCCTTGGTGAATAACCTTGGTAATTTTTAACGACACCTTGGGGATGGACCTTGGTGAAACGAAACGAATGTCAATATTAAATGTTGTAGCCACATATTAAAGTTATGAAAAATGTTATTTTTATTATGATATTCCTCATGATCTCATTTCCATGCCTTAAAGTTCTTTTCATGACCTTATTGAAGTATCTCAAGTTCACATGTAAAATGTTTCTCTTGTTTCCCTTACTGGGCCTTCTGCTCACCCTTTCTTTTGATGTATGTCCCCAGGTTATGTGATGCAGTAATGAACCTAGGATGAACATGAGGATAAGCCTTTCAAGTGTTTAAGAAGAATGTTTTATGTTTTCATGTTTTAAGTTCCTGGTTTCCAAGACACTAAACCTTAAAGATCCTCGGTTTTGTAAAATGTAATGAAAGTTTATGTGATAAAAAGGCGGGATGTTATACTAGAGGTATATCAGGAAAGTCTGGTGATTTTTCCTCATACTTCCCAACAGATTCATCATCCTTTTACTTGAGTGAAAGTAAATCTCTTTCCATCTTAATATGGAGAGTACAAGGAAAATATATATTTATTTTGTTTCTAGAAATCCTTCCATCCCATCACCTAAATCTATTCCTCAGGCTTCATATTTTTTATCAATGTACACCATTGATCAACTTCAACCTCCATACAATAATCATCCACAATAACCTTCTCTTGTTCATAAAATTGAAGTATAGAGAATATATTCTCAATGGATTTGATCCATTGTTCGACGATTGAGGGATTAGATGATCCATTGAAAGTAGGGGGCCTTTGTCTCATGAATCTCTCGATTGCGACTTGTTCTTTCTTAGGGGGGGGGTTGGATGTTCCACTTGACCCATGTCTCTATTCAAAACTTGAGTTAACTAAGAGATTATTGTGACAAAGTTTGTGATTCCCACTCCCATCGGATTGGGCATCTCATTAAAACAATCATCACATTGATCTTCGCATCGATTATTATCCCAAGTCCTCCAATTACCGACCATTGGATAGAATAAAATGAAAATTAGTGGTAAGTATTTTAAACTGTTAAAAACACAAAGTAGAATCCAATGACAAAAGGAATAACTTATAAATTACATTTATTTCCTTAACTTATGAATTTATAGACTTCAATCTAAGTTATCCATGATCTATTTCCTGACGTATATTCTTATGGGATTTTTTTCTTGATCCCTTAATAATGGTTCATACTAAGCTTATGAATTTGCCAAATCATATCCCCCAGGAGTTTCAAAACAAGAGTGCAAGAAGGCCTGTTGTCGTGCACCAGTTCTCATTCAAGTTTATCTCAAAGTGGTGTTTTCGGGTTTTACCCCTAGATACATCTCTTCCAGAGCCACCTCTACTTGTTCGTATCTAGACAGGGATGTATTTGATCGATAAACCACTTACTCTAAAATCAACAAAATTTAGGGTTGATTTTCTTATACTTAGTCTTATCCCTAAGGCTTTCACTAAGGTTTTATAATCCTAATCCCAAAAACAACTAAACCTATCATATGATACCAACTATAACAACCCTGCTCTTTATTTCATATTTAAACATGATTTATTACATAAACTTTCTCTTAATACAACTCATAATATTGAGATGTATAGTGTATTTGGGGATTGGAAACATTACATAATAACTTAAAACATGAAATACAACATCTTCATTGAAATCTTCTTTTACATGACCGCAACATTCCTTCATACTTAACACTGCATGGGATAACCTAGGGATATACAAAAGAAAGGGGTGAGATATAAAGCCCAGTAAGGGAGTAAAAAAGTTGTAACATGAAGAATAAAATACATATTAGTTAATAGGCATATCAATGGATCATAAGAGAAACATGAACATAAAGGCATGATATAACATTATTATCATAACATGGAAATGTGTTAACAACTTAAAATACTAGATTATAAACATAAATGAATCATGTAAACCCTATACCAACATGGTGGAAAAATGTCCTAAAAGAAATCTGGTAAACCCATGTACCAACATGATGTATCATGATACTAAACATTACCCAATGCATTGGAGTGTTATATAATTTCGTGCGTACCCGTCACTTCCACTTCATTCTTATGCTTAAGTTTGCCACATAAATCATAAAAAATGGATTCATTCTTCATCATAATTCATTCCACGGTCAAGGAGTTTAAAATAAATACATGTAAGTCCTAAATAAAAAGGTATATGTGCATAAAGGTTAATACCCTTGATATAGTAATGGGTATGGTATTCACTAAACGATGATTTTGGCATGGAAAATCACAGTGCAATTTTGGCAGCATAACAGTGTGACATACAAATTCATAAAAAGAGTTAATGAGAGAGAAAGGGGTATCTAATAATATATAATGAAATGGTCAGTAATAGCTTCATATAAATACATGCTCCAATATAATGAATTTTTAAATAGAAGGTGTAACATATTAAAGAAACTTGAAGAAAGAGGAGGAATGAAATAACTCTTATAAAATTTTAGCATGGTAAAGGGTGTACATGGGAGAGATTAATGAGAGAAAAAGGGGTCTATAACCATTCAAACCTAATAAGGTAAGTATGGGGAGTTTAGAAAACATACCCCATAATTTTTAATTGAAAATAAAAGGGTGTAAGAAGTATAAGGTATCTTGGATAAAAATGAGAAAGGAAAGAAACCCTTGCTTGAGTGTGTGACTTCAAAAGTTTGAAGAGAAGAATATTGAGATATTGGGGCACATTTGAAGGATTATAGATAAGGGAATATAGAGTAGGGATATGCTCCAAGGATTTTTAGTGAAGAGAAGTTAGAGATTTGGTGGGTTTATATAGGAAATGAGAAAAGAATTCTTTAATATTTCACAAACTTAGGTTTTGGAATCTATATAATTAAATATTCAAAAAAAAAACCTTATGACCATGGTTTTTTCCAAATAGGATTGGAAAAAATTATTTTATAAGGCCATGGTCCAAAGATATTAAAATATCATCCTTGATTATGTGGAGGTGAGTCACATTATTAAAGAGACGAACTTAAAATCATAAAATATACATTTTGAAGGATTCACTAAGGCATTATAAAATAAGTAAAATAAATATAAAATAACATTATTTTGAATTTAAAACATATATTTGGTTTAATATCTCTTTTATGGTATTTATTACACTACTATTGGATCATTATGATGTCATAAAACACACTATATACTTATATATTATTTAATTTTTACCCAAAAATTCAACAGTCTCAGAAAATTATGAAAAATTTACTGTTGGATAATTTCGACATACCGATTACAAAAATAATATTGATTTTATCTAAATAATTTTCTAAATATGTGAATTTTTAATTTTAAAATGAGAACCGACATTTATTGAAAATTGATGGGTTTTGACAAAAAAAGTTTTTAAAGCATAATAAAAATTACATTTGACTTCATAAAAATTATATACTCATTTATTATAAATAAAAGTGATTTGATAATAATATTTTATTAAAATATTAATTATTTCAAAAATTCATTAATTCATTAAAACAAATTATTTAAAAATACACTTCCTGTTTTATCATATAAAAATATAACTCTTATAAAACTGATTACCTAATCATTTACAGATAAGGAACAAATATAATAATGATTTATAATAATTTTTTTTATAATATTATTAATAAAAACATATTTTAATATAATAATTCATATATTTCTCAAAAGTACCGTTTTTACCTGAAAAATAAATTTATCAAATTCATCATTTTTTAAGAAATACTACTCCCACAAAGGAATTGATGGAATACAACTTTTATTTATAGAAGGAGATAACACAATAAGTATCTAATACCTCCTTACATAACCCCTTATAACACCCGCATAATAACTAAGGGTAAGATGTATGATGGCGACATACTCTTGGGGTGGCTTAGATAACATCGCCCGAGTGATAATCTCTATTAACTTGAACTTCTCTCGTAGGCGATTTCGTTCAATATTAACGTGTTAAAGCTCAGATTGGGATTATTCAAGAGGGAAGCCCAGTGATGCTACCTTATTTACAATCTCTGACAAATGAGCTTCGTACAACCTGAGTGTACTGGATGATGCCACCATCTCCTTTGTCTGTGTCGAAAGGATTTGTTAAAACCTTATATTTATATTAGTTGTGTGATCATTATTCAATGGATATATTATCAACAATAATGATACTTAATAGTCATTTAAACCCAATAATAATAACAAAAGAGTTCATGTATTTTCTATATCTACAAGACATTAAAATAAATGGAATTTTATTTGGTGGGTTTATATAGGAAATGAGAGGGGAATTCTTTAATATTTCACAAACTTAGGTTTTGGAATCTATATAATTAAATATTCAAAACCAAAAACCTTCCAATGGTTTTTGACTATGGTTTTTTTCAAATAGGAGTGGAAAAAATTATTTTATAAGGCCGTGGTCCAAAGATATTAAAATATTAGTCTTGCTTTTGTGGAGGTGAGTCACATTATTAAAGAGACGAACTTAAAATCATAAAACATGTTATACATTTTGGAGGATTCACTAAGGCATTATAAAATAAGTCAAATAAATATAAAATTACATTATTTTAAATTTAAAACATATATTTGATTGAATATACCTTTTATGGTATTTATTACATCACTATTGGATCATTATGATGTCGTAAAACAAACTATATACTTATATATTATTTAATTTTTACCCAAAAATTCGACTGCCTCAAAAAATTATGAAAAATTTACTCTTGGATAATTTCGACATCCCGATTCCAAAAATTATATTATTTTTATCTAAATAATTTTCTAAATATGTGTATTTTTACTTTTAAAATGAGAACTGACATTTATTAAAAATTGACGGGTTTTGAAAAAAATAATTTTTAAACCATAATAAAAAATTACATTTGACTTCATAAAACTTATATACTCATTTATTATCAATAAAAGAAAATTTATAATAATATTTTATTAAAATTTTATTTATTTCAAAAATTCATTAATTCCTTAAAATAAATTTTTTAGAAATACATTTTCTATTTTATCGTATAAAAATATAACTCTTATCAAACTGATTACCTAATCATTTACAGATAAGAAACTAATATAATCATCATTTATAAGAATTTTTTTTATAATATTATTAATAAAAACATAGTTTAATATAATAATTCATATATTTCTAAAAAGTACCATTTTACCCAAAAAATCAATTTATCAAATTCATAATTTTTTTAAAAAGACTACTCCCATAAAGGAATTGATGGAATATAACTTTTATTTACAGAAAGGGATTAAAAAATAAGTAATTAATACCTTGTTACATAACCCCTTATAACACCCGCATAAAACCTAAGGTTAGTGTGTATGATGGTGACAGACTCTTGGGGCGGCTCATATAACATCGGCCAGGTGATAATCTCTATTAACTTGAACTTCTCTCGTAGGTGATTTCATTCAAGCTTAACATGTTGAAGCTCAAATTGGGATTGACCAAGCGTGAAGCCCAGTGATGCTACCTTCTTTCTGAGCTCCGACAAATGAGCTTTGTAGGGCCCGAGTCTACTAGATGAGACCACCATCTCCTTTGTCTATGTCGAAAGGATTTGATAAAATTTTACATTTATATTAGTTATGAGATCAATATTCAACAACTATATTATCAATGGTAATGATACTTAACAGTCATTTAAATCCAATAATAAAAAAATAGTGCATGTGTTATCTATATCCATAAGACATTAAAATAAAAGGAATTTTATTCATAAATGATCAGGTCATTACAAATATTAATTAAATATTCATAAATATTAATTAAATACTAATAAATATTCATGAATATGAATAAATATGAATAAATATTAACCAGTATTAAATAAATATAAAATAAAAATTAATTAAATATTAAAACTATTAAATATATATATATATATATATTAACATATATTAATAAATATTAATATATATTAGTAAATATTTACATATATTAAAAAATATTAATGAATATTAATAGTTATTAATAATTATTACTAAATATTAATTAAATATTAAAAAATATTACGCGATATTAATAAATATTCATCAATATTCATCAGTATTCATAAATATTTAATGGGTATTAAGTAATATTTATTAATATTTATTAATATTTGTAATATTTCTTAAAATTTATATATATATATATATATTAATATTTATTATTATATATACATATATTAATATTTTTTTCATACTTAATAATACTTAATTACTATTAAATTAATATTAATTAATATCAATTTTACATTTAATTAATATTTATTTATATTTATTTAATATTTATTTATATTTATTTAATATTTAGAAATATTTAATAATATTTATTAATATTTACTAATATTTATTAATATTTACTGATATTTATTAATATTATTAATATTTATTAATATTTATTAGTATTTATTAGTATTTATTAATATTTTATAATATTTAATAATATTTAGTAATGTTTATTAATATTTGTTAATAATCACTAATATTTACTAATATTTAATCAATATTTATCAATATTTATTTGTATTTAAAAATATTTATTAATATTTCATTAGTATTTATAAATATTTATAAATATTTAATAAATATTTATTGATATTTTATTAATATTGATGAATTTTTAATTATTATTATTTATTATTTATTGATATTTAAGTAAGATTTATTAATATTTATGAATATTTAATTAATTTTTGTTACTTTTATTTAATATATATTTATATTTATTTATATTTATTAACATATATTTATATTTAGTAATATTTATTAATAAAAAAATCTGGTAGGAAGGAAGTGTGAACTCCATTCACTCATCATGGAAAAGGTAGAAACATGAACGAGGTTGACGCTTCCCTTGACCCCTTTTTAAAAATATGTAAAACCCTAACCTATTTTTTGTTTTTTAATAAAACCTATTTAAAAAAACTCCCACCTCTCCCAAATGTTAGCATGTCATTCCAACATAGTTGGTTCTATGGTTCATGAAGCCTTTCAGTTTCAAAAAATATACAACATCAACCTGCACATTGATACATGCAAGTGGGGGTGAATAAACATTAGCTAGTAGGGTTCCTCAAATAAATTTCATGCATTCTCATGCATGATCTACCCAAAATGTCACTATTATATAATTGAATTTATTCAATGCTGCACTTTATGAGTGTAAAAAAAGGTGATAATAAAGGGGGTGCATTTATCAGCACTAGATAAATGTGCCGATAAAATCCCCCTTTATGAACATTTAAAAAATAATGATAAAATCATCCCTTTTATTAATGTTTTTTCTTAGTGCTAAGAAATGACATCTTTATCAATACTTTTATTAACACTGATAAAATAGATCTTTATCAGTTCTTTTCTAAGCGTTGATAAAACACATCCTTCATAATATATATATATATATATATATATTATTAAAAATCATATTTTAATATATTTATATATTTATATTGATATATATAAAATATATTTTCCTAATATGATTTATATAATACTAAATATATATTTACAATTAATATATAATATATCTAGTGAAAAATGTTTTAAAAATAATTAAAAAATAACATTAATTTATAATTTGATAATTAATATTGAGTAACAAACATTTGATAACAATTTGATGATATGATTTTTTTAAAAATGAATTAATATATTAAGATATGTTGAAAACATGACTTGAACTTCAAATATTCATAACTTTTGATCCGGGTATCTGTTTGAGGTTTACCACATATCAAATCAAAGACTTCAAAAATATCAATGCCTTGTTAACTTAAGGGGACCCAAATCACTATTTTTAGTAGTTAAAAAAGTTTATGAAGGCCTCAAAAACTTATTTTTTTAATTGGAATACCTTAATTTTTTAATATTTGATGATATTTTAGCTTCGTTTAAGAGAGTATTCATGATTCTTTTGGTGAAAAATGAATTTATTATTTGGGGTTACCCTTATATGGATATTATGGTGTTGAAATTTTACCATTTTTTAAATATTTTAGTGTTAATTATAATTAAATATATGCATATTTATATATTTATACATAAATATTTAATTATATAAATGAAAATTTAAACATATTTACATATAAAATATCTTTTTAAATATATAAACCATATGGAAATAAATATTTACTATCCATTTTATTTAAACTAAAAATATATGAATGTGCGTATACCTATACAAATGCATATATAATGTTTATATGTAAATATGTGTGTATTCATGTATTAATAAACAAATATATATTTGTGTGCATATTATAATATATGTAAATAAATATTAATAGAAGGATTGTGAACACGTGAGTCTAGGAGATTCTCTCTCTTCATCCATGGCGTCTTCGGTAAGAAATAGTGATGGTTTCAAGCTTAGATGGGTATTTTGATCCAGCGGAGGTCTTCATCAGGACTTCTAAGAAGGTGGACACTGGACTTGGCTTGGGCATTGAAATATTTCCATCCTCCTAAGCAAATCGAAATTTGAAGAGGGTCAACCTTGATTATATCTCCTCGAAACTAGTGGATCTGGGTTTCAATGATGTTCTGAAGAATGTTCAGGTATTGCAAGCTGCTTCTTTTGATCATTTTTTCCCAGTCCTCATAATGAGATGACATCTGCACACAACCAAATCTCATGAAATGGTGCATTATCCTTATTTGAAACAAGACCTAAGTTCTTTGAATAAAGGATTTAAGAGTGTAAACACTCAATCATTGAGTGAATTTCTCCCTTATCTATGATCAATTCCTAAAATATTGAAGATCATTGGAGGCCTTTACTTCAGGTTTTGGATTTTGATACCTATCATATTGTGTTGCTAGGTTTTTAATTTTTCCATATTACTTTCCCTTTATAGGATCTAAAATTAAGGGCGCAGAGATGTGTATTTTTGAATCTCAAGCCAAGGGTACTAAGATTCTAGGATTGTGACCCTTATTTTGATCCTTTCTAGGAGAAGAAATATTTTTGCATAGTCTTAGATTCAGGTAAAGGGACTAAATTGGTTCTTCTGGTATCCAAATATCCATTGGGATATAGCCTTGGAAGTAGGAACCCTAATTAAATTTGGTAGAGAAAAAAAGATGGTCAGATATGGGCATTATATTAAAATTGTAGTTGAATTTGATCTTAGTTCAACGATCATTGAAACTATTTATCTAGTTGCTGAGGAATTTAAATTTGAATTGGAAATAGAGTATGAAAGCATGCCAGATTTTTACTTCAACCGTATGTGCATTGGGAATATTAGAGAGAAGTGTAGTATGTTGGAGTTGGTTCCCTATAACCAACTTCTATGCACTTTATGATAACCTGTATTCATAGTTTTGAATATTAATAAACTTATTATCACATCATGATTGTTCTTCTATATAACATAGTATGTGATAATGTCCCAAGAGTATCTGTTGCACTAAAAGGTCATAATAGTTCCTTACTATGATGAGAACCTGGAAGAGCTACGACACTATTCTTAAATATATGTTATAAATTGGGATGATATCATTTGATGGACACAAATGATACAAGATATTAGGGGTATAGACTCATAGGACTTTGAAGAATCTTCTCATGATATACGGCCTTGGTAATATCTTATAGGATATTATGAGAACGAGACCTTCTAGTAGAAAATCCACATTTATACGTGTCATTGGATTTTCCTATCTGCATATGTGTGTATTTATCCTTAGACTTTAATATTGTTATTAATGAGTATTATGAGTCACATAATTTTATGTATTGATGAAAACCATGATGACAGATGTTCACGGTGAGGCATAATACGTTGGGTGCATCACAAATAATATTACATTAATGAATAATGCGAGAAAGGATTTGTACCTTCTGTTATTTAGAAGAAGTTGATATATTAGGCCCTTTTAAGGAAATGATATATCCTAAATAAATCCAGGGCCATAGTGTTCTATAGGAAAGTTCAATTTCTAGTAAGTCAAATAAAGAGACACTGAGCACATAGTTTGATGACACCAACATGCAACCTTCTTGATTTGAGATATCATGATAAAGGAATTATATTATACAGTAAATGTTCATATGAGGTATTATGACGTTCTAACATTAACTTCTTTCTCTATGGGCGCCTTAACATGTTTTTAGATGCTAATTTTGGACTTTAGGCTGCTTCGCCTAATGCCACTGAGAAAAAGTCCTAGAGGGGAATACACTGAGTGTATCCATAATCTTAGTTAAATAATATATTATTATTTATTATTTAACAAGTTGAATAAATATTAATCCCAGATGCAGTTTAATAATTATTAATAAATGATTGATCACATATATTTCATCACCAGTTATTCGAGAAAATATAATGTGAGTGGAATATTTAATAAATATTTATTTTATATTTAGTGAATAAAATACTTATTTATTTATTAGAAAATAATTTAGTGGTATTTATTTAATAAATAAATAGTCATTATTCAAGACTCGATAAATATTGTGGAGGAATAACGAACTGAGTTTAATGGTTTGATGATAAATAGTAAATATTAAATATTATTTGATTAAATAATATTTAATTTAATTCGCAAGTTAAGCGCATGTCAAGAAATAATAATTTTATTATTATTATTTAACATGGGGTCTTGCATGGATTAATTAAATAATAAAGGGAACTTATGTAATTATTTTATTTTAACCCTAGCGATATATAAACCCAATTATATTCTTTTATCAATAATCCAATTCATTTTTTTGGTTGTGCACAACGGATTTGGAGAATCCTCTCAAGTCAAGAGAACTCCCTTCACTAAGAACGCACCCAAGAACGAAGAGTGATCTTCCTCCACCTCTCACTCTCAAGTAAAGAGAGATATAATAAAACGCTTTGGAAGTGGTTCTTGATGCGATCAAAGGTGGACAATGAAAGTGATATGATCTTTCATGCTAGCACTCAGAGATTACTATGATGACATTCTGAGATTTGTAGAACATGTGTGGATCATCGCTAGAAAAGAATCTTCTTTGATTCCTACAACTCAATGACCTTACAATGTAGATCTATTTTTAGATTCATCAATGAAGAAATAATTCCAATAAATTAATTATTTAATTAATTGAATTTATTATAAATAATATGTGATGATCCTCTCTATGGTTCTGAAATTATATCCCTTATTTGATTTATTTTATTCAATTCCATAGATCACAAAATTTATCATTATGTAAATCTTGGATTGATTATCAATCATGAAAAAAAGAAGCGTCGGGCATGAATCATCACATGCTTCCACTGAGCTTGGAACCTACAAGTGGTATCAGAGCGATCACATAATTATTAATAATTATTTGAATATCATTAATGATTTACGCATTTGTGATTTAGTTTTTAAATTCAATTTTAATCATTATTTTAATCCAAATTGTGAGATCTGATTCTTAATCCTTCATTTCTCCTAGATATAATCAATGTGATTAATTTTATGAACAAAATAAAATCAAATAACTCATATGGAGGTGCTAAGGATTCTAGCTGGATAACACAGGAGTGCACAATGTGTAACTGAATTTACATGCCATGTACTTGTGTTCAATGCATTGGGAATTAATTCATAAATTAATTCAATGCGCGTGCATTGACGAAACATGGTGTAGTTAATTCTTACACCACATGTTGATCAGGCCAGCCTGGTGTACAGTCAGCCGGAGTACATGCCGTGTAGCCCATGTACATGTCATGTATTCCCTTTGATTCATAGATGAGCCATCCGTTTTATACACGGCCTACCTGACTAGTGACTGTGTAACTCAGATTCCACATGCCCTGTAGTCCCTTTTACACATCATGTACTCCATTTGTTTTTGAGGTACAATTTACACATTGAGTACCTAGGAGTGTACCTTGTATAGATGGTGAGAGATGTACACAGTGTGTAGTTTTCCTATACACACTATGTACTTATACCAAATTATGTAGATTTAAAATTTATTTATTATACTCTCAAACCCTTGAGACATGTTATTTTGTGTGGTCAATAAGTTTACAAGACACACCATGTGATGAGTTTTTAATATATATATATATATACACACACAAATGTTTAATTAATATCTATGTAGTGTTCAGATCTGCATATCAGTATGATTTGTATTATAGTTATTATTATACATGCACTAAAGCATAACACGTGACTGAAAATAATGTAATTCATGTAATCATTATGTTGATAGTACAAGTCATAAAATTACATGATAAGTTGTGTATTCTATATGTCACAAAAGTAAAAATGTACATGAGTATAATACATGTTGGGTGGATTCGGACAGGTATTCATCATGTTTCCTCCAAAGTACATTTAATATACACAATTAATTTTAAATAAATTTATTAAATTTGTTTAAAATTATGATGGACAATAATATCAAGGAAATTTAGATGAGAATTAAGATAAAATAATTGATTAATTAAAGATAATAATTAATTGATTCGAGTGTGATTTATCTTAAATAAGAACAATTAAGAATTTAATGCTATCTTTATTAAATTTGTAATTAGTTTCATGCATGTGGATTATCATGAGCATAGAATAGACCTTTGTATGAGATAAATTTTATTTAATTTGTTATTAAATTAAATTCACTACCACAAAAATGGATTTCTGCAGTGCCACCCTTTATCAGCAGTTTTTTCAGTAGCGCTGATAAAGGTGGGGCTTTATCAGTGCTTTTTCCTAGCACTGATAAAGTGTATATTTCAAAAAAAATAAATTTTCATTAAAAATAATATATTGATATATAAGTATATTTATATTGATATAATTATAATATATATATTTTAAATATGTTTTAGATAATTACAAATAGACTATTACATTTAATATAAAATAAATTTAGTAAAAATGGATTTAAAATATTTTAAAAAATATTATTAATTAATATTTTTCTAATTATCATCAACTAATAATCATTTAATAACAATTTTAAGACAAAAAAAAACAAAAAAAATTTAATAAAAGATCCAAAATAAGTTGAAAATGTAACTCAAAATTCAAACGACCATAACTTTTGATCCAGATATCTGTTTGAGCTCTACAACATATCAAATCAAAGACTACGACAAGATCTATGCACTAGTGACCTAAGAGAACATTTTTTTGACATTTTTTTGACAAAAAGGTCTAGAAGGCCTCCAAAACTGATTTTTTAGTCAAGATACCCCGTTTTGTTAACATTCAAACATCTATAACTCCTGATACAAATGTCTTATAGGCTTATACCATATATAATATCAAATATTGTTTCATTTTATTTGATTTTATTGATTGTGTAGTTGAAACAGACTTCTGGATTAGAAGTTATGGTCATTTTAACATTATATGGCTTTTTAGATACACATATATATGTATTTATTCATATATATATATATACATGTGTGTGTGTGTGTTGTATATATATATGTATTTATTTATTTATAAACACACATAAAAAAACATATTTTATAAATGTATTTAAAACTAATCTTATAAATATATATTAATATACAAATAAATATATGGATAAAAAATTATAACTAAAAATATATATATAAATAGATATAAATATATATTAATATACGTATAAATAAATAAATAAATAAATATATATATATATATATTAAAATATGAATAAATATATATGTATTAATATAACTATATATATTTAAATTAATATGAATCTATATTAATATACAAATAAATATAACTATATATATATATATATATAAATAAATCGATATATCATTAAATGGAGAAAAAGCTAAATGGCTTAGTGGTAAAGGTATAGGTACATAAGGGGGGAGGTCTCGGGTTCGATTTCTGGTGGAAGCAAGGGTGCACGGGCAAGTAGGAGGGGGTTGCGCGGGCAAGTGCAGTGTGCGGTGAGAGGGAGGGGGCTTTTCCTAACACTGATAAAAGGGGGGTTAAGCGCTGTTAAAAGCTCCCCACATTATAAATTCATTTTTTTGACTTTTATTAGTGCTTAAAAAAAGAACTGATAAAAGGGTTTTTTTATCAGCGCTAAAAAAAAGCACTGATAAAGGACGTTTTTATCAGCGCTGATAAAAGGGGACGTTATCAGAACTTTTCTGAGCACTAATAAAATGGACTCCCCTTTATCTTCACCTCTATTAACAACGTTTTTCTAGCACTATTAATGCCCTTTTCTAGCGCTGATAAAGGCCATATTTTCAGTAGTGGTTGTTGGCCCGTGTGCCTTCTCTCCCCTTATTATGTAAGGGCTTGCATGCCCATGGTTTCTTTTATGAAAACCCCTTGTTTCTCTCACATAAAAGTGAGTAAAAGCATATATAATGGATGGATCTACCAAGCTAGTAGAGGCAGTTTGAGTTTAGAGCCAAGGTGATACCAATCCAAGAGAGATACATAGGTGGACATGTAGAAATCTATAACATGAACCATAATTGGTTCAAGGTGTTTTTCTCCCAAGTCAATGATTAGTTTATAAACCACTAGATAAACTAACCATTAGTAAAATATCATGATCATACTAATTTATTATTTTATATCTATCAAGTTGCATGGTTATTTCATTATGGATGTTTTGTTGCGATCACATAAATTGATGAAATTAATGAGCATACAAGATAAAACTAAAATAATTTATCTTATGTGTAAATATTATATAAGACTTGGTTAATCACTTAAGAAAATACACTTAATATTAAAAATTATGTGATAAAGATAATAATTCAAAATTTATGCATGAAAGGATAAAATCTCTTAATAATATATATTGAGTCAGTATATCATTCCACTACCTTAGTTAAAATCGAAGCATAGTTCAAAGTGATTGACCAACCAAAGTTGGGGTTCTTTTAATTATAGGGGAATTTTAACTTGAAGTTTTGGGTTGACTTAACTTAGTTCACATCAAGAGATGACTGCCAAACCACAATTTTGTGTAACTGAGAGGAAAAGGTTGAGGAAATCTAATTTGAGGATTTCAGGATTTGGGAGTCCACTCAACAGATCAAGGAATTGTGAGTTAATATAGTTGGCATTTGAAATGACTACCTAAAACCATTCAAGTTGCTTGACTAACCAAAGTTGGGGTAATGAGAAGGGGAATACGAATCCTTTCCACTTGAATATCCAAGAAACATGATATTCTGAAGCCAATGGTGATGGATATTAGGTTTTGATAAAATAGTGGGAGACTAATAAATATAATATTTATTTATTTATTTGTCTTAATTTTATCATATAAAGTACTAAAATTATGTTCATCTTATTTATAGAAATAACATTAAAATGACATCAAACATATCATTGTGATCCATACTTGAGAAGGTCAACCTTCTCACCAGTACAAATTTCCAAGAATGGAAACGACACCTACGTGTCATCCTTCTCCATAAAAGGAAATTATATGTGTTGGAAGAACCTTTTCCTAAAGTGCCAAAAAATAAGGCTAGTTATGAAGAGATAAAACTCTATGAGAAACATTTGAATAATTATACAAATGTTCAATGTTTAATGCTATAATCCATGTCCAATGATATTTTGAAGCAATATGAGGACATGGATGTGTATAGCATGATGTCTCACCTTCAATATATCTATCAAGATAAGGTGATACAAGAGAGGTATGAGATCTCCATTGTTTTTTGACAACTAATTTTAGAGAGTCTACACCATCTAGGCCTCATTTATTCAATATTATTGGAAACATTGAATGCTTAGACATCTTAGGGATTAAATTCCCGAATGATTTTTGTATAGATCTCATACATTCATCACCACCTAAGACCTTATCTAGTTTTTATTATTAATTAAAATATGATAAATAATGAGATAATCCTTTCAGAACTTCTTAATTTAATTTTAAAAGTGGATAAGGACATGGGGTGTGATAAACCTATGATCCTTATAGTGAATAAGAAAAGGAAAAATAAAGAAAAGGGGCCCAAGAATCATAAAAAATCTAAAGCTCCCGAGAAACATTCTTCCAAGAAAAAGAAGATCCAAAGGAAAGGAAAATGAAAGGAGGTAGTATGATTTACCTGTGAAAAGTTAGGCCACTGGAAGATGAATTACACCTAGAATCAAGGGGAAGCTAAGGGTGAGTTAGTTTTTGAGTGTAATATTTTAATATCAATTAATTTGGGATTAGATACATCCCATGGGGCTCACATATATATCTGAATGCAGGAACCAATTAGATTTTGAAATATTTATAGAGGAGAGGTGGGTATGAGAGCTATTAATGGGGAAAGGATGGATGACCAAGCCATTGGTGACTACCACATTTCATTGGTAATGAGAATGGTTTTGGTTTTAAAAGATTTTTATTATGTACCTATGGTAACTAAGAACATAATTTATTTATCACGTATAGATGTAAATGAGTTTATTTTCAATTCTGGAAATAAAAGTTGTTTCTTTTATAAGGAAAACATATGTTATGGTATAACACATTTAAATAATGATCTTTATGTATTAAATTATGAAAACCAAGTATTGTCAATTGATAATGAATCATGTTCACACGACTCATATAACACCCAATTTTGGCATAATTGTTTTAGTTATGTAAATGAGAAGTGTTTTACAAAGCTCTATCAAGATGGTTATTTAGACTCCTCTAAGCTAAAACCTCTTGAAATATTCCATGCCTGTTTACAAGGAAAAATGACCAAACCACCATTTTTTGGAAAGAGTGAAAGGGCTATAGATATTCAAGGATTGGTACACACTAATGTGTTTGGACCACTTCCAATAAAAGCAATAGGTGTATATTCTTACTTCATAACTTTTACTATTGACTTGAGTAGATATAAATATGTCTACTTAACGAGGAAAAAGTCAGAGTCCTTTGAGAAATTCAAGGAATTCAAGACTAAAGTAGAGAATAAACTTGGTAAGAAGATAAATAAGATTTTATCAGATTGAGGAGGTTCATATCTTAACCAAGAGTTCATTGACCTTTTATGGGATTTTGGGATTCTATCTCAACTCACTCTACCATATACACTACAGTGGAATGGTGTTAGTGAAAGGATGAGCCTACCTTGTTAGACATGGTAATGTTGATGATGAGTCATGAAAATATTCCATTATCATTTTGGGGATATACATTACAAACTATTGTATACACATTAAATTGAGTTACAACCAAAGTGGAAAATGGAATTCCCTTTGAGTTATAGAGTGAAAAGAAACATTTTTTTGACATATACGTGTATGAGGTTGTGACGCATTTGGAGTAGGAATATGTTCCATAGGTACCCATGGAAGAAGTAGTTCCTAAAACAGATGTACTTCGTTGGAGCACAAGAGAGGTAAGATAACTAGAGAGATATGATTTTATATTCACTAAAAATGGTGACTCATTATTGCTTGACAATGATAAAACTCTCTCCTATAAAGAGGTAGTAGAGATCTCAGTATCTTCAAGAAAGAAAGAATCCATGAATTATGAAATATATTCCATGTATCATAACCAAGTTAGGGTTTTGGTTGATGCTCAGGTTGATGTAAAGACCATTGGATTCAAATGGGTATTCAAGAGGAAATTGGACATAGAAGGTAAAGTAAATACCTATAAAGAAAGAATAGTGTCTAAAGGGTTTAAATAGTGTCAAGTAATTGACTATGATGAAACCTTTTCACTATTTCCATGTTTAAATCCATCATAATTATACTTTCTATAGTAGCTTACCATGACTATGAGATTTGGAAGATGGATTTCAAAACTGTATTCCTTAATGGGAACCTTTAGGAAGATGTCTATATGACACAATTAGAAGGGTTTGTGACTCCATGTGATGTCAAAAGGATTTTCAAGTTGCATAGATCCATTTATGGATTGAAGCAAGAATCCAGGTCATGGAACATTCGATTTGATGAAACTATAAAAGAATTTGGTTTCATTAAGAACGAATGTGAGATGTGTGTTTATAAGAGGTTTAGTGAAAATGCGGTGATTATCTCAGTAGTATTTGTTGATGAAATATTACTTATTAGAAATGAAATACCAATCTTATAGTTTGTTAAGGATTGGTTAAATAAGTGTTACTCCATGAAGGACTTAGGTAAAAAATCCTATATTCTAGGGATCAAGATCATTCATGATAGATCCAAGAGGATTCTTGGACTAAGTAAAAGTATATATGTTGACCAGATACTAAATATATTTAGTATGGAACAATATAATAGGGGTTTGGTTTGAGTATCACATGGTTTACATATTTCTAAGAAAATGTTTCCTTAGACACATCAGGAGAAGAGAGAATGATCAAGGCCCCATATTCTTCCGTGATATGATCAATCATATATTCCATGTTATGTACTAGACTTGACGTTGCCCATACATTGAGCATGGTAGGAAGATATCAAGTAGATCCAAGAGAATAGGATTGGTATTATATTAAGTCCATATTTAAGTATCTAAGAAGAACTAAGGATATGTTCCTAGTGTATAGAGGAGGCAAGGAGCTGGTCATCAGGGGTTATACTGGTGCAAGATTTTAGATAGATCAGAATGATCTGAATTCGTAGTCAGGTTATGTTTTCTGTCTCATTGGAGGATCTTTGAGTTGGAAGATTTCAAAGTAGTCAGTTTTCACCGATTCTACAGTGGAGTTCGAGTATATAACAACTTTTGATATAGCCAAGGAATCCATTTGGATTCATAACTTTTTCTAGGTGCTTGATGTAGTACCTAAAAGTAAAGAACCTATCATATTTTACTGCGATAATACTATAGTGGTGGCTCTTAAAAAAGAGACAAGGTCACAACAACATTTAAAGAACATACTCTGAAAGTATCACCTCTTGAGGGATTTTCATCAGAGGGGTGAATTTTTAGTAATCATAGTTCCCTTGGAAGAAAATGTGGTGGACCCATTTAATAATTTCCTATCTTAGTAGAAGTATGAGTATCATGTGAGATCTAGTGGAATGAAGGTTGTTAGTGGTTGGATCTAGTGAAACTGGGAGTCCGTTGGAGTTGGTTCCCTAGAACCAACTTCTATGTACTTTATGATAACTTATATTCACAGTTTTGAATATCAATAAACTTCTAATCACATCATGATTGTTCTTATACAGAAAATAGTATGTGATAATGTTCCAAGAGCAGCTGTCACACTAAAAGGTCATAGCAGTTCCATGCTATGATAAGAACCTGAAAGTACTATGAAACTATTATTAAATATATGTTCTATTGTTGGATGATATAATTTGATAGACACAAATGATACAGGATATTAGGGGTGGAGACTCATAGGACTTTGAGGCACCTTATCACAATGTACACACTTGGTAATATCCAGTAAGATATTATAAGAATGAGACCCTCTAGTAGGAAATACACATTTATATGTGTCATTGGATGTCCCTATCTGTGGATGTGTGTATTGATCCTTAGAATTTAAGATTTTTATTAATGAGTATTATGAGTCATGTACTTTTATGTATTGAATAAAACCGTGATGACAGATGTTTGTGACGAGGTAGGATACATTGGGTGTTTCACGAGTAATATTGCATTAATGAATAACACAAGAAAGTATTTGCCCCTTATTTTTTTAACAGAAGTTGAAATATCATCCCTTTTATGGAAATGATATAGCCTAAATAAATCTATGGACATTGTTTTCTATAAGAAATTTAAATTTTTGAGAATTCAAAGAAAGAGACATCGAGCACATAGGTTGATGGCACCAGCATGCAACCATCTTGATTTGAGATATCATGATAAATGGATTATTTTACATAGTAATTATAAGTATGAGGTTTTATGTCATTACAACATTAACTTATTTCTCTATGGGTGCCTTGGCATGTTGCTAGATGTTAACCATGGACTTTAGGTTGCTTCGCTTAATACCATTGAGAAAGAGGCCTAGAGGGCCACACACTAAGTATATCCAGAATCCTAGTTAAATAATACATTATTATTTATTATTTAATAGGTTGAATAAATATTAATCCCATACATGGTTTAATAATTATTCATGAATGCTTGATCACATATATTTTGTCACCAGTTATTTGAGTGAATATATTGTGAGTAAAATATTTAATAAATATTTATTTGATATTTAGTGAGTATAATATTTATTTATTTATTGGTGAATAATGCAATGATATTTATTTAATAAATAAATATTCATTATTCAAGGCCCTATAAATATTGTGGAGGAATGATAGATCGAGTTTAATGGTCTGATGATAAATAATAAATATTGAATTTTATTTGATTTAATTTAATTTAATTTTCAAGTTAATTGCATGTTGAGAATTAATAATAATATTATTATTTGACATGGGGTTTCACATGGATTAAATAAATAATAAAGGTCACATGTGTAATTATTTTATTTTAACCCTAGCGATATATAAACCCAATTATATTATTTTCTCAATAAGCCAATTCATTTTTTGGTTGTTCAAAACAGATTTGGAGAATTATCTCAAGTCAAGAGAGCTCCTTTATTTAAGAAATATCCCAAGAATGGAGAGAGATATTCCTCCAAATCCCTCTCTCAAGTCAAGAGAGATATAGAAGAATACTTTGGAAGTGGTTCTCGAGGCGATCAAAGGTGGATGATGCAAGTGATAGGATATTCCATGATAGCACCTGGAGATTCCTATGACGACATTCAAAGATTTATGGAACATGTGCGGATCACTGCTAGAGGGAATCTACTTTGATTCCCACAATAAAATGACTGTACAAAACAGATCTGTTTTCTGATTCATCAATGAATAAATAATTCCAATAAGAAAATTCTTTAACTAATTAAATTTATTATAAATAATATGTGATGATCCTCTTTCTAATTATGGAATTCTATCCCTTGTATATTTTCTCTGATTCAATTTTGTAGTTCATGAAATTTATCATTGTGTAAATCTTGGATTGATCATTGATTATGATAAAAATAAATGTTGGTCATGAACCATCACTTGTTTCCACTGTGTTCGAAACCTGCGTAGTAGAGGCTTGATGTGTTCTAGATGCAATAAGTATGGGCATCGGGTGGAAAATTGTAAATTTAAAAATCCCATTTCAAATGAAAATAGTTCTATTGTAGACACTCAATCCTTACTAAAAGACCAGAAATGTGATGTTGTTGTAAAGATGTCAATGGGTAAAAGTGATTATAGAACTTTGAATAGTAATTCAATGACTGATTCTAGTGTTTAAAAAAACACTTGTGCACTTGGTGTTCAATCCTTTTCCGATGCAGTTTCAGTCACCAATTTAAATCTATTTTTGAGAGAAATTCCTTGAATATTGTTGGATTTGCCTCAGATATTATGGGGAACACAAAAGTTATGGAAAACAATCATGTTCCTCTTGTTTCTAATGTTCCACATATTCAAAATGTTATTGTTTTGGTCACCATGGATGTATCACATGTGGGTGCCCCAGCTTCTGGCCTTGTTTTGTAGTAGGTTGATAAGTAGTATGTTTCATCCAATTTTGAGGACTTATTGGATTCTGCTGACTTGATTGGGGACGATTTCTTGAGTTTTGGTAGCAGTAAAGAAAAATTGGGTTTTCCTTCCTTACAGACTATAAAAAAAGTACTGGAAGATCAGCAAGGGCTCTTATGCCTTGAAGTTTGATAGCTTCCCATGGAAGACATGCTCCTCTTTTCTTACTAATTCCCCTTGGGTGGAAAGGTATATGGATGATTTCCAACATGATTGGTATGAAAAGTAAAGTGATCATATGGTTACTAGTCATAATGCCTCTATAAATGATGATGATGTCCAACATACCCTGCTTGGGAAAGATGATCAGGACACTGGATTTTCAGCCTCATTTGATGCCGATAGTGCAATTACAATAGTTCAGCCTAAAAAGGAAGGTCCATCTAGTTGGGATGCATCTGCAACTACTGTTTATGATCAACAAGTAATGGGTGAATTATCTACAGGGTGTACTTAAAAAGGAAAAGGGAAGAAGCACATACTACCATCATTTCCTAATCTAATGTGTGTAGATGTTGTAGGATTTGTCCATGAGGTTTCCAAAGCTTCCCCTTATGATATCCCTATAGTAACAGAGGATATAAAGGATCTAGAACCTATTATAGGGGATGTTCTCTCTGGAAAGAGTTTGCAGAATAAATACAAGGAAAACCAAGATGGAAAGTGGAAAATATCAAAATAGTGGAAGAGAGGTAGAAGTTTGAGAGGTTAGGGTGGTTCCCATGGTAGGGGTGGTATATGGATGAATTCTGGTGTTATTGAAAATGTGAAATGGTCTTACCCATCCTAATTTTATAATCTTAAAAAAAATTATGATGCATTTAGAAAGGCCTCAGTTAAATAACGTGAAGTTGCAAGGGAAAAAATTTCAAAGCACCTCTACAGTATTATGACTGTGAAAGGTACCCCCAAGGTGTTATGGTAGATATGGCATAATGATTTGATCTACAGCTTGAAACTACCTTCACTGAAATGGAACCTGACATTTTTGGTTATGGGGATTATTTCATAGTCTAAAAACTGTTACATTTTTTTTGAAGATGGATTTCATCACAATCCGGGTTTGAATTTTCCAGATATCTCTTAGATATAAAATATCCACATCATTACATAGGAATCCTATGCCACTTCATCCAATGATGAACTTGTGCCGCCTCAAAGGACCACATGATAGAGAGGTCATCACCCAAAGAATAAAGGTTTTTATCCAAGGAACTTGTGTTATAGAGGGAGCAACAAGATTTGATATTTTTTTTTATATTGTGGTAATCTCTTGCTTTTTTAGGCCTCAACTTTCCTTGTATTCTGAATTTTCTTTTTTATTATAATTTTGAGGGTGTGGGTTGTCTTTCCAACTCACACTCAAACCTTTTCAATTAGATAAATATAAATATATAATATATGTAAATAAATATAAGTATAAATATATTTATATTTATAGACACACATATGTATAAATAGATATGTATATATATATATATATAAATATATATATACACACACACATAGAGACACACAAATCCACACACACAAAAACATATTTTATAAATGTATCTAAAAAAAATTATATAAATATATGGATAATTTTTTTTCTTCTAAATAAATATAAATAAATAGATATATCATAAAATATAGAAGAAAATAACACTGAGCAGTGGTAAATCACAAGCGTTCATAGGTGTGGGGGATGGAAAACACTGATAAAGGCATGGGTGAGCAGTGGGGGTAAGGGAACACTGATAAAGGGGGTTGGTGAGTAGTGGGTAGCAGGGTAGCACCAATAAAGGTGTTTGGAGAGCATTGATAAATATAGATGGGTGGGTGCTGAACCTAGAAAAAAATTATTAGCGATGATAGATCCTAGTTTTATACGTGCTTATTTTAATGTTAATAAAGGAGGCGATCATCAGTGCTAAAAAATCACTGATAAAAATATCACTTATAAATTCCCCCTTTGTGATATATTTTTTTAGTATTGATAAATGGTGCCTTTATCATCACTTTTTCTAACACTAATAAAAGAGACCAACTTTTAAATATTCTTACAACATCAACATACTTTTAGCATTGATAAAACACCTCTTTCACATTGATAAAGAGTGGATCAATAGTTGCACGTGTAAATCAATTAAATTTTAGAAAACAAACTACTATAGAAACCACATTTAGTTATTAAATATTGCACACCATATGTGAACATGGTTTACACCTTTTATCTGGGGTATCTATTCAAACTTATATTGAAAACACACAGTTTGAGTTATACTGACCACATCATGTGTCAGATTGGCATACAGTCAATTCCTATATGCCATAAATGAAATACTTATCATTTTCTAAAAGTATTAAGACAATAAGAGCTCATTTTCTTGGTTTTGGAAATGAGAGACATATTTTAGTCTAAAATGACACTTATATATATATATATATATATATATATTCCAATAGAACCTTAGTAGATAGACTATAGGCCCCTCCTAATACATGGCCTTGTAGGCCCAATCGAAATTGCCCAAAAGGCCCATTAACATCACGCCTGTCCCCTATGACCTGGCCCACTCCACTACTTGACTCGCACCACAAACTCACCGATCAGTGGTCTCCATTGGAATCCCTATGAATTTCCACCCAGCTATTTTATACTAGCCAACCGCCTCTACATCCCCACCAATCAAAAAATCCATCGTTCCCCGTGCATCGCCGCATGTCATCCTAACTTTACAATGTGCACACCCCTCATCGTATGTCGCCTTGCCTTTACCATGAGTATGTCACACTTCCAAACATCTTCCAATCACATCATGTGTCAGATTGATGTGTGATGGATTCCTACAAGTCAAAAATTAATTATGTATTGTTGTCCAAAAGTATCAAGAAAATTCGAGCTTGTTTACTCATTTTTGACTATGTGATGCGTGTTTTAGAGTAAAATGACTCTTTCAATGTGAAAACACACATTTTTGAGTCATACCAATTGCATCATGTATAACACCCCAAGCTTCTATGGTATGTTTACCTTTGAATAATACAATAACTTGTGTTGTACGCAACTTCGAGTTCAAACACACCACAACCAATCAAACTAGCCGTTATGAATAGTAATACCCACTTTTTTAAATTTTATAAATTTTATCTTTCAAAATAGACTTAATTTTGGATTTAGAATATCTAAATTATATTAGGGTGAATTTTTGGTATTTTTTTAAAAACTTTCAATTTTTGATGAATAGTGGAAAAACACTGCGTTATTGGTTAAAACCAACTTTTTATTTAAATAATTAGTTATTTTATTTTAATTTATTTTAGGTCAAAATAGATACACAATACCTATATATGTTCAATTTAATTCATTGGAGTCATTTTATAATAAGTTTAGATATATAAAATTTTATCAAACTTTTTACCGTCTTTTACCCACCTCCTAAGAGCATTTGCAAATTCGCATAAAACTTAATTTTACCACTTCTGTGAGTGGAACTTCAAAAATCCAAGAGACACGGTTGATATCAGTAAGAAAAATTTGGTTCAATAAGATGAAAATAATTTTTGGTGAATATTAACTTTTTACTTTTATTTACCACGGTTAAAAGTAAAAATGGCAATTAAGGGTAAAAATGATATTATTATTACCCTAAAAAATGTCCTAATTCTATTTGATAAGTATAATTTGACCAAAAACAACCTTAGTAATAAAATATGATCCTCTTTGGTCCACTTGGATTAGATTAGAACATTTATTATTATTTTATTTAAAGAAGAGTTAAAAGAGTTAAATTCAAAGTTTAATAACTAAACCATTTTTAATATAGGGTTATACATAATATAAATTCAACTATAAATATTCATTATAAATCTAAAAATATTTTATACATAATGGTATTTTAGTTATAATTTTTAGACATTATATAATTTAATTTATTTATGACATAATGATGATGCAGTAATTACCTTAATAATAAAATATTAAAATAATTGATATTATAAATATCCAAACAAATATAAATTGGGACTTTTGATGAATTAAAATATTTTAATAGGTTAATATGACATGTTAGTATTTAACATATGAATTTATTTCGAAGTAATAAAGTTGTTATGAATTTAACAAAAATCATTTATTAAATAAAGTCAAAATTGACACAATTGAGTTTTTAAAACAAATATTATATTATTAATTGATATAACATTCCTAAAAATATAATGTTCGGCCAAAAAACTTAGATAAAGTTATATATATTAATAATTAACCACATGGGATTCTCTTGGAGTGTTATAGTAAGTTTATTAACCATATATTATAAAAATACCAAGAGACATGATAAATGAAAAACTATTTAACTAAGAGTTAAATATAAAATATAAGGTTAATATGATGACCTAAACCTATCAAAAACCTATTGGTTGAGAGGTTTTAGACCCATAAACACTTTATCCTTTAAATAATTTATTTTGGATCCATTATAAACCGAAAATGATTTTATTATAAAATAATATTTCAAGCTTTTCCTAAAGTGACCCTCACATCTCTTATAAAAGGACACTTCCACTTCTCTAAAATTCACACCTTCAAAGACATTTTTATCGGACAAACCCTACCCAAATATCCTCCCAAATTTCCTCTTTTCATATTAGATGCCTTATTTTAGTCAGAAATCTAAGCTAGGGATCTTTTTTGATCAAATCAAAAGGAAGAACCTGAAGAAGAGGTAAATATTTCATCACCTCTTTCAAGTTCTTTTCTTCTTCCACTTCCTATTTCTTTGTTGTTTCCATTATAAAATAATAAATCTAGTATATTATATATACTGTTATGTTATTTTAAAAATGGTACAACCATACTCATTATTTTATCCATCCTATAAATGACAAAGTCACCATACGTGCGTACGCACAGATTACCGTCTCCACGTCGTGGTGTAGTTTGTTATTCAAACACCCCATCATTTGGATGAGTATAATAATGAGTCTAAATTATGTAAATAATAAATATAACATGATAATTATTTATTATATATGATATATCATCCAATTATATACGATTTTAATATCAAAATAATGATATTCTGGCTCGTGCGTACGTACGAATTACTGTCTCCACGAACGCGATGAGATTCATTCCCCATCATATCCATTCAAGACTAATTTTCATTTGATGATTAAAAAAATAATATTTAAAGACTTAATATGATTCTTAATATGAATAAGATACATCCTATCCATAACAAACATTACTTACGTAACAAATCATATAAAGGAAAACAAATCAGTTAACACCCGAAACGATGATACTACTGAAATATTATTAACAAAGTAATATTAGAAGATCATATATGATATCATATTAATGTATATGTTTCTTTTATAATTCAATAACAATTATTTCACCATTATACAGGAGGTTAACCTACCCTCGACCAATGAGAAGTACATGTTAAGGGTTAATTTCACAATCTCTTTATTATCTGAGGTTGTTTTTACGTAAGTATCTACCGGTACATATTTATTATCCATGTACATGATTCATGAAAGAGTTTTAAAATGGATTATTTTAAGGGACTTTTTAATAAAACATCATTTTAATTGTTTTAAATATTTATTCTTCTAAATCATTATCATCAATGTCCATGTTTTCAAAATTGTTTTTAAGGATTTATTTATATGTACATGAAGGTTTTTAAAATTTTAATTCCTTTCAAAAGTTTCAAAGTTGTATGGGACAATTTGATTCAAAATGTCTTTAAATGTATTCCTTTCTAAATTGTGCGACTTTTTAAATGTTTTCATGAAAAAGGGATATTTCTCTCAAAGAGTTTTACAAATCATTTTCATCTATGTCAACATCATTTGATGGATTTTAAACTTGTTTGAAGTTGATTTGTTATGATACAAATCATCCATATTGTATTGAAGGTTTTGTGATATGTTTGATTGTGGATGTGTTATTTTTATACCATTCATAGTTTAGGGATAACATATTGACATTTCGTATGTTAGTTTTAATATGAATGTTTATGTTATGTTTAAACCTTTTCATATGAGGAATGCATTTGACTTAGTAAGTGATGGGTGGAGCCCTCTATAGCTCCTCGATGCATCAGCAGGTCTAATGAGACAAACTAGTATCTTGGCACAAGGCCTTGAAAAAATCTTATTTGTAGTCTTGGCACAAGGCCTTGACTATGTGGTTATGAAGTCTGGCATTATGCATTCCATCATTTTGAAAGTGGCTATTGATATTGCATGTGATTATTCGACTAGTAGAATATCCATGTGAATAAGTAAATGTAATTATTTGATTTTATCTTTACCATATTATGCTGAAGTTAAAGTTTAAAAGGATTTTGTTTTAATATTACATTGCCTTAAATGTTTATGATTATTTATGAAAGTTTCCGCTATATTGTTATCCTTACTAAGCATCTGAGATCACCCCTTTCTATATTTTATTTTTCCCAGGTTGAGAAGAAGTATATTATGACTGAACTGCAGGGATAGTCTAAGGGATATGAGTGTGTCCTATGGAGACTATGCTGTTGGAGTTTTTCATTTTATAATGTATTGTAAAACTTATGAATGTATCTAGTCTTTCCAAGGCTACTAAACTAATAGGTCTTTCGAGACTTGATCTTTTGTGATCATGATAATGTTATGTAATAATGCACCAAATCTGGGTAACTAGGGTTGGGGCGTTATAGTTGGTATCAGAGTAAGTTTATACAAACCTTGGAAGCTATATTTAGAAAAACCCTGATTAGAGAACATTACCCTAAGATAGACTTTGAGGATTAGTATAGAAGAAATTCCTAGAATTTTGGTACTGTAGAGATTTTGTGAGTTTTCCAAGCAATACATCTCTATCTAGATACGAGCAGGTAGAGGCAGATCTGGAATAGATGTACCTAGGGGTAAAACCCAAAAACACCACTTTGATCTAGACTCGAATGAGAACTGGTGCATGACAATGGGACTTGTTGCACTCTTGGTTACGGCACTCCTGAGGGATATGCTTAGGATAATTATCATTTTCTTTACAAACCATTATGAAGGGTTTATGAGTATATACTTCCTCAAAAAAACATTTTTATGATTATGGATTATATCCATAAACTGTTCAATTTATGTTAAGTGTTTTACAAGTTTGGAATTATGTATTGTGATTCACAAACTAATATAGTGTATGCCATTGTTTAGAAATGGTACCTAGTGGAAGGAATGGAAACTGTATCAATGCACGTAATTCATGTAGGGATTCCCCTCCTACTCAAGATAATTATAGTGGAGCCGGTGAAGCAACTGGTGCTGATCATCTTATCACCATACTAGGACAACTCACTTAGGTTATGAGTAATAACCTTACCTGTATGGAGCACCCTGATCCAAAATGCAGAGGTTCAATGTTATAACACTTCATGAGGAAACAACCACCAACATTCAATGGGAGTAAAAATCCATTAGTAGCTGAGAAATAGATAAATTCCTTAGAGAAAATATTTCATTCTTTGAGGAGTAGCAAAAGGGAAAAAGTTGTCATGGCAGTTTCTCGCCTCACGGGAGATGCAGATCAATGGTGGTCATTGATTCCAAAAACAAAGGAAGATTATGAAGTATAAAATATAGAATAGAGGGTGTTTAAATATCTTTTCTTTTAAAAATAATTTCCTCATGACCATCGAGCGGATATGGAAAGACAATTTCTGAGTCTGAGGAAAAAAGAGGATGAGAATGTCGCAAAGTATGAGCCCAACTTTACAAGGTTACCAAGGCATGCTGAAAATTATATAATTAACCCAAGAAGTAAGATTTATTGTTTCTTTGATGGGTTAAAACCATTTCTTAGTCAAGCATTAGTCTCACAATCCTTCTCTTTGTACGAAGATATTGTCTCATGTGCTATCAAGACAAAAAAGGAATTCTCTAAGTCCTATGACTTTAAAGAAAAGCAAGATAAGAAGAGATATACTGAACACTCTAGAAATGGAAATAAGGGGAAGAAGGGAAAAGTTGAATATCCATCCTACTGTAAATGTTGGAAGAAACACCACAGTTATTTCTTGAAGGGAATGAGAGTCTGTTACAAGTGTGGTGAAAAAGGCCACCAAGCTCATGATTGCAAGGGAAAGAAAGAGGCTGTCAATGTTGAATGCTACAATTATAGAGAAAAGGGGAATTATGAAAATGAATATACTAAGATCCAAGAGAACATACCTAAAAAAATACCAAGGGAGAAAGACCAAGCTTATGTGATCACTATTGCTGAGGTTGAAGCTCCGAAAGATGTGGTGGTAGGTAATTTAATGGTTTCCTCAAGTTTATCCAATGCTTTATTTGATTCAGGATCATATCATTATTTCATATCTTCCTAGTTTTCTAAGAAAATTAGATATTTTCAATTTGAATTAACAAGGGATTTGTCTGTCAAAACACCTAAGGGAAGTATCATCGCAACAAAGTTTTGTGAATCAGTTCTCATTAGGGCATATAAATGTTCTTTATCTGCTGATCTCATCTTCATACCATGATTGAATTTGATATAATCTCTGATATGGATTGGCTTTCGGACAATGATGTGAAAATTTATTGTAATAAGAAGGAGGTTACAATTTTAAATGATGATAAGGAGTACCTTATCTTTATAGCATAAACGTCACCATCTGATTCTTATCCAGATCTACCCCCAGTAGCTAAACTAAATTCAATTATTAGGGAGGAAGAGAATGAAATAACTATGGGTGGGGAAAGGAATGTTCAAATAGAGTATGTACCTATTATTATAGAATATGTTGATGCATTTCCAGAAGATTTACCTGGACATCCTCCAGAATGAGAAATTGAGTTTTCCATTGATTTAATTCCTGGTTCAAGGCCCATATCGAAGAACCCTTATAGAATGGACACTGTGAAATTAGTGGAACTAAAGAAACCACTAGAGGAATTGAGTAATAAGGGATTTATTATTCCTAGTGTTTCTCCATGGGGCACCCCTGTCCTTTTTGTTAAGAAGAAAGACTGATCTATGAGGTTGTGCATTGACTACAAGGAGATAAATGCTATAACAATAAAGAACAAGTACCCCCCACCTCGCATTGATGATTTATTCGACCAAATTCATAGAGCTCAATATTTTTCAAAGATTGACCATCGATCTGGATATCATCAGTTGTGTGTGAAGAAGGAAGACATTTCAAAAATAGCATTTCGAACCAGGTATGGGCATTACGCGTTTACAGTAATTCCTTTTGGATTGACTAATGCACCCTATGTTTTCATGGATCTAATGAACATAGTCTTAAAGGAATATCTGGATGAATTTGTAGTGGTATTTGCTGATTATATCCTGGTATACTCCAAAATCTATGAAGATTATGAAAATCACTTGCGCACCATTCTGAAAACCCTTAGAAGAAATGAATTATACAGGAAGTTTAGCAAGTGTGAATTTTGGATTTAGGATATTTCTTTTCTTGGACATATTATCTCTAAGGATGAAATCTTGATTGATCCTTCTAAGATAAGAGCAACCCAAGAATGGACAACACTGACGAGTATAACTGAGGTACGAAGTTTTATTGGTTTAGCAGGTTATTATTGGCGTTTCGTCTAGAATTTTTCCCGATTGGATAACCCATTAACCAAGCTCACACGTAAAGGGGTTAATTTTTTTTGGACAAAAGAGTGTGAAGAATATTTTGAATAATTTAAGAGAAGATTAGTCAATGCTCCCATCTTTACTCTACCATCAGGGAATTATGGGTTTCTTATTTATAGTGATGTATCAAAGAAAGGACTTGGTTGTGTCCTTATGAATAATGATAGGGTTATTGCCTATGCATCACGATAGTTAAAAATTTATGATAAAAACTATCCTACTCATGATCTTGAGTTAGAAGCTGTAATCTTTGCTTTTAATATATGAAGATATTATCTCTATGGTGATAAATGTGAGATATATACCGATCACAAGAGTTTGAAGTATATTTTCTCACAGAAAGAACTCAACATGAGGAAAAAGAGATGGAATGAACTACTAAAGGATTATGATTTTACAATACACTACCACCCAGGGAAGGCAAATAAGGTGGCAGATGCTTTGAGCAGAAAGTATCATAGAGTTTTGAACAAGACGAGAGTTGAAAGGGATCCTATTTTCATGGATCTAGTGAAAATGGATATGGGAATAATCATGGAAGGTGAAACATCAATACTTTTTCAGATGGTTTCCAAACCATCTTTACTAGAAAGGATAAAAAGTTCTCAGGCTAATGATGAGGAGTTTCAAAAGAAAATTAAAGATGTGAACAATGGAAGATTGATCGACTTCATATATGAAGATGAGATTTTGAAATTTGGGAAGAGACATTGTGTTCCTGATATACCTGATTTGAAAAGAGAATTGTTATATGATACTCATAGCTCCAATTTCTCTATAAAACCTCTTAGAACCAAGATGTATAGAGATTTGAAGGAACATTTTTTGTGGGACAACATGAAGAGGGAGATTACTGATTTTGTGTCAAGATGTATGGTTTGTCAACAAGTGAAAGCTTGAAGGAAACAACCTGGAGGAGTCATGCAGCCTCTTCCCATACTTAAGTGGAAATGGGATAATATTATGATGGACTTTGTCATGGGGCTACCAAATACTCCTAGAAGGAATGATGAAATATGGGTCATTGTTGATCGTCTTACCAAGTCATCACATTTTCTTGCTATAAGAGAAGATTTACAACTTGAACATCTAGAAAGATTATATATTAATTAAGTTGTAAGACTTAATGGAGTACCCTTATTGACTGTTTCTGATCGTGATCCACATTTTACATCAAGATTCTGGAAAAGTCTTTAGAAATCCCTGGATACTGAACTTCATTTGAGCACTTCCTACCACCCTCAAACTGATGGACAATCAGAATGGACTATTCAAACCTTAAAAGACATGTTGATATCTTGCTCACTTGACTTTCAAGGTATGTGGGATCAATATTTACCTCTGGTAGAATTTTCCTATAACAATATCTTTCATTCAAGTATTCAAATGGCACCATATGAAGAGTTATATGGAAAGAGATGTCACACACCAACTTGTTGGGATGATGTCGGTGAAAGAAAACTCATAGGCCTGGAACTTGTTGAGGAAACAATGGAAAATGTAAAGGTTATCCAAACCCACATCAAAGCATCCCAAAGTAGGAAAAAGAGTTATGATGATAACCAAAGGAAGGATTTGGAATTTCAAGTAGGATACCATGTTTTCTTGAAGGTATCTCCATGGAAGGGTGTTATACGTTTCAGTAAGAAGGGTAAATTGAGTCCCAGGTACATCAGACCTTTTGAAATTCTAGAATTAATTGTAGTTGTAGCTTATCATTTGGAAATGCCTCCAAGTCTCTCCAAAGTTCATGATGTGTTCCACGTATCATTGTTGAGAAAATATATGCCTGACCCAACACATGTGATCACTTATGAAGAATTAGAATTGGAACCCGATCTGTCTTATTGTGAAGAGACTATCAGAACTCTTGATACTAGAGAACAAGTGCTGAGAAGCCGGATGACTCGTCTAGTAAAATTTTTATGGATAAACCATAAGATGGAAGAGGCAACGTGGGAACCTGAGGAAATTATGATGAAGAACCACCCGAATCTTTTTATGTAGTAATATTCTATAAATTTTGAGGACGGAATTATTTTAAGGAGAAGAGAATGTAACACCCCAAGCTTCTACAGTATGTTTCCCTTTGAATAATACAATAGCTTGTGTTGTACGCAACTTCAAGTTCAAACACACCACAACCAATCAAACTAGACGTTATGAATATTAATACCCACTTTTTTTGAAATTTTATAAATTTTATCCTTCAAAATGGACTTCATTTTTGGATTTGGAATATCAAAATTAGCTTTGGGTGAATTTTTGGTATTTTTCTGAAAACTTTCAATCTTAGATGAATAGTGGAAAAACACTGCGTTATTGGTTAAAAATGACTTTTAATTTAAATAATTAGTTGTTTTATTTTAATTTATTTTAGGTCAAAATAGATACATACTACCTATATATGTTCAACTTAATTCATTGGAGTCATTTTATAAAAAGTTTAGATATATAAAATTTTATCGAACTTTTTACCGTCTTTTACCCACCTCCTAGGAGCATTTGCAAATTCGCATAAAACGTAATTTTACCGCTTCTGTGAGTGAAATTTCAAAAATCCAAGAGACACGGTTGATATCTGAAAAAAAACGTGGTTCAATAAGATGAAAATAATTTTTGGTAAATAGTAACTTTTTTACTTTTACTTACCACAGTTAAAAGTAAAAAAGGGTAATTAAGGGTAAAAATGATATTATTATTACCCTAACACGTGTCCTAATTCTATTGGATAAGTATAATTAGACCAAAAAAAACCTTAGGAATGAAATATGATCCTCTTTGGTCCACTTGGATTAGATTAGGACATTTATTATTATCTTATTTAAAGAAGAGTTAAAAGAGTTAAATTCAAAGTTTAATAACTAAACCATTTTTAATATAGGTTTATACATAATATAAATTAAACTATAAATATTAATTAGAAAGATAAAAATATTTCATACATAATGATATTTTATTTATAATTTTTAGACATTAAATAATTTAATTTATTTATGACACAATGATGACGCAGTAATTACCTTAATAATGAAATATTAAAATAATTGATATTATAAATATCCATAAAAATGTAAATTGGGACTTTTGATAAATTAAAATAATTTTCTAGGTTAATATGACATGTTAGGATTTAACGTATGGATTTATTTTGAATTAATAAAGTTTTTAGGACTTTAACAAAAATCATTTATTAAATAAAGTCAAAATAGACACAATTTAGTTTTTTAAACAAATATTATATTATTAATTGATATAATATTCCTAAAAATATAAGGTTAGGCCAAAGAACTTATATAAGGTTATATATATTAATAATGAACCACATGTGGTTCTCTTGGAATGTTATTTTAAGTTTATTAACCATGTAATATAAAAATACAAAGAGACATGGTAAATGAAAAACTATTTAACTAAGAGTAAAATCTAAAAGATAAGGTTAATATGATGACCTAAACCTGTCAAAAACCTATTGTTTGAGATGTTTTATACCCATCCCCACCTTATAATTTAAATAATTCATTTTTTAGCCATTAGAAACCGAAAATTATTTTATTATAAAATAATATTTCAAGCTTTTCCTAATGTGACCCTCACCTCTCTTATAAAAGGGCACTTACCCTTCTCTCAAATTCACACCTTAAAAGCCATTTGTCTCAGCAAAAACCTAAACAAATATCCTCCCAACTTTTCTCTGTTCATCCTAGAGTCCTTCCTTTAGTCATAAATCCAACCTAAGAATCCCTTTTGATCAAATCAAAAGGAAGAACCCGAAGAAGAGGTTAATATTTCATCACCTCTTTCAAGTTCTTTTCTTCTTCCACTTCCTCTTTATTTGTTGTTTCCATTCTAAAATAATAACTCCAGTATATTATATATACTTTGATTTTATTATAAAAATGGTACAACCATATTCATTATTTTATCCATCCTATAAATGACAAAGTCACCATACGTGCATATGTACGGATTACCGTCTCCACGTCGTGGTGTAGTTTGTTATTCAAACACTTCATCATTTGGATGGGTATAATAATGAGTATAAATGATGTAAACAATAAATATAACATGATAATGATTCTTTATATATGATATATCATCCAATTATATACGATTTTAATATTAAAATAATTATATTGTCGCTTGTGCATACGTACGGATTACTGTCTCCACGAACGTGATGAGATTCACTCCCCATCGTATCCATTCAAGACTAATTTTAATTTAATGATTAAAAAAATAATGTTTAAAGTCTTAATATGATTCTTAATATGAATAAGATACATACTATCCATAGAAAACATTAATTACGTAACAAAGCATATAAATGAAAACAAATCAGTTAACACCCGAAACGATGATGCTACTGAAATATCATTAACAAAGAAATATTAGAAGATCATATATGATATCATATTAATGTATATAGTTCTTGTATAATTTAATAACAATTATTTCACCATTATACATGAGTTTAACCTACCCTCAACCAATTATAAGTACAAGGTAAGGGTTAATTTTACAATCTCTTTATTATTTGAGGTTGTTTTTACGTAAGTATCTACTGGGACATATTTATTATCCATGTATATGTTTCATGAAAGTCTTTTAAAAGGGATTATTTTAAGGGAATTTTTACTAAAACATCATTTTAAATGTTTTAAATATTTATTCTTCTAAATCATTCTCATTAATGTCCATGTTTTCAAAATGGTTTTTAAGGATTTATTTATATGGACATGAATGTTTTTAAAATGTTAATTCCTTTCAAAAGTTTGAAAGTGGTATGAGACACTTTGATTCAAAAAAGTCTTTAAATTTATTCCTTTATAAATTGTATGACTTTTAAATTTTTTTCATGAAAAAGGGATATTTCTCTCAAATATTTTTACAAATCATTTTCATCTATGTCAACATCATTTGATGGATTTTAAACTTGTTTGAAGTTGATTTATTATTATACAAATCATCCATATTGTATTGAAGGTTTTGTGATATGTTTGAATGTGGATGTGTTTTTTTATACCATTCATGGTTTATGGATAAATTATTTAAATTTCATATTCTATTTTTAATATGAATGTTTATGTTATGTTTAAACCTTTTCATACGAGAAATGCATTGGAATTAGTAAGTGACGGGTGGAACCCACTATAGCTCCTCGATGCATCGGTAGGTCTCATGAGACAAACTAGTGTCTTGACACTAGGCCTTGACAAAATCTTATTTGTAGTCTTGGAACAAGGCCTTGACTATGTGGTTATGAAGTATGGAATTATGCATTCCATCATTATGAAAGTGGCTATTGATAATGCATGTGATTATTAGACTAGTAGAATATCCATGTGAATAATTAAATGGCATTATTTGATTTTATCTTTTCCATATTATGATAAAGTTCAAGTTTAAAAGGATTTTGTTTTAATCGTACATTTTCTTAAATGTTTATTCTTATTTATGAAATTTTCCGTTATATAGTTATCCTTACTGCGCATCTGAGCTCCCCCTTTCTATATTTTATTTTTCCCAGGATGAGAATAAGTATATTATGACTGACCTGCAGGGATAGTATAAGGGATATGAGTGTGGCATATGGAGACTATGTTATTGTAGTTTTTCATTTTATAATGTAATGTAAAACTTATGAATGTTTCTAGTATTTCCAAGGCTACTAAACTAATCAGTCTTTCAAGACTTGATCTTTTGTGATCATGCCAATGTTATTTAATAATGCACCAACTCTAGGTAACTAGGGTCGGGGTGTTACATCATGCATCATATTGATGTATGATCAACATGTCAAAAATGAATTTTATATCATTTTCCTAAATTATTATCATAATCTAAGACCATTGTTTCTGTTTTAGCTATGTGACACATGATTTTGAGTCAAATGACTCTTTTAATTTGAAAACATGTACTTTGAGTCATATCTGACACAACATGTATTATATTGATGTGTGGTCAATTTATACACATTAAAAATGAATTACGGATCATTTTCCTAAAGTATCAAGATATTATGAACCCATTTTCTTGGTTTTGGCTTCATAAATTCCATTTTATACTAAAATGGCATTTTTTATTGTGAGCACACACTTTGATTCATACTGGCCACATCATGTGTTGGATTGATGTTTGGTCAATTCCTACACATCATAAATGAATCATGTATTATTTTACTAAAGTATCAAGATAATATGAGCTAATTTTATTGATTTTGGAAATGTGACATGTGTTTTAGAGTAAAATAACACCTTTTTAAGGTGCAAACATGTAATTTGAGTCATTACATTCACATTGTAAGTCAGATTAATTTTTGGTCGATTCCTGCACATCAAAAATAAATTATGGATTTTTTTTCTAAAGTTTGAAAATAATAAAAACTAGTTTTCTTGTTTTTAACAACGTGACACATGTTTTAAACTAAAATGACACTTATATTAAAAACAAACACTTTGAGTCATACCGGCCACATAGTGTGTTAGATTGACATGTAGTCAATTACTACACACCATAATGAATTATGTATTGTTTTGATAAATATTTAACACAATCTGAGATCATTTACTTAGTTTTGTCTATGTGATGTGTTCTTTAGAGTAAAATTAAACTTCTAATGTGAAAACACACACTTTGAGTCATATCGACCACATCATGTGTCAAATTGACATGTGGTCAATTACTACCCACAAAAAATGAATCAAGGATAATTTTATTAAAGTATCAAGACAATATTACCTCGCTTGTTTGGTTTTGGATCTGTGACACGTGTTTTAGAGTAAAATTTCACTTTTAATGTGAAAATGAATACTTTGAGTCATACCGACCGCATCATGTTTTAGATTGATGTGATTTCAATTCCTACATGATAGAAATTAATTATGGATCATTTTACTAAAGTATCAAGACAATACAAGCTTGTTTTATTAGTTTTGGCTATGCGACACGTGTTTCAGAATAAAATGACACTTTTATTTTGAAACCATGAACTTTGAGTCATACCAGACACATCATGTGTCAGATTGATGTACAATCAATTCACATATATATATATATAAAATGAATTATAGACCATTTTCATAAAGTATAAATATAATATGAGATAATTTTCTTGGTTTTGGATGTACAAAACATGTTTTAGAGTAAAATGATGCTTTTAATGTAAAAAAACACTTGAAGTCATAATGGACACATTGTGTGCTGGATTGATGTGAGGTCGATTCATACATGTCAAAAATAAATTATGGATAATTTTACTAACATATAAAGACAATATAATATATTATTCTAAATTTTGTCTACGTGACATGTGTTTTAGAGTAAAATGACACCTTTTAATATGAAAACACACACTTTGAGTAATACTGGCCACATTGTGTGTGAGATTGACATGAGGTCAATTCATACATTTCAAAAATGAATTATGTATTTTTTTCCTAATGTTTAAAACATTATGAGTTAATTTTTCTAGTTTTGACAATGTGATGCATGTTTTAAACTAAAATGACACTTTTATATTAAAAACACATGATTTGAGTCATACCGGACACATCGTGATTTATATTTATGTGTGGTTGATTCCTATAAGCCAAAAATGAATTATGTATCATTTTCTTAAATATTTGATACAATATGAAATAATTTACTCGGTTATTTAGAGTAAAATCACACTTTTAATGTGAAAATGTGTACTTTGAGTCATACCAACCACATTGTGTGTCAGATTGACATGCGGTAAATTCCTACACAACAAAAATAAATTTTGGATCATTTTTATAAAGTTTCAAGAAAATTTGAGATCATTTTCTTGGGGTTTTTTCCATGTGACATGGGTTTTAGAGTAAAATAGACCTTTAAATGTGACAACACATACTTTGAGTTATACCAACCACATCATGTATTAGATTTATGTGAAACTAATTCTTACACATAAAAAATGAATTATGGATAATTTTTATAAGGTATCAAGACAATATGATCTTTTTTTCTCAGTTTTGGGTATGTGATGCGTGTTTTAGACTAAAATGACATTTTTATATTGGAAACATGCATTTTGAGTAATATTAGCCACATCATGTGTCAGATTGACATGTGGTCAATTAGTTACACATAAAAAATGAATTATGGATCATTTTACTAAAGTATGAAGACAATATGAGCTTGTTTAATTAGTTTTGGTAATGTGGTGTGTATTATAGAGTAAAATGACACTTTTAATTTGAAAAGATGCACTTTGAGTCATATTGGTCACATCATGTGTTAGATTGACATGCAATCAATTTATACATATAAAAAATGAATTATGTATCATTTTTAAAGCATTAAGATAACCTAAGATAATTTTATCAGTTTTTCATATGTGACACATGTTTTTGAGTAAAATGATACCTTTTATAATGTGAAAACATGCACTTTGATTCATACCAGAAATATTGTGCGTCAGATTGATATGTGGTTTATTCTTAAAAATAAAAAATGAATTATGGATCTTTATAATAATGTTTTAAAATAATAATTTCTCATTTTCTCAGTTTTGAAAAGGTGACACATGTTTTAAACTAAAATGTGACTTTCATATTGAAAACACTCAATTTGAGTCATACTAATCACATCATGTGTCAGATTGATGTGAGGTCGATTCATACATTAAAAAATGAATTATTTATCATTTTTAATAAATATTCAAGACAATCAGAGCTTTTTTGCATTTTTTTAGATTTGTGATATCATGACCCGTCCTAGTGGGGCCCGCGCCGCGACTCCCCAAGCCCACCTCCAATAGGCCAGGGGCTAGTGACTAGCACTGAGTAGGCATATCAGTAACATGGGAGGCATTGCCTAAGTAACCACACACACACACACACACACACACATCTACAAGCCCACAAATGCTGAAATTTAATAAAAAAACTAAGGAACAAAATGCATGCATAAAACTAAACCCAACCAACACAATACAATGAAAAGTAAAGTGCAGAAAGTAATCTGGGACAGAAGAAAAGCCCACAAAAAACAAGAGTCTAAAAACTACAAAGTCCAACCTGTAAGCATAGAGGGGTACGGGGAATGCTGCTCATAGCCATAGGAACACCTTGGCCTATAAGGAACTCAAAAATCTTGGTCCAGTCCTGGTCCACCCTAAACTCCGTCAAAAGGCTACTCGTCTGCACAATACACGACACGTGTGGGAAAATCCTGTGTAGGGGTGAGTATAACAATAATCAGTAGAGGAAACTGAAAAATACAAAGAAAATACACATGGTAAAGTTACAATCATCTCTTATTCATTATATGTCTCCTGAACATGTGGAAAAATAAACACAATCAAGATATACTCAAAACCCAGACCTGTAGTATAGAGACCAGTCACACAACCACATACCCCCGCTAGGGATTCAGTTCGAAGGTTCCATGAAGCACTCATTTGGGAGAACTCACTCCATGAGTCTGATAGTTTTGATGATATTTGTCCAAGAAGTATTGTTCATTGGGAAAAGACATGGGAGATAGATATACTCATTCTGGAAGAACACACTCTTTAGTGGGAAATGATCATGATACACAGATGAGGATCATTGCCTGGTCCTTGGAAGATACCACGACTCATCAGGATTCACCTGATAAGTATAGGATCAATGTTCTATAAAATTAGTCACATCAATACCTAACTCTAACTAGGGTAAATAGTGGATAGAGGATCTCACTCTGGGAGTCTCAGAGGGATACCCGACTCTATCTCGAAAAGTCTTGCTGAAGGGATCATACTCCTGTGGAAGGAAACGATACCCGACCTCTAGAAGAACGAGAAAAGGGGGAACTAACCCGAACAAAACCTATCCATAGAACAGTGGAAAAGGTGATCAAGCCATGTTCCAGGATATACATGGCATGTAGAAGGGGTCACACATTGTGTCTCATGACTCTAGGTACTGCATGTGTGTAATGGCCTGAGTCAGAGGGAACATGCTGTGTGGAAAGGTAAGTACATGGTCTGTAGGTCAGACCACAATCCGTGTCTGAGTAACCGGGGTCTATTCAGTGTATGCAGCTATGTGCCTATACACTACTTCAACATGTGTGTGCCATCCTATGTAACCAATACATGGGGTAACCCATGCAGCCGGCCTGGTATGGCCGTGTAGTGGAGTACACAACCGTATACTCCACCCTGTGTCTATGTATCATATGAGATACACACCGAGTCATGCGTAAGTACCCACATGCCGTGTTCCATAGATAACACACCGTGTTCTTCACCGTGCGCAGCACGGAAGCCCTAGCTACCACCAGGCTGACCATACACAATGTGTTCTTTGGGATACATGTCGTGTTGATCAGAATTTTCCAGAAACATGGGCCTACTCTACCACACCTTGATGATGCTCTGGTTTTTGATCCAGCAATTCATTTGACCTAAAACTTAAGATCCAAGGTCACCCCGCCATGCCATCAATGTTTTAGGAGGTTTTAGGTGTTCGATCGGCCCCAAAAACTCATTTCGATCATCCGTGTGAAGAACATTCGAAGAATGATTCATCCCGAACTGTGTCGATTCATCTGTTTCCATTACCGCTAAACCTTCGTTGAGTCATATTGATATTATATCTCCAATTTGGGATCATTGTGTTGTGAAATAAACATGAAATGATCCGATGTTCATAACCCCATGAAGAACACAAAGAACACGAGGTTAAAAGGAGGAACAAATCAATAAAAAAAGAGGAATGCAACTCCACCATTGTTTTTCATGGTGTCAATTCACTCCCATTAGAAGGTTAAACAAGATGAATCAAAATATAATCCAACAATGATCAAAAATCAATTTCCCAAATCAAACCCTAGAAGAAACAGAAAATAACTCCCTCCCGCAAGAACATACGATCCGCAGATCAACTTGTTTGTGGGTTGATCTACGTTTGTTGTTTAATCGAAGAACGAGGAAGAACTAAATCAAAATAACAAACCCCTACCTTGGTCATCAATAATGAGGGAGATTGGCCATCAGTTGGGATTCGATCTCACTGCACAACGATCCATGCGTCGTCATTCATCGGCGTTCATCAAGAATTCTCCAAGGGTGCCTTATATCCAAAAATCTAGAGAATTATAGGGAGTTTTCTATGGTTATGAGCCTAACCCTGGGCTCTAGCTTATTTAAAACAAAATAAGCATCACTACATTTAAAGAAACATTTAAAATAAAATAAATTATTAATTTATTTTATTTCTTTTAAAACGCCCAAAAACTAACTTTTGCAATCAACCCAATCCAGTCGATGTTAGGCCCTGCCTAAGGTAAAGTCACTTCTCTGAACGTAACGGTTCCCTTGGATTTTTGATCTGGGCACCCATTTAAAAGTTATTCTACTTTTCTAGGAAAATCACTCATATGCGCTGTTTAAAAGTTTAATTTATTTCAGGAACTCAGGGCCTCGGAATTGCATGTCGTCAAAAAAATGGTATCGTAATAATTCCATATAATATTTAAAAATAATACACAGAAAATATGAGACATTTCATTCTTCCCACCTTGGGGCTTTGTATCCCCAAAAATCCAAAACAAGGGCTACTAAAAAATATGTGGGTACTGCACACAAATCCGAGCCTCCTGCTCCCATGTTCTCTCTTGAAGATTCTCATGCTGCCACCGGACACACACCAAGGGAACTAATCACTGACTAAGGATCGTCTCCTACTGTTCCTCGATCTCTACCAGGTACTTAGCAAATGTCACTCCATCATCGATGTCCTGCTCTCCCCAGTCGATGACGTGTGATGGGTCATGCACGTACCTTCTTAGCTACAACACGTGGAAGACATCATGTACCCAATGCAACTGCGGCGATAGAGATAAGTGGTATGACACCTCGCCAACTATGTGAAATATCTATAAATGTTCGATGAACCTCAGAGATATCTTTATTCCCCGGTCAAATCTCCATAACCCTCGTCAAGTTGAGACCCGAAGGAAGACGTGGTCTCCCTATTTGAACTCTAGAGGTCTCCATCGTTTGTTAGCATAAGACTTATGACGGCTTTGTGCTGTCTTCATCCTCTCCTAGATGATCTACAACTTCTCGATGGTAGCTCACACCAAATTTGGACCCATGAGTGATAACTCTCTAGGGTTGGTCCAGCAAAGCAGTGACAGACATGGTCTCCCATATAAGGCCTTGAACAATTCCATACCAATGGTGGAGCGGTAGCTGTTGTTGTACGCAAACTCCACCAGTGGTAGGTGGTCCTCTCAATTGTGACCAAAATTCAAGATACATGCTCACAACATATCCTCCAGAACTTGAATGGTTCTCTCATTCTAGCCATCTGTCTAGGGATGGAACACTGTACTCAAGCATAGCTGAGTCCCAAAAGACTCCTAAAATCCTTTCGACAACCGGGATGTGAAGTGGTCGTCTCGATCTGAGACTATTGTCAAAGGTATTCCATGAAGCTAAACTATCTCCTGCACATAGAGGCATCCCAAGCACTCTAAGAAACTCTACTCCCTAATAGCTAGGAAGTGGGCCGACTTAGTGAGTCAGTCAATGATCACCTAGATGGAAGCATGTCCCTTGGACATTCTTGGTAAACCCATCATGAAGTCCATAAATATTCCATCCCACTTCCACTCTAGAACTTCTAGGGGGTGAGCTAATCCTACTAGAACCTGGTGCTCAGCCTTCACCTACTAGCATGTAAGGAATCGAGAAATGAACTCTGCTACTACCTTATTCATGCCTGAACACCAAAACTGCCATCAGAGATCCTAGTACATCTTCACCATGCTAGGGTGTACTGCCAAGGAGGATGTGTGAAACTCCCTTAGAACCTCCTCCCACAGTGCCACTGGTATGATCGTGCATCCTCTAAAAAGAACAATGTGCTCCCCACCTTGTGAATATCCATCAGAAGCATATCCTATGGATAACTGAGCATGTAAAGCCTCACAGTCGATATCCCCAAGATGTGCCTCCCTAACTCACTGTAAGATTGGAGGGGTGAAAACCATCGACTGAAGGTAAGCTGTATCCTCTCTGTCTACAAAGGATAACTATAACGAGACCAACTGCTCCGTCGCCTCACTCAACAACTACGAGCTTGATCTCCTGCTAAGAGAATCTGCCACCTTGTTCCCCTTCCCAGGAGTATAGATGATCTAAAAATCATAATCCTGGAGGAACTATATCCATCACCTCTATCTCAGATTTAGATCCTTTTACGAGAATATGTATTTGAGGCTCTTGTGGTCAGAGTAGATGATAAACCGCTCGCCCATAAGGTAGTGTCGCCACATATTCAATGTGAATACTACCACTTACAACTCAATATCATGGGTTATGTAGTTCTGATAATGTGGCCTAATATGGAACGAACCATAAGCAATAACTTCCTGTCTCTGCATCAAGACACAACCAAGCTAGGTCCCTGATGCGATGCATAAAACTACGTACCTGACACCCTCCTCTAAAAATATCAAGATCAGGGAGCTCGTCAATCTCTATCTCAACTGCTAGAAATCATGCTAGCACTTCTCTTTATAGATGAAAGGATGCCCCTTTCAGGTCAAGGCAATCATTAGTGTTTATATTCAGGAGAAATCATGGATGAATCTCTGGTAATATCCTAGCAACCCAAGGAAGATTCACACCTCCGTCACGCTCTGAGGTGTCTCCCATTATAACACTGCCTCCACCTTGGATGGGTCCATAGCTACTCCATCTACTGAGATGAAATGTACCAGAAAGTATAACTCCTATATCCATAACTGGTACCTCGAGAGCTTCCCATAAAGCTGGTTCTCTCAGAGTACGTCTAGAACCATTCACAGGTATCTCACGTGCTCCTCCTCTAACACTGAGTGCACAAGGATATCATCGATGAAGACCACTATGAACCAGTCTTAGTATGGCTGGAAGATCCAGTTCATAAGTCCCATGAACACTATGGGGGTGTTCGTCACACTGAAAGGAATCACCATGTACTCATAATGACCGTAGCGGCATCTAAAAGCCGTCTTTGGTATATCTTTGTTTCGTACTCAAAGTTGGTGATAAACTGACCTGAGGTCAACCTTCAAGAACCAACGTGCCCCTCTCAGCTGATCAAAGAGGTCTTCAATCCTTGGAAATGGATACTTGTTCTTTACTTTCACCTAGTTCAGGGGCCGGTAGTCCATGTACAACCTCAAAATACCGTCTGACTTCTTGGAAAACAAAACCAGGGATGCCCAGGGTGAAACATTGGGTCTTACGAATCCCTTACTCTGCAAATCCTCCAACTACACCCTCAGCTCGTTAAGCTCTATAGGAGCCATATAATATGCTGGTGAGGATATCGGTTCCATCTTGGGGTGTAAGTCGATGTAGAAGTCAATCTCTTGATGGGGAGGTAGTCCTGGGACATCTTCGGAAAATACATCCTCGTACTCCATCACTACTGTTGGGAAGTAGAAGTTCACAACATCTGATACTCCGAGGGTAAGTCTAGCCAACTCATGAGTGATCGACTACACCCTTCTATGCATGATCCCATCCTGTGCTGCCTGGGTTTCCTTTTCACTGACAAAGGAAAATCTCATCCCATCACTACAGACACACCACACTCTTTGCCTAAAACAGTTAATCTGGGCATGGACCGAAGATATCCAATCCATACAGAGAATGACGTAGTAAGGCCTCAACACTCCCACCAATAGGTTCCAACCGAAACTCTCACCTCCAAGGGTAAGATCACACTATTTGAGAAGGTGTGTGATCATCGAGTCTCCTCCTATAGGTGTCTCCAAGCGTAAGGTCCAAGTCAACTACTCTACCAGAATCTTAAGGTTTTGCACAAGACATGTGGCAAGGAAGGAATGACTGGAACCTGTGTCCGTAAGTACAAAAGTTAAGGTAGAAAAGACACAGATCATACCTCAGATCATTTTTGGAGTCCCTAGGTCATATGCCTCAACCGCATGTAGCTTTCCCCCAACTCCCAGAGCCTGGTGTGGACCTCCTAGGGGTGGTGGTGGAAGTAGATTGAAGCGTCTGCCACCACTTGCATCTCTCCCTGATCCTATGCCAAATCTGCTGCCTGGAGGGTCTGTCTTCTCCACTCTTTGCCTTTGCCTCAGTGGTCCATCCACCGCCTCTTTTTCAGCAACTCGACGGGTTGGACAATGTCTATCAAGATGTCCCCTACCATCGCACGAGTAGTATAACCTCTCCCTAGGCTGACCGGATCCATCCTGAGAGCCTTGGAATGTCGATCCCTAATCCTGGTTCCTCCCGTGAAAACTTCTACATCCGGATCCCTGTGCCTGATGTCAGATCCCTACTAATGATGTCTCCACACCTATCTACCTGCTGCTGACTGCTGTCGGCTGCCTCTGCTCTGCTAAGAATCTCCCGATCACCAAGCCCTACTCGATCACTCCAACATAAGTTGATATGAATAGAGTCACAACACTAGCTTGAATATCCCATCATAGACCTCTCTTGAAGGTCTAATATCTTAAGTACTAATCCCTGAACATATCCATCGAGTACCTGTAGAGGTTGGTGAACCTCAATGAATAGTCAGCCACTGTCAAACTACCCTACTGAAGCTGAAGGAGATCCTGGATACGCACTGATCTTAGTGTAACCAGAGAGAAATCATATCTAAAGAGTCGCTTGGACTCCACCCATGAAAGAGTCGACTCATCATGAGTTTCTATATTCTGACTCCATAATTTTCCAGTTGAACCCTGAAGAAGGATCTCTCCTAGGATCACCATCTGGTCCCCTGGTGTCATCACTAGATGAAAAACTCTAGTCACCACCTCAAGACAGTCTTTAACCACCTAAGGTTTAGGCTCACCTCGGAACCTGAGGGGTCTCTGTCTCTAAAACTCATGGAGAGCGCTCATCCTGTGCCCCTCGTCTGTCAGTACCACAGGTACCATAGTCTACTCCGCTGGTGGTGGTATAGCAGGTGAACCACATGGAGGTAACACATGGGGATCTGGTCCGTGAATCAAAGCCTCATCACTGAGGGGGTCATCCCTGTGATCGAGCTGCTGAATCCTAGCGGGCATGCGTTGGGAAGGAATACTGTAAGGAAACATGATGTACCATGGTCAATGAGTATATCTAGATATCTGACACAAAGGACATGAAAAACACAACCCATTTCTATATGATGCATGTACCATTATTTTACTTCCCTGCAACTAGTAATTTCATGTATCGAATTGAAAAGTAGGTTATCAGAGTCCTGGTGTATGGATATGTCGGCTTGTCACACCAACATTGGAGTCCTTGGCCTGAAATCCAAGATCGAAACACTTAACACCATTTCTCTAAACCAATATCATAGACCCTTGGTCCTAAGGTAGAACCGACCACCTCTGATACCACTTTTTCATGAACTGTCCTAGTGGGGCCCATGCTGTGACTCCCCAAACCCACCTCCAATATGGTAGGGGCTAGTTACTAGCACCGAGTAGGAATATCAATAACATGGGAGGCATTTAATAAGTACCTATACACACACACACACACATATCCAAGCCCACAAATGATAAAATGTAAAAAAACACTAAGGAACAAAATTCATGCATACAACTAAACCCAACCAATAGAGTACAATGAAAAGTAAAGTGTGGAATGTAAACTAGGACATAATAAAAGCCCACCAAAAATAAGAGTCTATAAACTACAAAGTCCAACCTGTAACCACAAAGAGGTACTTGGACTACTGATCGTAGACATAGGGACACCTCAGCCTGTAGGGAACTCAGAAAGCTTGGTCTGGTCTTGGTCTTCCATGGAATCCATCAAAAGGCTTATCGTCTGCATAAGACACGACACATGTGGGAAAAGCCAATGTAGGGGTCATTATAACAATAATCAATGGAGGACCCCAAAAAACACAAAGAAAATACACAAGGTAAATGTACAGTCAGATCCTACATAGTATATTTCTACTGAACATGTGGAAAGAGAAAAAAAATTCAGATATACTCAAAACCCAGACCTGTAGTCTAGAGACCAGTCACACAACCACATACCCCCACTAGGGATTTAGTTTGAAGGTTCCATGAATCAATCATTCAGGAGAAATCACTCCACAAGTCTAATATCTATGATGAAGTCTATCTGAGAAGTACTGTTCATTGGGAAAATACATGGGAGATAGATACACTCATTCTGGGAGAACACACTCCTAAGTTGGAAAAAATCATAATACATAGATGAGGATCACTACCGGGGCCTTGGCGGATACCACGACTCATCCAGATTCACATTCTAAGTAGAGGATATGCGTCCTGTAGGATTAGTCACATCGATACCTGACTCTGCCTAGGGTCAAGAATGGATAGAGGATATCACTCCGGGCCTCTCAAAGGGATACCTGACTCTATCTTGGAAAGTCCTACTGAAGGGATTATACCGGTGTGGAAGAAAATGATACCTGATCTTCAAGTGAACGATAAAAGGGGGAACTAACCTGAACTAAACATATACAAGGAATGTTGGACAAGGTGATCAATCCATGTTCTAGGATATACATGGCATGTAGAAGGGGTCACACGCTGTGTCTCGTGACTCTGGGTACTGCATGTGTGTAACGAACCGAGTTAGAGGGAACATGACTTATGGAGAGGTAAGTACACAATGTGTAGGGTGGACCACAAACCGTTTCTTAGTAACCGGGGTCCACTCTATGTACTTGGTTGTGTTCCCATACATGACTTCAACCCATGTGTTCCATACCATGTAACCGATACACGAGGTAACCCATGCAGCCAGCCTAGTCTGGACGTGTGGTGGAGTAAATGATTGTGTAGACCACCCCGTGTCTGTATATCATTTGATATACATGCGGAGTCCTGTGTAGGGACCCACATGCCATGTTCTTCAGAGAAAATTCTGTGTTCTTCGTAGAAAATTCCGTGTTATTCGCTGCACACAGCGCAGAATCCCTAGTCACCGCTAGGTCTTCCATACATGGCATGTTCTTTAGGATACACGCCATGTTGATTGGAATTTTCCAGAAAAGAGGGCCTACTCCGTCGTGCCTTGATGATTCTCCAATATTAGATCCAACGATCTGTTTTCCCCAAAACTCAAGATCCAAGGTCACCCCACCATTATATCAAATTTTCAGGAGGTTTTGGGCGTTCGATCGGCCCCAAAAACTCGTTTCAATCATCTGTGAGAAGAACGTTTGAAGAACAATTCCTCATGAAATGTGTCGATTTGTCTGTCTCCATCGCCTCCACACCTCTGTTGAGTCGTCTTGATGTTGGATCTCTAATTTGGGATCGTTTCATTGTGAGATAGATACACAATAATCTGATGTTTATAACCCTGTGAAGAACGTGAAGAACGTGGGGTTAAAAGGAGGAAGAAATCAACAAACAAAAGAGGAACACACCTTCGCTATCATTCGTCAGTCACAATGTTGATTTGATCCCGTTAGAAGGATTAAACAGGATGAATTGAAAGATAATACAACAATTATCACAAATCAATTTCCCAAATCAAACCCCAAAAGAAATGGAAAATAACACCCTCCCGCAAGAACACATGATCCATGGATCAACCTGTTCATGGGTTGATCCATTTTCATCATTTAATCGGAGAATGGGGAAGAACTAAATCAAAATAAAAAACCCCTACCTTGGTTATTGACGATGAGGGAGATCGTCCGTCAGTCAGGATTCGATCTTGCTGCGCAACAATCCACGCATCGTTGTTTGTCAGCGTTCATCTAGAATTCTCCAAGGGTGGATCCTCTCCAAAGCTCCAGAGAATTCTAGGGAGTTTTCTAGGGTTATGAGCCAAACACTGGGATCCTGATTATTTAAAACAAAATAATCATCACTGCGTTTAAGGAAACATTTAAAATAAAATAAATTATTAATTTATTTTATTTCCTTTAAAACGTTCAAAAACTAACTTTTACAGCCGACCTGCACCGGTCGATGTTAGGCATCGTCTAAGGTAAAGTCACTGATTTGAACGCAACGATGCCCTCATATTTTTTATCCAAGAACCCATTTAAAAGTTATTCCACTTTCTTAGAAAACTTCTCGTGCGTGCTGTTTAGAAGTTTAATTTATTTCAAACATTTATTCCTGGCACTCCGGGCCTCGGAATCATACACCATAAAAAATCCTGGTCTCATAATAATTATATATAATATTTAAAAATAATACACATAAAATCTAAGACATTACATGTGACACATGATTTAGAATAAAATTACACTTTTAATGTGAAAATACACACTTTGAGCCATACCAATCACATTAGGTTTCAGATTGAAATATGGACAATTATTACATGTCACAAATGAATTATGGATAATTTTACTAAATCATCAAGAAAATTTAAGATCATTTTCCAAATTCTTTCTATTTTCCATGTGTTTTAGAGTAAAATGACACTTTTAATGTAAAGATACATACTTTGAGTCATACCAACTACATCATGAGTCATATTAACATGCAGTTGATTCCTACATGTTAAAAATGAATTATGAATCTTTTTCATAATGTATCAAGATAATATGAACTCATTTGTTCAGTTTTTTGATATAAAACACATTTTTTAGCCTAAAATGACACTTTTATAATGAAAAAACACACTTTGAGTCATACCAGCCACATCGTGCATCAGATTGACATGAAATTAATTCATACATAGAATAATTGAATTATGAATCATTTCACTAAATTATCAAGACAATACGATCCTATTTGATTAATTTTTTCTATGTGACACGTGTTTTAGTGTGAAATGGAACTTTTAATGTGAAAACATACTTTGAGTAATACCAGCCACATCGTGTTTAAAATTGATGCGTGAATGATTCCTCTAAATTAAAAATTAATTATGGATCTTTCTCTTAAAGTATCAATAAAATCTAAGCTCATTTTCTAAATTTTGGATATGTGAATCATGTTTTAGACTAAAATGATATTTTTTATTGTGAACCCACACTTTGAGTCCTACCAGGAACATCATGCATCATATTGATATTTGGTTTATTATTACACACCAAAAATGAATTATGTATCATTTTCCTAAAGATTCAAGACAATCCAATCTTGTTTAATTTGTTTTATTTCTGTAACATGTGTTTTAGAACATTTTTAAAAACTCATCAAAATAAAATAAGATACAAAATGAAAATGATAAGGCTAGGACCATGGAAGAACCTTCCTTGGATAAGGGTCACTAAAATAAAAAAGATTGCATCAAATATGATAAGGTTTCTATTGAAACACCTTCCATTTTTGGTAACGTTTCTTTATTTCTAAATCTTCATCCTTATCAACCTATAGTGATTAGAAATAAGGGAACACTAGATTGAATATAGTATAAAAAAATAAACAAAAGTCATAAATCTGGCTTAAAATAAAGAAAAAGATCCTAATGAACACACTTACACTATCGAGGGTGAATTGTATTTTAATAGTTGGTGATATATATTTAGATTTGTGGGTAGAAGGATCCTCAACCCATTTACCTCTCTCTATTATATATAGCCTTAATGATACCTCTCCTTGAGAAATAGTTCATATATTTCTTGATTTTTAGGGTTATCACCAAAAGTTTATTCAGTTTCTAATAATTTATCCAAAACCTAGAGGTAGGAAATCAGTGAAAATTTAAAAATAAATGTACTATCAATTAGGGAACGAGAAGATAACCTTTATAAGTATTTAGTAATTAGAGTAACAATAAGAAGATTTAAGTAATCACATGACATCCAGGTTTAGTAAATATATCTGATAGTTTGAATTGAAGTTGGACTGCATCAGTAGAAGTAGTAGAGGCTTTGAATGTTTGAAATATTTTAAAATGACTTCCCATCATGTTGTGGATTTCTATCAAGATGATTTTTCTACTAATCCCAGAGATTCCTTACATAATAATCATGGAAATATCCCCTAGTAAGAAAATAAATAAATAAATGGTTTGACTGGTGTTTTCCCTAGAGTGGTCCTCAAATAATTTACAAAAAAATAGCTAATAAAGTTGCAACACTCTCGATCCAAACTTTCAGGTGAAAGAACCATATGTGGGGAAGGATCATCAAATTTGTCTCCTTACTCAATAGGGTAAGATAATTTATGGCTGGGTTCAAATTCCTTTGTAATGATAAGAGGATAAAATATGGAAAAAATGGTTGGTTGAAAATTGAAAATGTTGGATTAGAATAAAAATATAACTAATATATTTCCAATACTACATGAATTTATTTTAGGAAAAATAATATGTAAGCATTATGATACTAATGATTTATATCCCAATTGTATCTATAAGTTTATATTTTATACTCAATTGCCAAAATAATAGGTAATTACCTTAACTTGATGTTGGAAAAAATTATGAAATCATGTACTTTGAAAACTTGTCATGGATTATCATGGGATTCTATCAAACCCGACACTCATCATGACCCATGGAATGAGCAAAAGGTAATTCCTGATCCCCATGGGTTGAAAACTAGTGCCTAGGATTTGAGGAAGTCATTTGAGAATGATTTTACCATAATAATATTAATCAAAATCTATATCAAATGTTAATAAAAAATTTACTCAAAACACCACAACCATTATCTATTACAAACTATACAAGAAATAGCATTTAAAAATCTCAAGTTACATTTATATTTATAATCAGAAACCAAAAGGAACAATAGGGGATGAAGATAACATGATAAGAAAAAACTTCCTCATGACATGTGGGATAATCACCTAAAAAATCACCACCATCAACACCTACCATAAAATATTCCACTAACAAGAGTACCTACCAACACCAAATGAGGCCTTACCTTTACTTATGATAGAAAAAACAATGTCTACATATATCCGTTAGATATATGTAGGGTGTGAGTTCACTTTCCTAGTGGGGCCCCACTAAATTTTCTATGCATATCCATTATAAGACAAATAAATATGCTAGTTTTGGAATAAATAAAATAGTTTAATTTCAAAAATATGATTTATCCTTACAAGAAAATTAAATGATGCAAGAGTAACTGAAATAAGATAAAAAAACAAAGAATAAACACCATGGAAGATCCCTAAGTAGCTATATTAAAGGGTTTCTATGATCTTCTTACCCTCGATGATCAACCATAGGTACAACTCTCCTCATGCATGAGCCGCCAGAGAGGATGAATCTAAAGTTCTAGTGGCACCCATTTTATCATCATTTGTTTAGTTAGTGTTGTACCATAATCCTACTAGGGAGACTAAGATAAGTCCCTTCCTACTTTCCTAGAATACTATTCCTAGTTTTACCACCTAGGTACCCACCTTTCCCAAGTGATTTATTCCATATTCAAACCATAAAAACCCATTTTCAATTATAAACCGAACCATCACATGATAAGAATACCACATCCAACCTACGTTATAGGGGATTAAACCATTTAAAAAGTTTACACACACTAATAACTTTTTAAATAACCCATTTAACCATGCCACATAGTTTAGAACACATTTATAAATATATTCGAGCACATTTAAATCATCAAATAATTCCACAATAAGGAACCTGCTACCTTTCCCTTTGAAACCACCACTAACTGATTGGAAACCACAAGACAAGAAGTGTATAGATCCTATAAAATCTAGAACACACCATAAACATCAAAACCCAAGACAAAAAATTTATATTAGACCACCCCTAGGTCAACATAACCACTAAAGATAAGGAAACTAAATAAATAATGAAAGACCAATAGGAGAATAGAGGAGACATTTAATTTAAGTTTTCTAAAATAATCTAAGACAAAACCACCCAATAATTGATGCTAATAGGAAATGGAGAATAGGTGAGGAATTACTAGGTCTGAGAGGGTCTTTAGTGAGGAGAAAATGAGGGGTTAAGAGGGTTAAATAAGAAGAGGTAAAATTATAAATTCAGTGTATTTAAAAACTAGGAAATCTATATGGTTTGGCCACATGATTTCCCAAACCATTCACTAACCATGTGGTTACCTCTATCCCAATGTATGGAGGCCACATGGTTTAAAAAACAATGAACCAAATTGTGTAGGAATTCTAGTGGCACTGTTTATACCACACAATTTTCTAGGATTTGTGCACATTTTCTACTAACCATGCACTAACTGTGTACACACTCTTTCTTCCCAAAACTTTATTTTTTTAAAGAAAAACACCTAAAAAATCTATGGAAAAGATAAGAAGACAAAAAATAAATGAAAAGTACCTAAAAAAACATTGTGGGTGTGACAATTCTCCCCACTATCTCACTTTCCACCCTCATAAAGTCAACCCATAGTTTGATCAAAGAATAAGTGTGGGTACTGATCTTCTACCCAGAACTTCTACTCCTACATATCATGATCATAATTTTTTTGATTAAATATAACCCAAAATAATGGAATATATTTCCCCTAAAATACTTCCACATGGGAATCCACAATTTAGACTAGTTGTTCGGTCACTGAAAAGTTGGGTTCTAGTTCAAGTTTCTCCCAGCATAGAACATGAGAAGGGTCCAGATTATACCTTTTCAACTGAGATACATTGAAAACATCATGAATCTATGTCAACTACGAAAGAAATTACTAGGTTTACGTGACCCTAACAATCCTCTTGGTGATCTCAAAAGGTTTTATATACCACAACATAATATTCCCATACTTCCCAAGATGGCAATGACCCAAATGAGGTTTCACCTTTAGAAACACCCAATAACCCACTAAAATTTTCAAAGAACAAAAAAAATGATTGGTATATTACTTGTAAGGACTCTAAGCGGTCATAAAACACTAATTGATTTTCTGAATCTTTCTAATAGTTTCTTCAAAAATGCTCAATCCCACTAAGGAAGTCTCACCCGCTTCTATCCAATATAGAAGAGACTAACATAGTTAACCATACAATGCATAAAAGGGATATATCATAATTAAGGATTTAAAATTATTATTGTAGGAAAATTCCACCAACCCAAGATTGTTATCCCATGAGCCTCTGAATTTTAACACAAAGTCATGGAGTATATCTCCTAGTATCTGGTTCATTCACTCTGTCTGGCCATCTATTTGAGGATGGTATGCTATGCCAAGCTTGACCTGAAACCCAATTTCTTTTTGGAGGCATTCCTAGTATCGATAGGTAAAGTGGGGTTCTATATTATAAATAGAAGAATAAAAAACACCATAGAGCCACACAATATCCTGGACGTACAATCTATCAATATCCTTCACTTTAGTCATGTCCTTGATTGGGATGAAATGTGTAAATTTAGTCAGATGATCGATAACCACCCAAATGGAATTCCTTCCCTAGGGTTTACAGGTTAACCTGATGATAAAATATGGGGAAACCTCATCCCACTTATAGATAGGAATGGTAAGAGGCTAAAGCATGATTTATGGATTCTAGTGCCTACCCTTAACCTACTAACAAGTATAACATCGAGGTACAAATTTTTCTATATCAAATATCATAATTGGATACCATAATTGGAATCGCACATCATAGAACATATTGGTGGAACTTAGATAGACAACCCATTAAGATTGATGATATTCCTACATCACTACCTTCCTTAGAGATGACAACACAACAGAGCGACCCTTGAAGAAAAGAACTCCTTTGGGAGAAAATGACCATTCATTAGGCACCTCCCCACCATTTAGAAACTAGGTATAATGATAGAACAACTCATCCTCTGATTTCTTATCTTGATTTAGTTCAAGAAGATATGGTTTTAACTATAGAGTAACCAAGAACATACCAAATTTATCTTCTTTGGATTCTAGGTGAATTTGGTCAAAACCCCCCTATTAGATTCCACTCACCAATGGAATCCTCTAGAGTATGGGTTGGAAACATCCTACTTAGGGAATCAGTAACCACATTTCCTTTACCAAAGGTATAAATGATGTCAAAATTATACCCCTAAAGGTATTTAATCCATTTTCACTACCACGGGTTCAAATCATTCTAAGACAAGATATAAATTAATCTATTGTGCTATGAGTAGACCATAAATCTCTCTCTAAAAAGATAGTGATTTTAGTACTTAAGGGAATTCATCATGACCTCAAGATTGAGGTCATGGGTTGGGAAATTATTCTCATGTGGTTGAAGTTGGAAGGAGACATACGCCACCACATGGCCACCCTGTATAAAAATGCAACCAAATCCTATACCTGAAGCATCACAATAGACTACATAACCCTGTTAAGCCTCATGTAAGATCAATATAGGGGTGGTGGTCAACTAGCACTCAATTTCCTCTAAAAAAACTTGACACTGTGAACACAATGAAAAATTTATCCCTTTATAGTGAGGGCTATCATCAGTGATGTAAGTCAAGAGAATTCCCTAACTAACCATCTATAGTACCCTACTATACCTAGAAAACTTTTGATCTCAAAAAAATTCTATGGATATTCTTAAGAAATCACTACCTTGATATTATTTTTATCCATGGAAACCCCACATCCTGATATCACATGTCTTAGAAAATTAACTTCCCAGATCTAAAAATGACATTTAAATAATTTAATATAAAGACAATGGTCCCATAACATGCATTGGACAATCCTAAAATGCTGATCGTGCTCCTCTTTTGCTCCTAAGTAAACTAGGATGTCATCCAAAAACACCACAAAAAAGGAATTGAGGTATCTATGGAACACCGAGTTCATACGAGCCATGAAAATTGAAATAGAATTCATCAATCCAAAGGGAATTACCAAATAATCAAAATTACCATACCTACTTTAGAAAGTGGTCCTGGGAACATCCAATTCTCTCACTCTAACCTGGTGGTACCATGAACGAAGGTTGATCATTGAAAACCACCTTTACCCTTTGAGATAGTAAAATCTATCATCAATACAATGAAAGGGGTATTTATACTTAATTATGAATGAATTCAACTTCTGGTAGTTGATAAAGAGCTAAAGGGATCCATTGAATTTTTTAGAAAAAATCACTAGAGCAGCCTAAGGAAAGACTCTTGGGAGAATAAAACCTTTAGATTATAAATCATCCAATTGTATCTTTAATTCCTTCAATTAAGTGTGGGACATACAATATGAAGGAAGAGATATCACCCATGTCCCTGGCACCAAATCGATAGTGAACTCCACATTTTGTTTAGGAGGTAAACCTAAGAAATCCTATGGGAATACTTTAGGGAACTCAATAAACATATAAGACAAACCAATTTCCAAGAATTTACCATTATACTCTGGTAATAAGGAATACACATGATAAGAAAGCCTACATAGATCTTTGAGTAGAGGTCCAACTCATCCAGACTGCAAATACCATTCTCCCTAAAAAACTCGAGTGCTCCCATCAGGGACAGGGAAGGTCACCCACTGATGATAGAAATCAATTTGGGTATTGAATAACATAATATAATACATCCCTAGTATAATTTCAATGAGGTCAATATCTAGGAGAAGGAAATCCCATTTCTTCTTAACCTCTAACAAAGAGGAAACACAAGACGGGCATCAGAAATCCTACTCTTTCCTTCTACCGAGAGGCATAACCTACTCCATGGAATAAAACATAATCCTAGTTGATAGTTTCAATAGACCCACAATAGGAGAATTAATGAATTATTGTGAAGTAATTGTTTTAAAAAAATTAATTACTATAGGCGGTGCAATAAGAACAATAACTATAACTATCATGGGGATGTATCATATTACACCGATGCCTAATATATCGCATGAAGGTGATTAATTTCTTCCAAATCCAATGCTTGACTGCTAAACTGTGGCTCTAACTTAAGATAACTCTACCTATAATAATATCCAACCTTTCCACCATGTTTAACAAAACAAGTCCCCATAGATATAGATGTATCAGATGGAGTTGTTTTTACCTTGGGAACTGTAGAGCCTACACCACTATAAGATGGGAAAAATCCCTATAAAACTATTGTATATAGCATATAATTTCACATTAGGGGCCCAATATGGGTGGAATCAAACATGTGGACCACAGTTGACCATATTTACCACACTAATGACATAAGAAAAATCCACAAGATGAAACAATTGATGAAGGTGACCAGGGTGGATATCCAACGCTACCACCAACATTCTTCCCATGCTCCTCACACATCATTTTCTTTTCATATGATCTAATCCCACTCAATATTAGTTCTGGAGGCATCCTAATCATTATTTATATACCAACTTGGTCGATCTTGATAATTAGAGCTCAGTAAACCACCTCAACATAGGTCTTTAACTTAAATAAGAAGACCTGAGATTAAATATCTAGACACAAACCCATTTCAAACTTGTGGGATTTCATATTTTCATTGAAAACTAACTCGGGAGAAAAGTGGACTAAATTTGTGAAGCGATTCATGTACTCCATCACTGAGCGCTCTCCCTAGTGGAGGGATAGGAAATCTCAGGACTTGGTGAATGACAATGTCTTAGGGAAGAACTACTTAGTGAAATGGAATTAAATTCCTTCCATCCCATCATCTCATGCTGACCTGTATGAACCATTGAATCCCACTACCTAAGACTAGGGCCTTCAAACAAAAACATCACACACTACACTTTAATGGATTTAGGAGTTTCGAGGAACTAAAATATCCTCTCAATTTATCTACCCAATTCTCTACTTCATAGGGATTAGTGCTTCCTTAAAATAAATGGGTCTTATACTTAAGAAACTCCTAGTCCTAGTCATTTTCTTATCCCATTTTGGATTCCCTAGCCTGGAATGGACCTGAAACCATTCCTTGAACATGGGCTCAAATAGACAGAAACACTGCCTATACTAATCTCTAATTAACTGGTGATATATAATTCTATTCAACCTACATTCATGGCTGTACATGAGGTCTCCAGGGAGGCATGTTATGACACAATTCAAACAAACAAAAGATAGAAACCTAAAATACACCAAACCAAGAGATTCAAATAAATAACATGGTCAAACAACCACTTAAATTAGAACCAAACCACAAAAACTCAAACAACAATTCAAACCACTCCATCCTACCTTCATTCCCATGCCTAGTCTACAACCTATGAATTACACATTAAGGAGTCAAACCAGATTCCCAACATCCCGTGGTAACCTAATTCCTATCATGAGGTGTGTTGGCTAAACACCCCACTCAAAACTAGAACCTCAAGCCCCAATATTCCTAGCTTCTATATATCCATACTTCCCCAAATAACAAGACCCAAGAAAGGTAAAACCTATTATAATGCAATTTTTTCATGAACTGTATTGGCCTACCATCCAACCCGACACCCTAACCATCCTGTGGCATAGCCTAAAGGGAATTATCAATCCCCACAGGCTGGTAACTAGTGCCTAGGATTTGAGGAAATCCTTTGGTAATGATTTATCCATAAGAATAATAATCAACATCCACACCAAATTATAATAGAAATTTTACTCAAAACCTCACAAACATCATCCATTAAAAACTATATAAGAATGGGAATTCATAAATATCAAGTTATATTTATATTTAAAACAAAAAACCAAAAGGAAAAAAGGATAGGGAACTAAAAAGATAATAAAAAATCCCCACATAACATGGGGTCCAATCACCTGACATATCACCACCATCAAAACCTTCCATAAAATATTTTACTAACAAGAGTACCCATCACCACTAAATGAGGCCTTGCCTTTAACCGATTCTTCCAAAACAAGATCTATATATACACATTGGGTATATGTAGAGTGTGAGATCAATTTATTAGTAGGATCCTACCAAGTGTTCCATGAATCTACATTATACAAAAAATAAAGATACTGATTTTGAAAGAAATAAAATAGTTTAATTTCCAAAACATACTTTATATTTATAATAAAATTAAATAATGTAAGTGTAACTGAAAGTTTGTAAAAAAACATAGCATACAAAACATGGGAAATCTCTTAGTAGCTAGGTTAAAGGGTTCCTAGGATACTCTTACCCTTAGTAATCAATCATAAGAACAACTCTCCTCATGCATGAGCTACTAGAGAGGATGAATAAAAAGTTCTAGCGGTACCCACTGTATCATTATTTGTTTAGTTAGTTTTGTAGCATAATATTACTAGGGATACTAGGATAAGGACTTTAAGACTCACCTAGAATACTTTTCCTAGTCTACCCACATTGGTACCTAGGGTTACCAAGTGGTTTGTTCCATTTTCAACCCATACAAATCCCATTTTCATCATAAACCAAACTGTCACATGCTAGTCATACCATAGTCAAAAAATTATATAGGGGATAAAACCATTTCAAGAGCTTAAACACACCAATACCTTTTGAAATAGCCCATTTAACCACACCACATAGTTTAGAACTCATTTATAAATAGATTAAATCACACCACAAACCAATTGGAAACCACAATACAATAAGTGTGGAGATCCCATATAAGTATGAACACACCACCAAAATCAAACCCCATGCCAAAAAATTTAGATTAAACTAACCCTAGGTCCGCACAACCACTATAGATAATTAATATCAAGAAAAAAGGGAGGAAATACCAAAAAGAAAAGAGATGAGATGCTTACATTAATTTTCCTTAAAGGATCCAAGAAAAAATCACCCAAGAATTGAATTCAAGAGTGATTGGAAAAGAGGTTAGGAATCTTAGTGTTTAAAGGGTAATGCGTGAGGAGAAAATGATGGTTTAAGAGGTTTAAATCAGGGAGGGGTAAAATTGGAAATTCAAAATATTAAAAATTTGGGAAGGCCACAAGGTTTTACAAATCGTAAGACAACCAAGCTGGTGCCTCTGTCCCAACAGATGGAGGCTGCATAGTTTGGGACACATGGTTTCACAAACCATGTGACAAACTATGTAGGCATTATAGTGCCACTATCGAAGCTACATAGTTTGTTGGGATTGGTGCATAATTTCTACTAACCATACACTAACTGTGTTCTGCCCTTTTTCTCCCCAAAACATCCATTTTTCAAAAACCAATCACTTAGAAAAGCTATAAAAAAAGAAAATAAGGCAAAAAATAAATTAAAATTACCTAAAAATAGCATAGTAGGTGTGACTCCACTCATATCTAAAAAAATATATTTCTTCTTTCATGTATGTAAACTATTTGTAGTCCTGGTAGTACTAATAAAATATAGACAAACAAATGATTAAAAAATATTTGAAATGAAATTGTAATTACCTTCAGAAATACTTGTATAAGGATGCTAGTTTGTTTATAGTATATTATATCTTTCATAAATTTATAAATGTAATATACATAATCTTTATCTTTATTTTGTTTTGGAAACTATGGAAATGTTGACCAAAATAAGTAAATTTTTATGAAATATAGTTTTATAGATAAATATTATTATATATACCTTAATTTATCTCCATTTTAAGAAATTCATAGGCTTCCCATGTTCAATCCCTGACCTCATACTATGATTTAGATGACATTTATATATCACCTTATCATAAAAAAATTGTCATTAAAAATAAACTAAAATATATAATTTGAATTGTATCTAAATTTTTTTGACTGTAGTGCATTAAAAATTCATAATGGACATCATGTGTGGCCTATTTGTTTCAAATACATGCTTTTGATCCAAAAAATAAGCATTTAGGGTATCTAAATTGAGTGTGATGAGCATATAGTGCTTCCTAAAAAAATAAAAGAAAATAAGTAATGAAAAAAATACAAAATATATTTTATATTATTAGATTGTATAGATTTACCCCTATATTATAGACATCAAGAAGTGTCCATATTCTATTATTTTATTTTAAAACACAACATTTAGTTCATCTTTTTTATCAATTTCTTCCTTATTCAAATTAAATTATGGCATAGAAATGATAGCGGGATTAATGAGTCGAAAATTTTCTTCACAAGGTTTTTCCTTTATATAGTAGTAATATATATATTCTTATAGAAAATATGAATAATTATTAATTGTAATGAATATATAAGTTCAATTTTTTGATAAACATACTATGAGATTATACCTCATATATGAATTAAAAAATGAGACTTCCAACCATTCAAACTTGATAATTTCATTTATACTCTTAAGATAATCACATCTATAATAGAATATCTAAATATCTCTTATTCATATTCAATGTAGGACATATTTCCATATTTTAATGTTGCATCCACATGAACTTGAAATGTTAATATATTCAGTAGTGGAACTATTGGGGTGAAGGTACCCTAAAAGGCCCTTTTTATTTCTTGGTTAATCCACTAGAATTTCTTGATTCAACCTTCCATTTATACTTAATTTTTTCCCTCTATAATACCATAAATAATTTCTAACCTTTCCATCAACTTTTTAAGTTTTTTCATTTGAAAAAAATCAATAAAAATACCTCAGTATCACCATGTATATTTATAATATCAACCAACCATTATATAAATGTGACAATATCATTATCTATCATGGTCACGTATAGACCATTAATAGGAATAGGCAACTTGGTAGTTGGATTATGAGCTAATTCAATACCCACACTCATGTGATATTTTGGGGGTTGTTTATCATGTATCATGTCTAGTTGGATAATGGACACCGTACCCCTCACAAAAAGGTGATGGGTGGGTGTTGATAAATATAAATCACATACAATTTTACCCTATATAATTTTAGTAATATAAATTTATCAATAATTTTTTAATTCACATTTATCATAAAGAGTTATGACTAAATTGATTACCACAGGTAAGGCAAGAGGTTGGGGGGAATGGATAGCCTCAAATACAATGGGGTCATGTGGCTCTTCATGTATTAATCATTATTCTAGTATTGACTCAATTATAATCTTTTGTATATAATGGTCTGCCAAAATATACTGGACAATAATATATTTTAATGTATCTATTTATTATTACATTAATTTAATTTCCTCAAATGTATCTTCTTGAAACTTATGTATTCTCAAAATATTCTTGATGTGACACTCCAAAACTTTTACCTCTAACATATAAATAATATTTTGGTCACTTAAAAGATATTGAAAGTAGTTGTTCTTCAGGTATTGTTGATGGATATTCTTATGTCAATACTATATAAAAAAATGCAAACATAAATAGACATTTTTATTTAATACTATTATAAATCATAAAAAAATAATATCATGTATTACTTACACATGATTCCCATACTACTTGTGTGGATTCATATATTAGTTTACCTCTTTATTTACATGATCCTCCTTCTATGTAACATAATGTGGGACAAAATTGGATTTGTATTTTTAATCATCAATTCACATATAAACAAAATAACATGTATTGTTTTGTATCACATAAATATTTTATTGTAGATTAAAAATACATACCATTTTCTTTTCAAGTGAATCATACCCAATCCTTGATTTATAGTAGGGGTAATTTGGTTTTGATGCACACTAATTATTTTAAAAACTCCTTTACTATTTCATAAAATAACAATTTTTAATCAAAGTGGATAAAATAAATAATTTAAAATAAAATATTATCGATTACAATGAACCTAAAATGATTCCTCATCATAGTGACTAATGAAAGATTTCTATATTTATTGGTTTATATTATGTGCATATGCAGTTGGTGGGTGTGGGTTTACTTTCCTTATAGAATCTTGAGATGTTTCTTTGTCAGAAGTGTCCAAAAGGATCTATGAGCTTTTCTAGTGACAATTAATTCAAATTTCTTATAGAAATTATCTAAAATAAATTAACTCTGTAAGGAATAATGAAAAATAAATCAATATTTCATTATATAATTTTTTAGTAAAATGGATAAAGTATATCATAATAGTACCCTAATATCTTCTCAAATGGTTGTCTTTAATACAGACACAACATTTTTTCATGTATCTATATCAATCAGAACATGAATTTGAGTTGTGACCCCAATGTAAGTAATGGAAATTGAATTGTTGGGGTCAATATGTTAGTCATATTGATTCCAGATAACCTGAAATTTTATACCTTTACTTCTTAGCTTGATTACTTTAGTTAATATAAAGATTCTACACTACTCTTGTCTTTTTCATCCACATGTTGTTGATCCCCTAATAATTCATCTCTTTTAGCATTGATAATGTGTTCTTCCTTAGGATTGGTAACATCAACATGTGGATAATTCATTATATACAAGAGTACTTAAACTTTTAATTTAGATTATGTAATTAATTATAAAACACATAATATTATGAGGAAAAGAATAATATATTAAAAAAAACATTAACCTATTAATTGAACTCTCTATTTTTCTTTAAAGTTTGAAGGGATTTTCATCCTATATTGAGTGTCCAAGTCCCCTTCTTGTGGTCTCCTCTAACATCCAAGACACTATCTACATTAGGTCTACTGTGGAATGATTGTGATATCTTAATAAAAGGGTTATCCTCAATTTAATTTTCATTTTATTTTGTTTTTTTAGTCAAATAATAGAATAATTGGCCAATTCCTATTTGATGGATTTTAGACATAAATTGATTTCACTACTCGTGATTCCATTATAAATGGTTCATCTTTATACACTTCCATACTAAAAGTCAGCTTAATGAAGCTAAATTCATCAACTTTAACTGCAATCCTATTATCAATCAATTAGCAGCTCAAAATCAACACTTGAAATATTGTATAATCCAACTGATATATTTGTTTGATGATGATGAATTATGATTGTTTCTGACACTTTTGTTGGGGAACACATTCTCCTATTGAGGATGCGCTGTGCTGTTGCCCCACATTCCTGCTTTCCAAAGGTGGGAAACACTCGTCACTTATTTAGGGACATTTGATTCTTGATCAAAATGGGATGATGGGATATTATTTCCTCCTTCCATGGATTCCTCCTCAAAACTCGTTTCCTAGTCTGGGTCTCCCTTAAAGATTAAGATGTTGTTCGTGAATCTCATACTTGGTGCTATATCTTTTTGGACACCAATTAATTATGCTAATTTTTCATGGACATTCCAATGGGTCTTGATAGGGAAACAACCTTCAGTCGGAGTAGATGATAACATATGGCATGTCAGGGCATCTCTAGATGCATGGCCATTGGTCAACTGTATTCGTCCTCATAGAAGGGCATCTCAAGGGCGTAGAACCCGAGACATCCCACTTTGATCATAGGGTATCTTATTCTGGAGGCATGTCTATAAGGTATTCATAATCTTACCATGCTTAACACGGGTTATGCCTCGATTTTAATGTATAGCGAAGATGGTTACACCAAAGGCGTGCCTTATGAGGTTTTCCTTAGGAATCTCATGTTTAACGCGAGGTAGGCGACAAGTTTAACATCTTGTAGAGACTATATGAGAGTGATCATAACACCCCATGGAGGCAGATCAGATTGGTACATCCCTAAAAAGGAGTGCCTAGAAGGTTTACCATATGGATGGATTAGGACACCCAATAATAGAAAACCTAGGGTGGTGTGTCCCATAAAGTTAAGTTATCACACCGTGGATTCTGATCTAGACACCACTGAGGGCGGATTGGGGAATATGCACCCCAAAAAGGGAGACACCAAGGTTTACCATTAACTGGGATTTAACCTAAGGGAGGTTTACTACATACCCTATGAAGATGACAGGGATAAAAACCCATGTAGTTTGAAGGGGTGAAGAATCAGGGTGTACACAAAGGACAACAACCTAGAGACATGCCGGGGCTTACGTATGGATAACAGCCCATCACAATAGGGGAACTCTTGGTTGGATGGTTATGGATTATGTGGGGATTATGTGGGGATTATGCATGGTTAGTTGCCTAATGGAATATAATTATCTCACTAGGATGTGGTGGCTCAGATAGAATTCAGGATGGATGATGGAGATTTGAGTGAAGTGGATGATGAATGAGACGGAACCACCGTGAAAGTGATGGTATCCTTGGGCTTGAGCCTTAGAGAGGATTTCTACGTATCCCCGTGGTATGAAATCAAAGTCCATGTAGTTTGGTGGTATGATGGGATACCTGAGGAGGTGGCCCGTGGTAATGGATGCATGAATGGGACCCACAAAAAATAGAACCTCTGGGTTAAGGCATGACCTTCCCGAAACATAAAGGCTCAAGGTAAAGACTAGGATGGAACATGAGTGATGGGCTTGAACCTCAGGGAGGTTTTATATGTATCCCTGTCACATGGAATCAAAGTCTACATAGTTCATAATGGGGCATTGAATCATGGTGTTCATAGAGGAAAAAGACCCAATGACATACTGGGGCTTACATGTGGTTAGTATCCCTGGAGCTGGTCTGACACCACTAAGGGATGGACCAAGGATGCGGGTCCCAAAAAAGGGGACACCGAGGTTTACTAGTGTTTGGGTTTGAACCTCAGGGAGGCTTCCTACATACCCTGTCTAGATTATAGGGATCAAAACCCATGTAGTTCATATAAGTTTACCAGTATTTGGGGTTGAACCACAGGGAGGCTTCCTACGTACCCTGTCTAGGAGACAAGAATCAAAACCCACATAGTTCGAATAGGTTTACCAGTGTTTATGGTTGAAACTCAGGGAGTCTTCCTACACACCTTGTCTAGGAGATAGGGATCAAAACCCACGTATTTTGAATAGGTTTACCATTGTTTTGGGTTGAACCTCAGGGAGGCTTCCTACGTACCTTGTTTAGGAGATAAGGATCAAAACCCATGTAGTTATAATAGGTTTACCATTGTTTAGGGTTGAACCTCAGGGATGCTTCCTACATACCCTGTATAGAAGATAGGGATCAAAACCCATATATTTTGTAAGCATGCAGTTTAACATCTTGAGGGACGAGGGTGAACCAACGTGAAGTGTTTAAGACTGATGGGTGATGAGATTGAACCTCAGGGAGGCTTCCTGCATATCTTTATGGCATAGAATCAAAGTCTATGTAGTTAAGAATAGGTAAATGGGGATTATGTGTGGTTAGTATCCCAAAGAGGATGTCATGGTCACTGTTTACTCTAAGCTCACATGAGTCATGCTCAGAGTGAGAAACAAGAGGCAACAACAAACCAGATGATCATGGTGAAAAAGTGCATCCATGAAGGGTGGTGAATGGGGATTACACATGGAATTAGCCCATATGACACTAATAATTTGTAATGATTAATGGGTATTATGCATGGAAGCTGCCCGGGTGCTGCCAAGGAGCAGCAATGATGAATGGGGCTTACGCATGGAAGTTGCCCAGGCACCGCTAAATAGCAACAATGGTGAATGGGGATTATACATGGAAATTGATCGGGTGACGCTAAGGAGCAGAAATGGTGAATGGGGATTATGCAAGGAATCTGCCCAGGTTCCACCAAGGAGCAACAATGGTGAATGGGGCTTATGCATGAAATTTTCCTGAGTGCCGCTAAGGAGAGACAATGGTGAATGGGGCTTATGCATGGAAGTTTCTCGGGTGCTGATATGGAGCTGAAATGGTGAATGGGTCTTACGCATGGAAGCTAGTTGGGTGTCGCTATAGAGGGGTAATAGTGAATGGGCATTACGCATGGAAGCTACCTAGGTGCTGCAAAGCAGTGGTAATGGTGGATGGGGCTTACACATGAAATCTGCTTGGGTATCACTAAGGAGTGGAAATAGTGAATGAGGATTATGCATGGAAGAAGCCCATGTTTCGCTAAGGAGCGACAATGGTGAATGTGTCTTACACATTGAAGCTGCATGTAATGTCTTCCTTATGTCTGGACATGAGGGCATCACAACTCAATGGTGGGTTGAGGCATATAATTGAAGCCTAAACCTATGCGCTAGTGCACAAGCGGGATAATTCCAAGGGCATTGGAATCATTCCGAACAAAGGGATTTGAAAAGTGTGAATCACATAACCAGCATTCAAAACATAATGGCAGCAACATGATGAAGGGAGATAACTATTGACCATATTCTAAATGCAATATCCACATCACATTATCCTGAGATGGAAACAATCAAACGAGGGCCAACCATTGACCATATTCGAAACACAGGGCCAAACTCGAAGTGTCATCCAAAGTCTTCTAGGGCGTTGGCCCAAAATGGTAGGTGAGACGAAGAGTCACGAGACTAGGCCTTCAGGGGGTTCCTCTAGACATGAAATTGGATAAAGATATGAAAGAAGGACACCTGAAGCATGAGGTGGAGTGATGGAATTCTTGAATAGTTTCCGATGCTCTTGAAATTACGCCACTATAATCATGGAATGAAGTATCTTATTATTATCACATAAGTCATCCCTTGTTTGAAGCAATAGGCATCCTATGTTTATCATATAGGGTGTAATATAGTTCAAATTCATATATATAAGACTATTAGCATCTTATGATTGGCGCATAAGGAATCTCTTATTTCGAAGAAGAGGCATACTATGTTTGTCACATAGAGTGTACTACAATTTATAGTCATGTAGAGAGGACTAATGGAATCTTATGCTTGGTGCATAAGGCATCTATAATTCCGAACAATAGGCATCTATATTTGTCACATAGTGTGTACTATTGTTTATAGTCATTTAGAGAGGACTATTGGCATTTATGCTTGGTGCATAAGGCATCTCTTATTTGGGTCAAGAGGTATCCTATGTTTGTCACATAGGGTGTATTACAATTTATAGTTATGTATAGAGAACTATTAGGCATAAGGCACCTAGAAATGACTAGTGTTGGGACTTATGGAAGAGAGACCCTTTCTGGTTTGACCTGGCATTGGAACTAGGTGATGGGGTTTGGATGAGTTCCTTTAGGAATCATTCGACTCAAGGTGCTCAAGGAATTGATGATGAGAATATCAAATCATGATTCCTGAAATGTGAAAGGGACCAAGAGGAATATGTCAACTGAAGGTATTTAATGTAATGTGGAGGAGTATCTCTAATCATGGTATTCCATAGGTGGAAAGTGGGTATACATAAGGGCGTAATGTAAAATTTCTTTGACCCAGCCTGAAAAGTTCGCGGTGAGACGCTCCATTTTTCATGGGAGTTAGTGACAGTAATGAAGGGATCGACCTGGAGGGATGGGAGTGTAGCATGACACTGATCTCGGGAAGGGGTGTTGGGGCCCAGCCCCTATGGTAAGGATTAGTGGGCATGAAGGGAGGATCTTTGCAAAGGAGAGGGGTTCGCAAAGGAATGGGGTTCGTAGAGCTTAGGGTCTTGCAAAGAAGGGAGCTTCACAGAGCTCAGGGTCTCATGAAGCATGGGGATTTGTAGAGGAAAGGTGCTTTTGGAGCATGGGGATTGTGAATAATGGAGCTTTGTAGAGCTCAGGATTTCGTGGAGCTCAATGTCTCATGGAGCAACTTCACGAAGGGAAGTTGCTCACAGAGCATAGCCTTACCTTATCATAAGGAACATTATTAGTAGAGTTATCCAAAAAGTCTTGATACTTCATAGATCCTCGAGAAACCCGAAGAAGCTCCCTCCTTCGTAAAGGATGGATGCCTTCGCAAAGGGCATAACTTTGCGGTGCTCGTGAGCACCGTGAAATGGGAGACCAGATGTCAAAGGGGCGGCGTAACTGTATATATGAAGGGGTTGAGACAACTATTTATAGGGGATAGTGGTCAGCGGAGCTCACCGTGGAGAAAAAATGCACACCATGAAGAGAAAATGATGCCGCAAAGGAAGTCGTGCTCTGAAATTAGAAGGAGTTCCCTCATGTTTCTCAAAGTTGCGGAGGCTACCGTCATAGACTTGGCAGTGCTCGAGAAGGCTCCGAACAAGTTCCTTAGACTCGAAGAGCCTTCCGTAATGACCTTCGCAGTGCTCGCGAAGGCTTTGGTCAAGTTCCTCTACTCCAAGATCGTGGAGGGAGCTTCGTGAATGGGCTCTGTGAACCAGTTTTCCATCCCAACTTCGAATGTCCATAACTTCTAATCCGTAACTCTATTTGGGCTCTACGACCAGTAAAATCAAAGCTTGAAAAACAGGATATTCTCTTAGATCCATTTTAAGAGCATTTGGAATATCTTTCAGACGAATTTTCCAATGTCAAAAATGACATATTCACATATATTAGATATATATCCTTGAAATCAGATATGTGCATCGATTCCTCCATAAGCATAAATATAATTTTTTTCATAGTAATTCATTCACATTTTTACTCATTTTATAACATATAATTATTAATTACATAACCACTATAAGATAAAATATTTACATTTGGTCCTCCGTAAATCCATTCAATTCATTCATAAATTGAATTTTGATTTATAGATAACTCCTTATAATTATAATCTTGGAACCATCCTATAAACTATTGATTATGTTCATTTGATATCCATACTTTAGCCCTTGATGGATTCAAATGTCTAAGAATTACATTGCGGGGTTCAACATATAGAGAAACCTATACACTGTTATATAAAATGTAAAGGTGATATTTCTCCTACATTTTAGTGGTAATTGAAATAACATCTATTCAGAAAATACATTCTCTCATTAGGCTTACATTGTAATGAGATTTTAGAAGACTAATGATATCAACATTCGATAGGTAATCGACATATAATTAAATTTCTTCTTCAATAATATATCACTCTATAGTAAAACCATTTTTTGATTTCTATTATTGACATAACTTTTCGAAATAATCATATACCATTCAATGGGGTACATACATCTATAATATATAGAACCACATAGTTGAATATCTCTAACCAATTGAACCATCAAGTGAACAATTATATCAAAGAATTATGGTGGGAATAACATATTTATTTCACATAATTTGATTGCAATTTCCTTATTCATGTTTGGAAACTTCATCGGGTCAAGAAATTTACTATATATGGATTTGAAAAAGAATAAAAGTATTGTTAATGCATATCATACATTTTTAGGAAGAATGCAACATAAATATATAAGAATTAAATCTTTAATAAAAACATGGAAATCATGTAGTTTTAGACCCTTTTACTTCAAATTATTCATTGAAAAGACATTAGTGATATTTGATGAATACCATATGGAACTTTTACACCGATAAGGAAGTTGAAAAATTAAAATTTTTCTTATCTAGATAGAGTGTAAGCTGATGGAGAAAGAAAAGTTTGTTTTTAACCCTTCACTGGTTCCAACTCTTCCCTTATACCCATGTCAATCATGTTCAACCTAGCCTTAATTCTATATTTGGTTTTTTCTGGTACATTTAGTAATGCACAAATAAAACTATCACATAATTTTTTTGTACAAGTGTGAGTTAAACAAAATGTATAATGTAATAACAATTACAGTATGGTAATTAAAAGAAAACTAATCTCTTTATCCAATCTAATTATATAAAGTTTTTCAAAAAAGGTATACAAAAAATAATGTTAATATCTTTCAATTTCTCAAATAAATGATCACCCATTAGTGGAGACTATATTGTGTTGGGTATGTGTTGATCCAAAAATTTCATTAATTTATTTATTATTTTGATGCTCATAAACACCCAAATCTATGTTTATAATGAAGTTTCTTTAAGAAAATTTCAGGATAATAATCAATGGAATAATTATTTTATTATAGAATAATTTTCAGACTTTAAACCCATGGAAGGTTATTTGATTTATCAAAGTATAAGTATTTTGGACGCGTTTATAAGATGTCTGAAAACACTATTTATACCCTAAAGTTTAAGCAGAATGTATGGTTTGTGAACAAACATACAGTTCATTATCCTTACTTTTTTAATCAACCATAAATTTTCAACCATAATTTTTAAGTTTATCACTACATTAAGAAAACCTACGTTTGACTTGGTCAATTATGATGTTTTGAATTATGGATTATTTCTGTGTTTTCTATAATGGGCTCACCAGAATTAAATATCTCTTTATAGCTATTTAAAGAACAATTTACAAGATCATATTTTTCATATTAAATAGTTCTTATTTATAAGGTATGTTATGACTTTATTTGAAAATTTTAAATTCAAATACTCATGATTTATCATGTGATATTTATGGAGCTGTTTGACCTAAAGAAATTAGACCATCATGATAAATACAAATAATTTATTCTTCTAAATATTCATATGTGTGTTTGAAAATAATATTGCGACATTGCCTTTAGAGATACACTTTAAAGACATACATGTTTTGATTCTTATCTGTTTGATCAACTTGACTGTTACTTCTAATGTATTTCTTTGTTAATATTTTACTATAGTTCAACAAAGCACTTATCATAGTTACACTTTGGGTATATACATGTTTCATCATCTTCATGGTGTTTTCTCTACTAATATTTAAAAAAAATATTGTTTGAAATGAAAGAATTTTTTGTTGTTGTTGTGCTTTACTAAAGATCATTTACATCTGTCAACTTTTGCTACAACTATGAGATGAACCAGTATTCAACCTCTTCATCTTAATATGTTTACTATTGAAGTGTATACTAATTGTACTCAGTCATAGTGGATTTTTATCTTCTCATACTAAGTTGTGGATATTTCGGTTCCCTGTAAAAGAACTAGAAGGCCCTATAAAAGCCTTATTATAAAGATTTAAACTGTCTACACTTAGTTGTAGAGGTATATGGATAAGAGTAAATGCTAGTGAAAATAAAAAAACTCATAGATTAGAGTATTAGTAGAGTGTACTTGGGGATTCTTATACCCCAAAAAACTATACAACATTCTGTGTTGTTCTTTTCTTTATTCATTTCCCACTGCACACTCATCTTTAAGAGAGAAGGAAATAATAACTTTAATTAAGAAAGGGAAGTATTAATTCTATCATGTTTTTAAAGGAACACAATCCACCCCCTCTTATGTCTCTGTATTTATCATTCTGACCCAATAATTGGTATTAGAGGAAGGAATCCATTGAATATATTTCCTTTTTGGAAATCCTTGATGATTTTTCTATTTTTACCTAATACCAATAATTGGTATCAGAATTTAGACTCAAGAGGATATATTTATTTTGAATCTAAAAAATTAGAGTTAAAGATATAGATGAATTTAAATATCAATGGATGATCTTAGATAAGGCATGTCGATGATTCATACACCTTATTTTAATAGTGATAATTATGGATGCTGGAAATCATGCATGATTATTTATATGAAAAATCATGGAATAAGAGTTTATTTAAAGGTATGAAAGACCTATAAAATTCTCGAAGAAGATCTAGAGAAATTTAATGATGATCATGGGAAATAATATGATCTTAATTAGAGAGTTATGAATGCTATTTTATGTGTATTAGGAACTGATGAATTTAATTGAGTATCTCAGTGTGTTACTTGATATGAGATGTGTTAGACCATTTCTGTTACCTATGAAAGAACTAATAATTTTATAAAACTAAGGTACAACACTAAAAAATTGAAATTTTATACATTAAAAATGCATTAATATGAAAGCATCACTCATATGAATGGAATATTTAAGAACTTTTCAATGTTATTGCTACCTTATGAGATCTAATTAAACAAACAGATTAAGATTTAATGGTACTCAGAGTTTTACCCTCTAAGTGGAATGGAATATTTTATGACATTCATCAATCCAAACTACTTAAATAATTTAAAACAAAAGTAATGATTGGACCCTTGATGATGTATGAAGATGAGATGCAATCCAAAGTTTAAAATCAAATTTCTATCAAAAAGGAAGATGCTGCATTTAAAACTACTATGGATGAATCATCTGATTGAAGTTATCTAGATTCAAGTAAAGAGGCATTAGATCATACTAAAATATTTGGAAAACTGTACAATAAGAGAAAGAAAATAAATAAAGAATATAGATGATATGAATGTAAGGAAAAAGGTCACACAAAGTATAATTTTCCTATGATTAAATCTCAATGGAAAGATAATTATAAAAGGAAAGGTAAGAAAGTAATAAAGACTAACTGGAGTGCTAATTATGATTAAAGTATGAATCCAATACAAAATCTAAATATTTTCATGAAAATCAAATGGTAAATCAATTTCTTATGGATCATGCTGCTGATTAACACTCTTCTTACTCTCAAAAATTCGGATTCATAAAATTTGTCTTATGATGAACTTAATTTACATTTCATTATGCTTTAAGAAAAATTGAATCTTTAAATAAATAGCATAGAAAATATAGAAAATATTATTATTCTATTTATATTAATAAATATTTTTTTATCAAAACAGATTATAGATTTAAGATATAATTATTCCAAATGTACTTTTATTTTTCATGAAAATAAAATTAAGGAACTATCAGATGAAGTCGACACTTTAAAACAAGTCTCTTGATTTATTATTAAAGGAGAAAACTATTTGAATAAAATTATTGGTAAAAATACATCTAATAATAAATTTAAACTTGATATTGGTTATAATGGTGAAAAACCCAAATTATATAGAAATTATTTTGTTCCTTATTCAAAAATCAAGAGCATATCTACTTCTAAATATTTTCACTATGGAATAAAAAAACTATGCCAATGAATGATATTTTATAAAACCACAATTTTATGAAATCAAGCATGTTAATTATTTAAAATCACTATATAGCCTTAATTATAGAGTCTCTTATCAAATAAAATAGATTTAGTTACCTAAGTATTTAGTTTCTTTCACTGCTAGACCCAAAATCATATGGGTACTAAAAGGTACTTTTATTTGAAATTTTGAAAGCATAAACCACTAGACTTCATTGTTATATCATTAAGTGGATGCTTAAAAATTATAAAAATTTATTGTATTTATATTTATTATACTTCTAAATGGAAATTCATTTAAACAGGAACTGTTAATTCAAGAATTATTTCATTTCTATTTTAATATTGATTTAAATGCATTAAATATTTTATATAAGGGGAGAAAAAATTTTAAACGTTTTTTACATTTAATTTTCCTTATATTTAAACTACTAATCTTTTTTCAATGTTTTATTTTATTTTATGAATAAATCTCTTGAACTATTTTGATTATATCATGCATACTCCTTAAAGACTATTTAATTGTATCTTAAGATATGTAACAAAATTGAAAAAGTATTCTAAAGTGTGTAAACTTTTTATTATTTTTTTATTTTAGTAATTTTTTTATATATTCTCAAGACTAGTTTTTTGGGAGAAGTTAGTATGTAATACTTGATTATATTAATTTAAATCATATGAAGAAAGATAATTTTATTTAATGAAAAACTGCATTCTTAATTAATATTTTATTTTTTAATTTTTTTGAAAATTTATTTTCCTTATAAATTTTATCCAATTACATAAATTTAATCTTTAAAAATAATTTTCTAATATAAAACTATATTTTAAACTAAAAAATATGAAATGATTATTCTATCTTTTGGATTGAGAATATGAAATTTTCCTAAAAACCATTATAAAAAAACCTTTACTATTCCTCTTTCAAACTCTAACTTCTTCTAAAACACTCTAATTTTTTTACTCCCTCTTTGAAATACCAAAATCAAAGACTTTTAGATAATCTATTTCTAGAGGCATGAGGAGACCTAGGACTTCAAGCTCAGAGAAATGTTATTCTCAAAATATAAACATCCAAAGTTTTGATTATTTGATTCATTTTTTATAAAATAAGTTAAAAGAATTTTGTAAGAAAGGTAATTTTTTTCTGATGATATGAATAATATGTTTAGAAAACATTCAGTTTGTTTTCTTAAGGATTCCTTATAAAAATCTTCTATAAAAGGTATATAAATCCATGGTTTTGAAGAACTAGAAGTTCAATATTCTCAAACAGCTAAAGATTGAATTCATTTATAGAGATTATATCCAAGTTTAATATTTTTGATGAAGAAGTATTAAAGATTCATGAAAATATATAAAGGTCTATAAAATCTTATAAAGAGATGGAACACTCTTATATTTCAAAAGCATTTTTTTACTCTTCAAAGGAAGTATCAAAGTTTTCAAGAAATCCCAATTTTTAAAGAAGGCTTAGATGCTTTTAAAGTAGAGATGATAAGTTAAATAGAGAAAATAATACATGAATCTATTACTACGTCAGATCTTAATACACTAAAAGAGTTTTTATTTAAACAGTTCTTATCTTATTTTACGGATCAAAGAGTTTTAGATGTTCACAAGAGAATAGATTTGTTGTCGAGAATTCAAGATATTGTTAGTAAAAGACTTAAAAATTTGAAGAGTGAAGATGAACCATTTAACTTTTCCAAAAGTATTGATTATTTTATAGAAACATGTACTATCTAATGTCAAAAGCAATTTTTTTTTTAAAATCGTATTTTGTAATTTTTTTTACTATTTCTCTCAATTTAAGTTCATTTTATATATATATATTTTTCCAACATAAAATGGGGATTAGTATTTTTATTATTTTATTTTTGATGTCACAAAAATGGGGAGAAATGTATGGAGAGAGATGTAAAAATTGGTAAATTTTAAAGAATAAATATGAGAAATTTATATGTTAAAAATTGTAAAATATACATGAGAGAAATTTCTTCATAAAATCCTTTTCTTTATGAGGGAAAAATTTGATTGAAATTTATTTATTCTCATATTTGTAAAATTTAATTTGTTATACATGTTTATGTTAATATTGGTTTTATGGGTTTTGTGATAATAAAAAGGGGATATTGTTGGTCATGTGTTGATCCAACAATTTCATTAATTTCAATTTGATTTTGAAGATAAAAAACACCCACATCTATATTTCTAATTAAGTTACTTTAAGTGAATTTCAAGATAATAATCATTGGAATAATTATTTTATTCTAAAATCATTTTCAAAATTTAAACCCATAGAATTTTATTTTATTTCTCAAAGTATAAGTATTCTTGATGTGTTTATATGAATTTTGGAAACACTATTTATACCTTATATTTTAAGAAGAATATATGGTTTGTGAACCCTACTTTTAGTAAGGAACCATGCTTTTGTAGCCTACATTTGGAATGAATGTATGGACTAAGAACCCTACTTTTCTAAGATACCCTAAATTTGAGGAACAAACATATGGTTTCTCATCCATACTTTTGTAATCAACTACATATTGTCAACCACACTTTTGATGTTTATCACTATATAGAGAAACCCTACATTTGACTTGGTCAATTATAGAGTTTTTAATCATGGAGTATTTCTGTATTTTCTATAATAGTATCATCAGGATTAAATATACCATTAAAGATGTAAAAATATCAATTCAAAGGATCATATTCAATAAATTAAATCATCATTATTTATAAGTTAATTTACAACATTCTTTGAACATTTTAAATTCAAACACTCATGATTTATCATGTGATATTTCTGGAGCTTTTTGACCTAAAGAAATTTTAACATAATGATAAATACCGAGAGTTTCTTCTTCTAGATATATATTTGTTCATTTTAAAATAATAATTTTTCATCACCTATAGAGCTACACTTTATAGACATATATGTTTTGATTCTTTTCTGTTTGATCGACTTGACTTCTGCTACTGCTGTATTTCTTTTTTAATCTTTTTCTACAGTTTTAAAAATCACTTATCTAAGCTATATTTTGGAGACATACATGTTTTATCATATTCCTGGTGTTTTCTATACTAATTTTTAATGAAATCCTATTTTATGTTAAAGAATATTATTCTTATACTATGCTTGATTGAAGATCATTTACATCTGTTAGTTTCCACTACAACTATGAGATGAACCAGTATTCAACCACTTAATATTAACCTATTTACTATTGAAGTGTTAAATTCTAATAATCATCCATGGTGGAGTGTTATATTATCATAATAAGGTGTGGATATTTCATCTCCCTATAAAATAACCAGAAGACCCTATAAAATCCTTGTGGTAAATGTGTCAACTACCCGCGCTCAATTATAGACACTACTACAAACATCGATTTTATCAGTGCTAAAAATGACCTTTAATAGTGCTAGAAAAGTGCTATTAAAGCCGGTGAAGATAAGGGGGGGGGGGGGTTCCCCTTTATCAGCGCTCCAAAAAACGCTGATAAAAGGGGTCTTTTATCAGCGCTAAAAAAAGCGCTGATAAAAGGGTCCTTTATCAGCACTTTATTTTTAGAGTTGATAAAATACCCCTTTTACCAGTGATTTTTTTAGCGCTGATAAAATTAAAAAAAATTAAAAAAAATTAATTTTTTTTAAAAAAAATCCCGCCAATCGGGGGGGGGGGGGTTTATAGCGCTTGATCCCCTCTTTTAATAGCACTTTCCAGCCCCCTCTAGTGCCCGCACGCACCCCCCGTCCACCCTATATCAGCGCTACACCCACCCCCTTTATCAGCGCTAGCCCCCCAAATCCACGCCCATGCGCGCGCCCTTGCCTCCACCAATATTTGATCTCGAGACATCCCCCCTTGCGCACCTAAAGCCGTACCACTCTGCCAAATTGATTTGTTCTCCAGTTAATGACATATCTATTTATTTATATATATATATATTTAGTTATATTTATTCATATAGTAATATATAGTTATATCAATATATATATATATAGTTATATTAATATATATATTTATAGTGATATTAATATATATATTTATAGTTATACTAATATATATATGTAGTTATATTAATATATATATATAGTTAGATTAATATATAGGTATGTAAATATTCATATATTTGTATTTTAAATAAAATGGATATTAGTTATTATTTAGATAAAGCTAATATATTTTATATGTAAATATATTTTATAATTTATATTTATAATTAAATTTTTATGTGTGAATATATAAAAAATATGTGAATATTGTTATATATTTGATTATAAATAGAAGTACATTATAAAAAATGATAAAATTTCAAAGAAATAATATCAATATGAATGTAATACCTTGGAATAAATTCAGTCTCCACTAAAAAAAGCCAATAATACCCCCTTAAACGAGGCTGAAAATCCACAAAATGTTAAAAAATTGGGGTATCCCGACTAAAAACTCAGTTTTGGAGGCCTTCTGGGCCTTTTTTGGCCTAAAAAAAACCTTGACCGGCCCCCTGGGTCACAAGGGTGTAGAGCTCATCGCAGGCTTAGATTGGATATATGGTAGAGCTCAAACGGACACCCGGATCAAAAGTTATGGCCATTTGAAGTTCGAGTTGCGTTTTCAACATATTTTGTATCTTTTTTAATTTTTTTTAATTTTTTTAGTCTTCAAATTGTTATTAAATGACTATTACTCCATAATAATTAGCAAATTATTAATGAAAAATATTTTTTTAATTTTTTTATAAGCCATTTTCACAAAATATCTTATATATTAAGTGTAACTGTATATTTATACTTATCTAAAATATATTTAAAATTATATTTAAAAAATATATATTATTTTTATATCAATATAACTATATCTATATATTTAAATATTAATATATTTTTTTAATGATTTATTTGGAAGTAGATCATTTATCAGCGCTTTTAGAAAAAGCGCTGATAAAGACCCCCCTTTATCAGCACTACTAAAAAAAGCGCTGATAAAGGGGAACCCTTTAACAGCGTTAAAAAAAGCGCTGTTAAAGGGGGTACCTTTATCAGTGCTAAAAAAAGCGCTGATAAAGGGGTACTTTTATCAGCGCTTTTTCATTAGCGCTGATAAAGGGTGGCTCTGGCCTTGCCCCGTTTTGTGGTAGTGAGAGGTCTCCAGATAAGAGGACCTCCTAATGAAAATAACCAAGTTCAGGGAGTATAGAATTAGTTGAGTGGACTAGGGGATTAATATGACCTGAACCACTATACATCACCATATTCTATTCTTTTCTTTATTTTTTTTACCACTATTCACTTGTCTTTAAGTGAGAAGGAAATAACATCTTTAATCTCAAAAGGGAAATGTTGCTTCTATCAAGTTTTTAAAGGAATAAAATTCACCCCCTCTTATGTCATCTTCTTTATCATTACAACCCAACATGTCATACCTTATTCTACATTTCCATTGAATTATGTCATCCAAGATCAGTATTTATATCATCAGTGTAAAAATTTATGATATCCTAAAAAAAATTCTCTAAGGAATGCTTCAAATTAACTGAGTGTGTACCTTATTCAAAAATGGGAAGCCCAAACATTCCTTTAATGCTATATCCTAAAAAATTTATATAATCCAGAAATTCATTTATTGTCCCATATAACTTGACTCTCAATGTTAATTATCCACTTATACGAGCAATATACATTGTAAAACCTATATCACACATCATTTTTAGATCTTGTATTAATAGATCCAAATATACATCAATATCATCATCGTATTATTTTGGTATAGTTATAAGAAAAGATAAGATAATATATTTGTGATTCATGCATAACCACATTGGAAGGTTGTATTTTACCAACATAACTAGGAATGTGTTGTGAGTGCTAATTTATACACCTAAAGGATTTAGTCCATCTGTAGATAACACAAGATATAGTTTTCTTAGATATTTTCCAAATTTAGAACACCCATACTCAATTTTCTTCTACTATGGAGAGTTATTTGGGTAATGTAGTTTCCCAAGTTCAATTCATATATCAATGTTGCATATTAATTGTCTAGCATTTTCCTAATATACATAGAGTTTTATATACCTTAGAATGATTGGAAAGTACCATACAACTTTTAAAGGAACTTATTCATCTTTATTTTATTGATTTGTACCACACTTAGGGAATTTTTTGATTGATTCATGGTCCTTATGAAATGATATAAATCATTTGGATAAGAATTTATTTTTTTATGGATCTTTCCTATTGAATTTAGTGTTCATTTAGAGTCATATGTTTGACAAGGAAGATCATTTTCTTCTCGTAGTATATCATTTAGGAGACCAAGTAGGTTTTTAAAGCCAGTGTCACTCGATCCGCTGCCATCTTTCAAACTATATAACTTTAATACAGATGAAAATGTTATATATTTAGTAAAATTGGTATACAATGGTATATTTTCACAACTATTTATCTTCTCAAACAAATTTGGACTATTATGAAGGTTATCTTCAAATGAAATTCTCATTTCTTATATATGATCTCCATCATCATTTACACCAGTATTTATATCAAATGATTTATAAATAATAGTATCACCCCAATTAGAATATACATTCAGTTTTTCTCCATGGTTAGTCCAAAATTTATATCTTTGATCTATTTTGTAAAAAATAAAAATTTACTTCAAAGTATTCTTGACAAATTATCCTTAAATAACAACAATGTAAACATAGATAAAGGATTTGAGAAGGTTCGTCTGCAATTCTCTATTGAAATCTTGATGAACTATTTAACTCAATACACACACTCTTTTTTCATATGATTAACATCCATCCATTTTCAATTCATATCCATCATATTAGGTTCAAAAATATTCATTTTTTATAATAAATAAATAAATTCACATAAGGTATCCATATAATGTATTTTTTTGGGTGGTGTTCTGGTCAAAGACCAAAACACAAACTTTATTAAAAAAAAGAACAATAAAGGATTACATGAGTCTGAAGTAAGGAATTTTTTGAAAATACCTGACATAAAGAGGGAGTAACTCAAGAGGAAGGTCATCCCTCTAGGATACCTCGTTATTAACTCCAATGTTGGAAAGTCCATCAGCGAGCTTGTTAGCTTCCCGATAGGTATGGGTGATAATGAAGTTGACTTCTGATAGAGAGTGCAAACATTTCATCCAGTGAGGAGTAAGAGTCCAAGCTAGATAAACGGTGCCATTCCAAATGGTCTAGAAAATAGTAGTTGAGTCGCTCTCGATCCAAATGTTGTTCCAGTTGTGCATCTTGGAAAAATAAGTAGCATGAATCACACTCATCATATCAACTTCCAAGGAGGAGGCAAAGCCACAGGTCCATATAAGCATCCAAAAACCTTGTCCAGGTGGTTTCTAAAGATGGCATCACAGCCTGTGGGGCATGGGTTGCCTTTAGAAGCACCATAAACATTGATTTTAATCCAACCTAGAGGTGGAGCTTTCCAAAAGACTTACATGGTGTATTTAGGGAGAGGGTACCTCCTATCAACACCGATGCGCCTAAGAATCACAAGATCTCTAACCGAGTTACTGCAATGATCCTTCTGAAGCAAAGCAGCCTCCTGTATATCAATGAGAATTATCATTTTACATGTATTAAGATTTAATGAGTTATTGTTATAAATATAGTCATTTATACCATACCATATCACAAGTAAAAGATCCACTGTAGCTGAAATAAAAAGATTACTGATTTTTTGGGAGTTAGAGAAATCCACACATCACTAAAACTGAGATGTTATAGAGCTACAAGGAAACCATCTACACTCAAAAATATCAAGAATATAATCCCAAAGGGCAGTTTCCATATCAAAAGAAAGGAATAGGTGATTAATTTCCCCTCGATGTTGATTACACATACGACATTTGGAACAAAGATTAATCCTGGAATATTGTAAAAAACTATTAGTGGGAATCCTACTAGGAGAAATACACCAAATGATAGTGAGTCTCGAGGGCTTTAACCAAGATTTATTAAAGTTTTTTTACTAGATTAAATTACCATCATCATTGTTGAATAAATGGTTATAGTAGCTTTTTGAATCAGGCATACCATTATGATCAGGTTCCCAGATTAGAAGATCATCAATAATAGTGAAAGGATAACTATCCACAACATGATTTATATTATTAGGTAAGCAAGGGTTTTGCGTTTTTAAGATTCCCTTGATGGTATCATTAGTATGCTCAAGAAGTTTAGTGTTAGACACCAAGGAATTAATGGGAGTACCAATCTAGTTATCAATCCAAAAATTTAAATTAGAGTCTTTGCTAGCCATCCATTTGGAGTTATTCATAATAGAAATGAAAGTATTCTTAATGGAAGGCCATATTGAGAAGGTTAAATAATTGAAATTTCTATTCCTTAATTCATCGAGGAATCAAGTCTTAAGAAAGTACATGGAAGAAGAATTATTGTGAATGAGGTTCCATGTGATCTTAGCCTGAAGGGCTTCATTAAAATTATTAAGGTTTTTTTATGCCAATACCTCCTTTTTCAATAGGTTTGCAATAAGTAGACCAAGGAATAGTAACCAGCTTTCTCTCAAGTGTGCTCCCAGTCCAGACAAAGTTTTTAATGGAAACATTAATGCATTTTAGGAGACCAGATGACCATTTATAAATCATTATGGAATATACAAGTTTGGAGACAATAGTGGATTTAAAAAGGAAAATTCTTCCTGGGAGAGGTTTTTACCTTTCTAAGAGGAGATTTGTCAAAGGGTTTGGTCAATGATGGGTGAGAAATAGATAGCTTTAGGTCTGCCCGAAAAGATAGGGACACCCAGATAAGTGAAGTGTAGAGAACCCCCCTTGATCCCCAAAGCACTAATAATTTTGCTTTTCCTGCTATGGGGATATCCTTTTCCAAAGTAAATAAAAGATTTATGTCAACTGACATGCTGACCATACACCTCTTCATAGTGAGTGAGAATGGCTTTAAGATTATTAATATTTCTTTTGTCCCCCTGTAGAAACAAAATAATTTCATAAGCATAAAGATGGTGTGAGGGGGAATTCAAGTTCCTAGAGGTAGAGATCAGTTTGATCTTGCCGTTTTCCATAGACTGAGTGAGTAGTCTACTTAAATAGTCTTCAGCAATAGAGAAGATAATAACAGAGAGAGGTTCTCCTTGCCTAAACCCCTTAGAAAATTTGAAATAATGTCTAGGATAGACATTTATTATAATGGAAATATAGGCCAAGTTAAAAATAGTTTTAATTATGTTGATAAAGGTGTCATTAAAACCGTAGTGTATAAGGACCTTAAAAATAAAGTTCCAATCTATGGTATCAAAGGCCTTTGTAATGTCAAGTTTAATGGCAACATTCCCACCTCAATTTTTCCTATTTAAAATATTGGTGGATTCAGAGGTAAGGAAAATGCAGTCTTATATAGATATTCATTTTATAAAACTGAATTGATTCCAGGAGACAATTCTATTGCTAATGGAAGATATTCTATTAACAAGTAATTTAGTGATAATTTTGAAAATAGAATTTATGAGAATAATGGTTCCGAAGAGATTCATTTCATCCGCATTCTCCATTTTAGGAATAAGGGTAATAAATTGGGAGTATAATCCATAAAGAAGAATGCCTTTAGAAAAGAAGGTTTTAACCATGCGGCAGACGTCATCATCAATGATATCTCAATGCTTTTGGTGAAACCCATTATTGAAACCATCAGGTCCAGGAGCACTATCCGGATTGAGGCTAAAGATAGTGTCTTTAATTTCCTAATCCAAAGGAATGATATTAAGAAAATAATTGTCACCTCTAGACACCATAGCTGGAATGACATCAGGGAGAAGATCTTTATCAATTTCAGGACCATTAAAGATATCACAGAAATAGGAGACCACAAAATTTTCAATACCTTCATTAGTGTCGATAATATGCCCCTCATCTCTAAGATAAGAAAGAGGCCTATAAGCTTTTCTAACTCTGTGAAGTGAGTTGTAGAACTTAGTGTATCTATCCTCATCATTGATCCATTTGGTTTTAAAAATTTGTTTTTTGAGGTTATCCTTAAAGTTAAGTAACATCACCATCTTAGAAGAAACATTGATTTTATACTGGGAGTTTTTAGTGAAGTTAGAGGAGGTATTATAATTTTGAATTTTCCTGAGCTCATTGTCCAGAAGGGTAATATCATTGTTTATTTCTTTTGATTTAGTTTTACACCAATTCTTGAGGACTTTCTTGAGATTTTTCAATTTCAAAGGATAGGAAAATGAGTCCCTATGTTCATACATATTAGCCCAGGAGTTTTTGATAATATTCAAACAGTCATGATCAGAGGACCAGGCAATGTTAAATCTGAAAGGAATCCTAGTTTTGATGGGATTATGTGAAAAATTAACCAATATAGAGTGGTGATCAAAAGAAACTTTAGGAATGGTGATGCAAGAAATGTTATCCCATTTATTCAGGGATTGATCATTAGCAAAATCCCTGTTAAGCTTACTGGCCACTACTCTATTATAATGATGTATATACCAGGTAAATTTGGAGCCAATTAAATTTACCTCAATAAGAATATTAGTTTCAATGAATATTTTAAATTCCCTAGAGGAAATAGTGGAGTGAGAAAGGACCATTTTTTTTACTTGGGACTAAAATGGCATTGAAGTCCCCAACTATAAACCAAGGATTTTGAATAGTGCTACTAAGTTTAGTGAGCTCATTCCAAAGGGGTCTTTTATCTTGATATCTATTATTCGTATAAAAAAATTAGTAAAAATATGAGTATGCTCAAATGTGAAATCACAAGTAATGATTTTATTCGTAATATTATGAATGTTCACATTTTTCATTGAAGAATGAGAAAACATCCAGAGAGTTTCAACTATCGTACCATTATTACAAGCTCCTAGAAAGGAATAACCAAAAGAACATATATGTAGAAATCTAGAAGCATAATTATTTTTTGGTTTAGTAATAGAAATAAAATTAGGACGATGAGTTCTAATAAATATATTTAAGACATTAAACATGTCAGGGTTCGCAATTCCCTAACAATTATAGAAAAACAAATTCATTTGGAACTATTTTTTGGGGGGGTTGTCCCCTTTATTTTTGCTTCCAGAGGTATTTGATCTGGTTATTATTCGAGAGGAAGTGTCTTGATTAGTGCTACCTTGCTTCACCTGTGTAGGCAAAGAGGAGGCCAAAGAGGTGTTAGTAGCACCTGAAATTGTAATAAGATGAGAGTCAACATCACCTTGAGGGATTGAAGCTGAGACCGGATGCTTACTTGGGGCAGTCAAGGGTAGGTCTTTAATATCTCCCAAATTTGAATTAGAATCAGTATTTTAAGGTGTTTTAGAGACCTACTTAAGAGCATATTTTTTTTCCAAAACAGGAGGATAGTCGGAATAATGAAGGGGGAAAACAGTATTGTCTATCCTCCCAGTTTGCAAAGAACCTTCTGGGAGGACAACATTTCTTTCCTGTTGATTACCCATGCTACTCAGGAGGGAAGGGTATCCAAGTTCAACATGGGTAGTGTAAACCCTCTTCTCATATGGGGTGGGAATTTTAGGTTCAGTGCTTGTAAACCCTCTGTATATGTGTGTGACTAAATATATTTGTGTGTAAATATATAAAGCCTGTGTTTTAAAAAAGTGTAGAATCATCATAATGAAAGGAGAAAGTTATTGATATTTCTAAGAAATTTTATTATTTTCCTAATAAATAACCCATACACACTTTGGACACTCAAAGAAACAATGAAAACAAAACTTTTAATGAAAAAAAGGATATAAGTTATTGTGTTTACATGTTTGGATAAACCTTTGGTGACCTCAACTTGGGATAAATTGATTGAAATATTCAACTATCTTCTATGTATTCTCGTATTCTATATTTTAGGAATGTTTACATTTATTTGAAAAAAATTATTTTTTATTTTATTTATTTATTACAAAACAATTTAATTTATGTTTTATCTTCCATTAATTTTTTAGAATATGTTTTATTGAAATTTTATTTCCAGTTGAAGGTTATTATGAGAATTCAAAACAAAATAAAAATGGTTTCAATTACTTACAAACTATTAAAATTTATCAACATTTAATTGAGGCTGTGAGAATAGTTAGTATTCCATTGAAATCATCTTATTGGTGATCATTGATTACTTGATCAATATTAATAAAGTAAAGAGAATTATCATTGTGATTATGGTTAATAATCTCTTCAATTTTAACCATATTAGTTCTTAGTTCATATTTATGCACTAAGTACCAAAAATAAATTATTAAAATAAATGTTTTAGACAAATGAGAAGTGAAACCTCATAGCTTGAAAATGATTAAGGTACCTAATTTAAATCTAGTTCTTATATTCTTCAAATTATGAATTATTCCCATTTAAACCCACTGTCAATCTTTCACTTGTTTTTAATTTTTGAAAACCCATTGTTTTTATAATCGTTTTTTTGATAAAAATCACCATTTTTATTTACATCACAAATCTATTTTCAATAAATCCAATTCTATTCATTTTGAATTAATTAATATTTTAAGTAAAAAAGAATTCAATCATAACCACCTTGAGAGACAACTTGGGACAACTGTATTTCATTCTTAATTATTTTTTATTGGGACCTATTGATAAAATTACCAGTATCAAATTGGAATCGTTGTTGTTGTTGTGTGTGTGTGTGTGGGGGGGGGGTTACTAAGAATTTCACTATTTTTTTATATTTTGATTCAAATATTTTTAAAAATACATCTTATAAATTTAAATTTTTGATTGAAAAATATTTTTTTATATATAAAATTGAATTCCAAAACACCTAAACACTAATTTAGAGCAGTTTGACCCTAAAATTAAGAGGAATTTTCATAATAGAGTCAAAAAAATATGAGATAAAGTGATTCTAAGATTTTAAAAGAGTCTTTTAAGCCTAAAATTTGTGAAGAAAAACCTGAGACATCCACTTCCAGACATTAAAAATTTTAATCACCAAAACGTGAGTATCCAAACCCTTTAGAATCATAGTAAAATAAAAAACCATGAAATAATTAGCTGTATCAAACCTAGTTAATCGAAAACTAGATGGTCCCTATCGTTTTCACTAGGTCAAGCCATTATGGTACCAATAGGCCAAGGGGAATGGGGGTTGTATGGTACATGGGAAAAAAGAACTAAAAATCATGGAATAATGAAAGATTGACTAAAAAAGAGTACAAATAATCACATACATTTTGTTTTTAGAGGAACAATTCATCCAAGAAGATCAAGGGGGAGTAATAGTAATGGTCGATTTCTATTAGAGGTTGAAAAATGTGAGCGAGTGGGGTTCTGTTAGGGTTTATTTTAAAAGGTAGGTAAATGTTTTATCAGTACTAAAATTAAAAGCACTGATAAAACATATCTTTGTTGACATTTTTTTAAGTGCCGATAAAAACTGTTTAAAATAAATTATAATAAGTTTTACTAATTATATGAATTCTTTAAAAAATTAAATATGAATATATATTAAAATGAAGATGAATACATACTAAATATGTACATTACAACCATATTAAAAACATTAAACATTATTGAAGAAATATGTATAAATAAATATTAAAAATGAATAAAATACAAAAATATTAAAAAAATAAATATTTAAAATTAATAAATTATAAAAAAATAAAAAAATTAATATTATGGGTGAATAAATAATATTAAATAATATTAAAGGAATTAATGTTTAAAAATAGTGAAATTAAATAATTAAAAAAATTAATAGATTGAAAAAATATTAAAAACAATGAATAAGTGTTTTTAATTATATATATTATTAAAAAAATTAAAAATTAATATATGTTAAAATAAAATTTAATATATATTAATCATATAAATTAGAACCATATTAAAAAAATTATAAGTTAATGAATAAAAATGTGTAAATAAATATTAAAAATGGATAAAATTACAAAAAAATATTAAACAAATAAAAATTAAAAATGAATAAATTTCAAAAATAATAAAAAATAATTAATGTTATCAATTAATAAATAATATTAAAAATCAATAAATTATAAACAATATTAAAAGTAATAGACAGTATATAATAAATAAAATTATAAAAAATGAATAAAATTTACCAATTAAAAAAATAAAAAATAAAATATATTATTTTAATATATAGAATTCTAAAACAAATATAAAAAATTGATTAAATTAAAGAAATATCATGTGTGTGTATGTTTCAATATAAAATTGAATTAATTATGTATATGTGTGTGTGAAATTAATATATATATATATATATATATATAATAGATATTTTTGAAATTGAAAGAACAAATGAAATTTATATAATATGTGCATCAAACGCCAATTACTCGATACTAATTAGTCAATATTCTTAATTATAAACTATTTGTCACTATATATATATATATATTAATATGAATATATTTATATATTAAAATTATTAATCAATAATAAAGCATAAAATAATTTTAAAAATGAATAAATTACAAAAAATATTAAATGAATAAATATTAAAAATGAATAAATTATAAAAAGTAAAAAAAATAAACAAAAGGTTCAGGAGATAGACACGTCCACTCCTAATTTTTTTTTAGAAAAATAAATATAATTAAGAGACAAAAAGAGGATGGATGAGTTCAAACAAAGAAACAATACCTCATCCATAAAGGAAAACTAAAAATCAAGAACAAGATCATTCTCATAATCATGATCAGAGTAATCATCATCATTAGTAGTTTCCCACTATGATCGTGAGTTCCTTTGATTTAAGATCACAAAGTACTTCTATTTTATATTTTCCTGCTTTGGAGTGAGCTGGCTCTTAGATCCTTTGGAAGACCTAGTAGTTCAGTCACACCCTCATGCAATACCCACTTGTCACAAACCAACCCGAATCGACCCTGAAACGGTCACCTGAGCCGGTCCACAACATGTCCCGAGGGGTGTTCCTGATCCCCATGGGATGGCAACCAGTGTTGGGAAACAAAGTATACATGAGGGAAAAATTTAAGCCCAAGAGATAAAACTAGGACCAGATAAATAAATAGAACAATTAGAGCATGCAACAGAACAACAACTAAAACTTAAATAAACAAAGAACCGATCCAGATACAAATTATCACCAAAAAGAACAAAATTGAAAACAAGACCCCGCTACAACGATCTCCATGTGACCCCATGGTCACCTCCAACCAAAATCCAAAAACTGCTCCCACATGAGCAGCCACTAAGAAAAAATCCTGAACAATATCTGAACCTACAACTGAAATGGTAAAGGATATGCGTGAGCACAAAAATACTCAGTAGGGATGCCAAAAGCAAACCACTGAATCCAAGTGTTTCTTTACCCAAAGTTGTCCGATGAAACAAGTTTGGAAATACAATTACAAAAATAAGGTTTTCTAGTTTAAACAAAATAACACCTCTTTCCCGTAATGAGAACCAAGCCACACAATATATTATTTCAAAAACAGTTTAACATTTTATAAATAAAACCAAACAAGTGATATCAGGGTTGTGAAAAAGGGAGATAGGTAAATAATACATGCTGAAAATAAATAAGTGTAACAGAAAAATAAAGAAGCAATACGAGCTGAAAATAAACCAGTGTAATAGAAAATAAGCAAGCAATACAAGCTGTAACCATGGATGATCCTGAACATCCCTAGTCAACCCCTGGACGTACTCGGTTCGGAACCACCTACCTTTGTATGGTGAATACCCATAGTCTATAACCCACTGATCGCCCTCATGACAAAATCAACGGCAAATCCCACCTGGCCTCTCTATATACTAGGGGGAACCAACCCGTCTAATCTGGGATGGTGAGCAACCGTCACTCGATAATCTATAAGATGCCCAGGAACCCTTGGTGGTTATAATAAAACTGTGTAGGTAGAAAGGCCCTCGCATGTGTGACTCATCTCACCACACTTGCCTTCCTCAAACACAGATGCTTCCTATACATTCACCCATAAAGGGTTACACTAGATAGGAGCACATCATATACTTGTTAAATCATTCACATTAAACAAAGTGCCAAACGGGCCATCACATCATGTTCATATAGAAACCATTTTCTAAAAAAAACCGTTTAAGGTTTCCCACCGAGCACACTCATTTATTCAAAATATCTTGCAAACCCACTCTTACATTTACAAATCTAAATGGGCTCTCATGTTCTAAACACACATGCAAACAGTTCACAATTATCAAACATGATTTTACCCTTTTCCGACCCACACCAAAACAAGTTTCAAATCGAATGACCAAACCTTAAAGAACACATTTTAAACCATGATTTCCAAAACACTTAAAGCAAAACTTTACAAAACCACATTTAAAATACTCTTTAGAAACCACTAAAGGGGAAACTTTATTTGAAAACTAAAATCCATTTAGATAACTAAAATTACAAGAAAATTCCAATTACCTTAAAACCCTAACTGGCCACCTACTTTATTTATAGAACATAAAACAATAAAAAAACATTAAACTCTTTCCAACACATTTTAACACGTTTAGCATGCTATACCAACATCAACTCATACACACACAAAATCCTCATTTTAAATCAAACGCACACCAAGAAAACATTTTAAAGCCTTGCCCCAAAAATCACCACTAACCCATATTATTTTAAAGGAACAAAAAATAAAACATTGAATTCATTAAACCTTTACAAAAGTGTTTTCACACAATAACTATGTCATAAAACAACCAAGCCAAGTTCATTAATAAACAATGTCATTGCAATATAATAACAGTGATACATTTCATAAGGGACCAATTCCTTCTTAAATAAACATAAGCAATTCAAACAAGCTTTCTAGGTATCATAAAACTATGCAATTTACACTAAAACTCATTTAAAACCTATTTTTAACAAATCAAATAAATTCCAAATTGCTATAATAATTTAATTAAGGGTGCCATAGAGCTGAAAAACTATTTTATAAATTTATTTAAAATGGAAATCATCAAAGGAAATACTTTAAGAAAGAAAAACTTGGAAACACCTACCGAAACCTCGTGCGATTGGAATGAAACTTCAATGGGAGGAAGAACAACGTCCTGCGGACAAAACACACACCCTAAATCCAAAGGAAACCTGAGATACATATTAGCCCTAACATTTAGTGTGATGGGTAATATAAGGAGGGGGGTGTTATTGGAGATAGGTGAGTGGAGAGAGGAATAAAAAAGAAGAGAAATAAATGGGGAAAGGGGGATGAGTGGAGAGAGGAAGCGCATGAGATAAAAAAAGGGTGAGGCGTGATGGATGAAAAAAAGAGGGAGTCAGTGATTGGAGAGAGGGATAAAAAAAGAAAGGGAATAAATGGGAGAGAGGGATAAAAAAAATGGAATAAATGGGAGAGAGGGGGGTGCATGGGGAATAAAGAAGAGGGGTGAGTGTGATGGATAAAAAAAGGGTGATGATTAATACCCATAAAAATAATAACAATAACAAAAAAAATGTTAATAATAATAATGATAATAATTATAACAATTTAAATAAAAAAAATTTAGTGACAATATTTATAATAATTTGAAAAAATTATATAATCATAACGCCATTTTTTTCTTAATGATAATACTAATAATAATAATAATAATAATAATAATAATAATCATAATTTTATTCATTTTCTTTTAAATAATTACAAAATTAATAACAACCAAATAATAATTATATTTATATCCATTTCAATGAACAATAATAATATTATTGTATCTTAAACGTTTAATTTATTTCATTCTCATAATGTTTTATTATTTTAAGTAGTGCTTAACCGCAAGGACATCCGGGATGACCGCACGGTTACCTCCAACTGTGCAGTGCCTATGCACCGGCCCAAAACCCACCAAAAACATAAAATGTCAAAAAATTTAAACATGCACTCAACCCGCACGTTGAAAAGACTAACCGAATCCTAGAAATAATAAAATAAAATAATTTAAAAGATCAGGGTGTGACAATTCTCCCCACCACAAAACTTTTTGCCCCCAGAAAGTCACCCAGCTAAAAAGCTCCCAAAACTCATGCCAATGCCTGACCAAAATCGTTAGGAAAAAAAATATGTGCTTCGAGCTGACTATTCAGTCTATAAGTTACACCCGACCGACTCAAAGAAAAACCATAGCACAGAACAAGGGGAGAACACAAGAGAGTTCTCCCCACCACAAAAATTCCCTTAACGCAAGAATTTAGAACTCAAATACACCACCTTGAGGGGGAAATACAGGAACTCCCAACCAAACCTACTAAATTCTCCACATGAGTTGAACAGGACCACTGGGACTTAAACGGAAAACCACCACAAGGATACCTAACATACCGGGGCACCGAAATAAGGAATTAACTATAACACCACCACTGGAACTAAGAATTCCCCACACCGATCTAAAATTATCCAACACCTTGCATCTCCAAACGATCACTAATAAAACTAGGACTAACCCACAAAAGGGACAAAAACACTTTTAATAAAAACTAACGATTCTAGAGGTCACATTCAGAAGAATACAACTACTATGATCACGAAAGTATAAGTTCATCGCACTATCACCACAAAAAAATGAACTTAAAATAGCAGGAAAACAATAACAAGGTAACCCTAAATTTCACTATTACAAGACGAAAAATAAAGAACCAATTAAATGTATCACAAGGCTCTGACTTGCTGACTGTGCGCAAACTTCACCCCGAGACCTGAGGCTGGGGCTCTGATGACTGAAGAATCTTATGCCTCATAGTCAGACACTAGAATCCCTTGATCATAACTCTTTCCTCGAATAAAACTTCTCACAGAACTTCCCTCGGTGACCCGAATGACCACAACGATGACAGAACTTAAGAGGGATGAGGCCTGATGACATGGAATCTCCGAACCAGCCACACTGATGGCACATCAGTAGGCATCCTGAAGAACTAGGTGCCAGTATCAATGAAGATAACCTCTTACAGAAGGTTCCTCATGCACGTACTCCTCACCAGATAAGGAACCTTAACAAAAACCAACTATCACCAACTACTCTCCAAACTCCAATGACGATATGACAACCAACCTCCACTAGTCCCAAACTGAACCCTTAAACAAACCCGAAACAACACGAACCTTAACAACCTAGGGAGTTACCAACCACCCAAAGATACACTCCACTTCCCTCAAGTCATTACACCACCTCTAACAGACCTCCAACACCTCAAAGGGCGATGACACATAAAATAATCGAACCCTATGCATGACTCATCAACAACACTAGGGACCTTTCTGGGCGGCGTACTTCAAAAAACATAAGAAATATAAAACCAAGACTTACCTCAATCCAAAACTAATATCAAGATAAAGCAACATTAATAAAGGCAACTACATCTGAAAATAACCAAACAAAAATAAACACGGCCAAAACATATCTTTCAAAAGCCCCATTTTTTTATTCAAATTTTTTTTAACTACCTTCCTTCAAGGCCAATTTCCAAAAACCAAACACCACTTTTTAAACCAAATTCAATTTTCCAAAAATCATTTCCCCTTTTTAAAAATCACTTTAGAACAACAAGGTCAAGTATTTATTTTCAATACACACCTGAGTAATCCCATGAACCATTGCACATGTTTTCATCTGCTTCCACCCATATGCACCAACACACACTTTCCATACATGCCCTCATATGTGCCAATGTTCCTAAGGAGTACCCAAGGTTGCATCCAAACAATTTCCAATAAAATCAAAATATTTACCAAATTATCAAACCAAGAAAACTTGATTTTTAGAACACATTTTACCAATGTATGACATTTATAAAAAAAATCCTTCATTTCAAAAACCCTTTTCATTTTTTTTCAAAAACCCACTTGCACCGACCATAATCAAATCAAAGAGAATCAAAACTTGCGCCAAAACAAAAAAAAATGATGGAATGAGGAACTAGAAGTTATGCTTAACCCGACGACATGATAGTGAGCCATTCCCCAAGCAAGAATTAATGACAAAGAGGAGATCAACCGTGCACTCGGACTCCACATGGGTCACTACTCCATGTGAGGTCACGAAATGGAACCGACCCACTTCCATTGTCATTCCTCAATCCCAAACGAAAAGAAGATGACTCAAAACCCAGACTACCCCTGGCAACTCGGGGTTTAGAACAAGCAAGGGTTCATGAAATTCTTCCCCTAACTACCTATCGAGTCCTGACGGTCCTAATCTCCATCTACCAGACAACCCAAATAACAAGGGCCTGCTCTGATACCATTTTGTCATGAACCAACCCAGATCAACCCTGAACCGGTCACCCGAGCCGGTCCGCAACATGTCCCGAGGGGCGTTCCCGATCCCCCCGGGATGAAAACCAGTGCCAGACAACAAAGTATACATGAGGGAACAATTTAAGCCCAAGAGATAAAACCAGGACCAGATAAATAAATAGAACAAACAGAGCATGCAGCAGAACGACAACTAAAACTTAAATAAACAAAGAACCGATCCAGATACAAATTATCACCAAAAAGAAAAAAACTAAAAACAAGACCTCGCTACAACAATCTCCGTGTGAACCCTTGGTCACCTCCAACCAAAAGCCAAAAACTACTCCCACATGAGAACCCACTAAGAAAAAATCCTAAACAATAGCTAAATCTGCAACTGAAATGGTAAAGGATAGGTGTGAGAAAAAAAATTCTCAGTAGGGATACCAAAAGGAAACCACTAAATCCAAGTGCTTCTTTACCCAAAGTTGTCCGATGACACAAGTTTGGAAATACAATTACAAAAATAAGGTTTTCTAGTTTAAACAAAATAACACCTCTTTCCCGCAATGAGAACCAACCCACGCAATATATTATTTCAAAAACAGTTTACCATTTTATAAATAAAACCAAACAAGTGATATCAGGGTTGTGCAAAAGGGAGACAGGTAAATAATACATGCTGAAAATAAATAAGTGTAACAGAAAAATAAAGAAGCAATATGAGCTGAAAATAAACCGGTGTAATATAAAATAAGAAAGCAATACAAGCTGTAACCATGGACGATCCTGAACATCCCTAGTCAACCCCTGGACGTACTTGGTTCGGAACCACCTACCGTTGTATGGTGAAGCCCCATAGTCTATAACCCACTGATCTCCCTTGAGAAAAAATCAGTGAAAAATCCCACCTGGCCTCTCTATCTACCAGGGGGCACCAACCCGTCTAATCGGGGCTGGTGAGCAATCGTCACTCGATAATCTATAAGACGCCCAGAAACCCATGGTGGTTATAATAAAATTGTGTAGGTAGGAAGGCCCTCGCACGTGTGACTCATCTCACTACACTTGCCTTCCTCAAACGCAGACGCTTCCTATACATTCACCCATAAAGGGTTACACTAGAAAAGAGCACCTCATATACTTGTTCAATCATTCACATTAAACAAAGTGCCAAACGGGCCATCACATCATGTTTATATCAAAACAATTTTCTAAAAAATACTATTTAAGGTTTCCAACCGAGAACACACATTTATTCAAAATATCTTGCAAACACCACTCTTACATTTACAAAGCTAAATGGGCACTCAAGTTCTAAACACACATGCAAACCCTTCACAATTATCAAACATGATTTTACCGTTTTCTGACCCACACCAAAACATGTTTCAAACCGAATGACCAAACCTTAAAGAACACATTATAAACCATGATTTCCAAAACACTTAAAGCAAAAATTTACAAAACAAAATTTAAAATACTCTTTAGAAACCACTCAAGGGGCCAACTTTATTTGAAAACTAAAATCCATTTAGAAAACTAAACTTCCAAGAAAACACCAATTACCTTAAAACCCTAATTGGCTACCTACTTTATTTATAGAACATAAAAAAATCCAAAAAAACATTATACTCTTTCCAACACATTTTACACATTTAGTATGCTATACCAACATCAACCCATACACACCCAAAATCCTCTTTTTAAATCAAATGCACACCAAGAAAACATTTTAAATCCTTGCCCCAAAAATCACCACTAACCCATATTATTTTAAAGGAACACCAAATAAAACATTGAATTCATTAAACCTTTAAAAAGTGTTTTAACACAATAACTATTTCATAACACAACAAATCCAAGTTCATTAATAAAAAATGTCATTGCAACATAATAACGATGATACATTTCATAAGGGACCAATTACTTCTTAAATAAAGATAAGCAATTCAAACAAGCTTTCTAGGTATCATAAAACTATGCAATTTACAATAAAACTCATTTAAAACCTATTTTTAACAAATCAAATAAATTTCAAATTGCTATAATAATTTAATTAAGGGTTCTATAGAGCTGAAAAACTATTTTATAAATTTATTTAAAATGGAAAGCATCAAAGGAAAGACTTTGAGAAAGAAAAACTTGGAAACACCTACTGAAACCTCGTGCGATTGGAATGAAACTTCAAGAGGAGGAAGAATGACGCCTCGTGGACAAAACGCACACCCTAAATCCAAAGGAAACCCAAGATACATATTAACCCTAACATTTAGGGTTCGGCCAAAAATAAACCCCACATGAAAACCCTAAAAAAATGATTGAGGAGAAGAGAGAAAGGGAAAGATAGCTTACCATGCCGGAGGGAGGAGCAGCCGCTGGTAGAAGCCCCAGATGGGAGGATGCGTTCTTGAGAGTGTAAGGGGAAGAGGGCTACGTGAGAAAAAAAATCGGGGAGAGAGGGTGTAAGGGGAGAGTGGGATGGTGCGTGGGAGATAAAAAAAGAATAGAAATAATGGGGTGAGTGGAGAGTGGGAGATAAAAAAATAAAGGAATTATGGGGATAAGGGGAATGTGGGGGAATGTGGGAGATAAATTAAAAAAAGAAGTGAATTAATGGGGATAAAGTTGCGCGTGATGGGTAATATAAGGAGGGGGTGTGATTGGAGAGAGGTGAGTGGAGAGAGGAATAAAAAAGAAGAGAAATAAATGGGGAAAGAGGGATGAGTGGAAAGAGGTAGCACATGAGATAAAAAAAGGGTGAGGCGTGATGGATGAAAAAAAGAGGGAGTGAGTGATTAGAGAGAGGGATAAAAAAGAAAGGGAATAAATGGGAGAGAGGGATGAAAAAGAGAAATGGAATAAATGGGAGAGAGGGGGGTGCATGGGGAATAAAGAAGAGGGCTAAGTGTGATTGATAAAAAAATGGGTGATGATTAGAACCCAAAAAAAATAATAAAAATAACAAAAAAATGTTAATAATAATAATGATAATAATTATAACAATTTAAATAACAAAATTTTAATGACAATATTTATGATAATTTTAAAAAATTATATAATCATAAGTCCATTTTTTTCTTAATGATAATACTACTAATAATAATAATAATAACAATAATAATAATCTTATTCATTTTCTTTTAAATAATTACAAAATTAATAACAACCAAATAATAATTATATTTATATCCATTTCAATGAACAATAATGTTATTATTATTGTATCTTAAACATTTAATTTATTTCATTCTCATAATGTTTTATTATTTTAAGTAGTGCGTAACTACAGGGGCATCCGAGCCGACCGCATGGTTACCTCCAACTGTGCGGCGCCCGTGCACTGACCCGAAACCCACCAAAAACATCAAATATCAAAAAATTTAAACATGAACTCAACCCGAACCTTGACAAGACTAATTGGAAGCTAGGAAATAATAAAATAAAATAATTTAAAAGATCGGGGTGTGACACCACTCATCTGGGCCACATCCTCTACCATATTCTTTTGGGTGCCTACCTCATCTCCATGATTTTTATGCCATTTTCCTTCAGGTTATTCCTTTTAAATGTCCATATTGTCCACTGTGGGATGTTTTTAATTACCAATGAGTTCATTAATGACAACATATGGTTCACCACCATTTACCAGCTCTTTAGTAGTGTCATTGAGTGATTCATGCACAAAAAAACTTTTTTGTAGTAGTTATATTCAATGAATGATCTAGATTATATCCAGTATTAAAGACACTTTAGGTCCAAATAAATTTGACTCAGGATTAGAAATGGTCTTCCAATATGTAACCATCTAAAAACCTTAATTTTCAATAGAAAAAATGTCATGAATTTTCCTATTCTCGTTATATTTAATAGGGGATTTAATAATCCTCTCATGTTCAAATTTTTGACCAACAAGATATTGCAATGCATCGTTTTCAACATATTGAGGATCCATTTATTCCTCATTAGATCCACAATCAACTGCCTTTTGATTCCCCATAGGTATTATTTCTTTAGAATCACCTACTAAAGTAATCAAAATAGGTTTTTAAATATATTGATCATCCCAAAAGGCATGATCATTTCATTTTCCCTAACTAGAATCAGCAACCGTAATCAGGGTTGTGAGAGAAACCAAAACCTATCCAATAGATTCCTACTTTTTCAAGACATGAAGAAGTTAATCTATAAATTATTTGTGATCATCAATATGGGAATCAATCTCTTATGTATGAATCTAAACATGATCGATAGAAGTTTTAGCTTCCTCAGCAATATCTGCCTAGGTTTTAGAAGGCCCACTAGAGTGCTGAATTTTGGATCCATCTATGTTTTTTACATTCAGTGACTACATAAATATCTTTTCCTCCAAACTAGGCTTTTAAGCACTATCCATAGCATGTACCTACAAATCAGACTCAGCATCCAACCTGGCTTGCTAAAGTTTCCCTCGGTCAAATGATTTATCATTTTTAAATATTTTCCTCGTGAAGTCTTGTGAAAATCCTTGGTAGAATGACCCTTAATACCACATTCTTCATAGATAATATTCTTCCTATAAGACTCAAAATAATTTTCAATAGCTATAAAGTCTACACAAAAATATGGCAACTTCTCATATTCAACCACAATTTGAATGTCATCCGAAGGTGTCGAGAGTGTTACATTGTCAATTAAAGTAGAGTTGAGATCAATTTTAATGAGTAGTCTATCATATTGATCAAAGTGAACATTCTTAGTTTCTTTGTCAAGATGGATCAGTGTTCCAATTTCCATGGTTGTGTTTGAAAAAATCTTAGGATGCCACAATACCTAATTGGGACCATGCAATCGAATCCGTACTTGAGAATCCTTACCTGTAAGACACTAAAACCGTGTGATGCATGCTGCATGGACATGTGGGGTTCCTTCAGGGATCCATAAAGGGTGAACATGAGTTACACATGGTTTTTCTAACAATGTGCTATAGGTTGTGTGAGGTCTTTTATCTAGGTAGTGGGGTACACACAGTTGTCGCCCGGTTTGGAAAATCGTGCAGCTAAACTATGTGATAAAGTTTTAAAGGGTTGAAATGTCAAATTTTCACTCCTTTAAATTTTTTAAACCCCTTGTTCAATATATTTTTATCTTGTATCAAACCCCCTCTCCCCCATGTCAAGATCTCCTCCATGACCAACCTAGGAATTAATGGATCTTCTCTTTCTAATGTCCGATCGAGCCACAATTTGTCTCATTGGATCCCTCTTGGTAAGATATTCAATCTTCTATCTTCCTTTCTTAGTTTATCTCACCATTTTCAGAACTATTTTAGTGAAATATGGGTTATTCATCCTATCATCCATTTTATCTTGATTTAGGTAGAACCAAAGACCGATACTTGAGGATGGTTCTAACATAGGATTAATTTTGGTGGTCTATACCTTTTCCCTAAGGTTTTTTGTTTATTAATATATTGTCGTTGTTCCACACACTGAACCTTCTGAACATTTGTTCTAAATTAAATTAAAATACTTAAATTAATTATTTCACCTTAATTGTGATTCCCTTGTATCACCTAAACGTGGTTGGAGGTCGTCAACGTCAACCCGAACCACCCTTGAAGTGTGTTATTTTATATCCCTTAGGTCAAAGATACCCCTTTGGGTGTGTGATATTTCTATCTTTGAGTGAAAGCCTTTCTAAAATTAAATGAGATAACTGGATATGGGAATTCTTCCTTTCCCATATATTAAATGTTATTAAAATGATTAGATGGATATATTTAAATGAAAGTTTGGAATGAGTTAGAAATTCTCATGGCTTGTGCCTTTTTATATTGATAATTGTCATTAGTTATGGAATATTACATAGCCCTTGTAATCTTATATCAACTAATTGATGTTATAAATCTCAGTATGGAACTGACTTTCTGTGAAGGTATAACACCCATTGCATTATAGTATGGAACTGACTAGGGGATATAGATATTTCACCTGATACCCTTAGGTATGATTACTTACGATATGGTACTCACTAGGGGATCAAGGTATTCCACAAAAGACCCCATGGTAAAATTTTTTATGGTATGAAATTGATGAGGGGAATCAAGGAATGGAACCTATGACCTTCTTATATTTTCATAACTCTAAATATAGGTTTGCCTAATTATTTTCCTTGGGAGATGACCCATGCAGGTATGATACTTTATTCATATATAGTGCATGTTGAGCTATTTACTACCTAATATTGACACTTTATGTATATGTTGATGCTCATATATTATATCCTATTTTATTAGAACTTGTTCCATGGAATTTTTTATATTCATCATACATTATAGCTCACCTGTTATACCCGCACATAGTTATAGTTTATATGCACAAGTTGGGTTTGTTATAGACGTCGTTTTTGGTGTCCTACTGAGTATATATAACACCCTATTTGGTCCACCTATGGTACACAAATAGACTTCATGATTTCAAGTAAGAACAAGGGAAATAGCCCAATCATGGATTCTTGATTGGTTATATCTTGGGAACATGGGAGCATATGATTGAGCCATGGATCATGATGCTATTGAAGATAGAATTTTTGGAGTTTTTGTTCTTTGATATATGTATTATAATGGATTCTTATTTCCATGTATTGAATAATTCCTTTTTTATAGGTCCATGACATACTCATCATTTTGTATATGATGCCGCTTAGACTTGATTATTATTACTACTATCAGGATGATTTACTTCTATTGTCCTATCACCATTGTTATGTTTTTACTATTGATTCATTATCTCACCATTGTGATACTTTTATTATGAGGGTATAGTCTTCCCACTATACCACCATGGACCCTTGCTATTATTTGGAAGCCTTTGGCTTATGGGTTGGTCCACTTGAGGCCTTATGACCAACCAAATCGGGGTACTGTTTAGTGGATCTCAGGTTGGGATGTTACAAATTGTTATCGGAGGCTTTATTTTCTTTTCCATACTACTTTGGGATGGTATAAAGGAGACTAATATGTGTTGGTATTTGGTAACGATCCTATTATTTGGAGTATCTAACCCATGTAAGGGGAAAATCCAAATCCCATGGGATGGGACTTGATGTTCTGGATTATGCGTATTACAGTTATACTAATTTCACTATAGGGTGATGCACATGAGATGAGATGTGATGTTATTATTATTATTGTGATATTGGATTACATTTTATTCCTTGGCCTGGTATTATAAGGAATCATTGATCATGCATCATTTTAGGCACCTTATATGATTAATATGTCATGCATTATTCTGTGACATATGGGTGCATTTTCTGATTGCATGATATCTATTGCATGTGCCTAGATTGATATATCTGTTATGAAACTAACATTTCTGTAGAAAAAATGATATTGAATAATTGGTTATTAAAATGTATGCATCAACCTAATATATTTTCCCATATATCTTTATGATTTACCCTTAATTAATCAATTATTGTATGTTTGAGTTATGTGACTAAGGTTACATATACTGAAACATTAGTTGATTTTAAATACATGAATGTAATTTGTAATTTAAAAAGTGCATATACCTCTATAAATTGGGAATGATGATTCATCTAGTCAAATCATCTTATTTTACCTCTTACATTATGATATTTAATGTAAAGGTCAAGATATAGTTAAATGAACTTCCAATTGCAATTTTTAAAGAATATACTTGTATAAAATGAGAATGGTATTTAAATTAACTAATCTATTATGTAAATGAAAGAATTATAAATATTTATTTTTTATGGTTTTCATTAAATGGGGATTCTTATTGAAACTTAAAGGGGATTTTTATATAACTTATAATTGACAGTCCATGTAATGGGACCCTTATAATGGATCAAAGAGCTTGACCTAGACCCAACCATAGTAGTGGGAATTAGGAAGTCTATCTCGTGATTCTTTATGATTTTTCTCATCACCTAGACCTGGATTTAAGAGAAGTCAGAGGGGTGTGACTTATTCATAGGAAGGTTTGTACCTGTCCTATTCTTAGGACTGTAATATTTATCATTATCAATCCTATTTGACGTGTGTGCTAGAAATTTTTGGAGCTATTATACCACAACATCCTTGATTCATGTTCTAGGAGGGTGGTGAATACCATGCTCCAAATGTGGTGGCCCATAAGCCACCAGTGTTATCCCCTGTAATTCCACATGTGGAAATCTATGCTATTCCTGATGTGGGAAATAATGACAAGTTTCAAGAGGTTTTTTGTATATTATACAGACTATATTGGGAACAACGCAACCTGCCTCTAATATGATAGATTTGATGTGAGAATTTTAGTAGAAGCATCTTCCCATGTTTTATGGGGAGGGAGGCCCTCAGGCTACAGAGTCATGGTTGGAGGCCATGATAATAATTTTCTAGCACCTTGAGAAATGTTTTGAGAGAATATTGAAGCTTTATACATATGTTCTTCTAGATTCTTCCATGTGGTGGTGGGATGTTATCACCCAGATAGATTTTCATTATGGTATGGCCTAGTCTGGTTTTAAGGAATCTTTTATGACTAATTTTTTTTCTGAGACATTGAGGGATGATCATGCTAGGTAATTCATGAACTTGCAGTAGGGTTCTATGTCTATTAAGGATTACTTTTTTCATTTTATAGAGCTTAATTTCTTTGGTCCAATCTATACCACTAATGAGCTAATGAAATCGATACATTTTGAGGATGAGATTTGTCATCCCATTTGATCTCAGGTGAATGTCTTCCAATTAACTACCATGTTTGATATAGTAAACCAAGATATTATTACTGAATATAACCTGAGGGAAGATGGAGGTTCAAATCAAAGTGGAAAAAATTCTCTGTAGAGACCCAGTTTTTTCCTTTTAAGACTTTGGAATATCTCTATATATATTTCCAAAGTTAGGCACTGAGATGAAATGCAATTTTGAGGCCCGGTGTGCCCGAAATAAATTATACAAAAATATTAAGTATATTTTATACTATGAACACTAAAAAAACATGATATATCTTAAACGGTAGCTTGTATTAGAAATTTGAGGCAACATTTGAGTCCGGAACATGGCATTTATCCTTGGTGGGGCATAACTTTTATCAGCGCAGAAATTCTGTGAGAAAAGGAACCTTGGAAAAAAATCAGAAATAAAATAATTAAAATTAATTATTTTATCTCGAATTCTGAATCAAATAACTTTTGATTAGAGACTCATATTGTAAATCCAATACCACCATTAAGTTTGGAATGGGGTGTTTTTCTTAAGCGCAACATAAAAATAGGGGGTGTGAGAATTTCAGATTCTGTGTTGAACGGAGCTCCTATAGATGGAAGCTTAGGGAATTGGAATTAGGGAGAGTCCTTAATTATCTTTCTCTCTCTACTAAAATATCTCTCAAACATTCAAATTCCATTATTTGGTGCAATTAGGATGAATATTTGACAAAACTTTAGAAGATCATAATGGAATTGTAGCACAAATCATAAACAATGAACACATCTAATGAGGTAGGTTTTCTTCTACTTATTGAGTTCTAATTCAATTTTTTAATTGAAAATACTTCTTTGACTATTTGTTTCTTCATTTTGAACACCATTATCAATGGACAACCAAACATGGTTGTTGATCCATGCTCGATATCATTTTATTCTCAGTGCTTTTCATCATTCTTCGTGGAATTCATCATAAATTTTATTCGATGCGTCAAAACACCAACGTATCATTGAAAGAGAATTGAGTCTGTGAAGAGATCGATACAAGGATACTAGAATAGATTTTGGATCATTGTTCGGACTTTCGGTGAAGTTGAGGTGGTCTATGGAAGGGACCACCGGAGCATGGCCAGCCAGCGGTGGCATAAGGTAGCCATGGAGGGTGACATGGAGGAGCGGCCTAGCATCATGGTGGCACACTGGGTTCTGAGGCAGCAGGATAGGAGGCTCGACGAGCCAGTGAATGAAAAAGGCAGAGCTGGGGGTGCACGGACAGCTGGAGGCAGAACCAAGGGGCAGAATGAGGTGCTTAGGTGAGTTAGTGACGTACAGAGGAGGCTGGTGCAGCTTGGGCTATCTGGTGGCATCAGTATAGTGGAGCCACCTTGCGGCCATGCTGGAGGTGAGGCAGGGTCACGATGCACGACCCGAGGTGGCAGCGACCCACACGATGTAGGTCGCTACTGTGACAAGGGGACACCAAGGATCCTAAGGTAGACCAGGCGGGCCACAGGCCGATAAAGTAGACCAGCCCGGCCGGGGTGGGCCAGCCCAGGTGGAGGGGTCTGGCTAGTTTGGACCGGAACGACCCAAATTGGACCGAGACACATTTAAACACCCATATCTCTTAAACCGCGCATTCAAATGATGCGCCGTATTTGGCCACACATCCCTCTCATTGAGACAAATATTTTTATACTAGCTTAGGAATTTTAGGTATTTGTTTCATTGCTCAGTTTCATGAAAAAAATAACTTTAATAACAATAATAATAATAATAATATTCAGAAACCTAGTATCGGGCCTATCTTTTAAACAGAACATCTGTTTAGCGTGCCATTTGCGACGATGTGATCCTGGTCCTTGGGTGAAAATTTCAAGACAAATTTCAAGTGTTTAAACTAAATTCAGAGTACAGGTCTCATGGTCCCTAGTTCGCACTCTTTACGATGAAATGAAACCTTTTCACCGGGTATCCATTTTAGATGATCGATTAGTCAATCTCACATGTTTTTCCAAGAGGATCACAATGGTGTGATCCATATAATTAATTTCAGGACTGAGGTATGGTCCCCATGAGACACCTTTCAAGTGTAATGTGACATTACACAACTTTTCTATCGGATGTCTGTTTGGTGTGAGTGAATAGTCTTCATCACATGTTTCTCCACAAGGATCATGATGGTGAGATCTATTTAGATGTATAGATCCTTCTTCATGATATCATTAAATGTGGAAACATGAATAAAATATCAGTGGAAGATCCTTCTGTGATGTTTGAAGAGAACACTCAACTTAGATCCGTGTCAACTCTCGTGAGAGTGGAGAAGATGTATGAAAAGTTGCAGTCAAATGTTTTGGTATTGTTTGAGGATGCGTGTTGGTGAATTACATTTTCTCCCTTTGAATCAACATCGAGTATCATGTGTTCGATAACCTTTTGGCTAGATATGTTGTGTACTCTGGGAGTATACTGGTGTGCCTGGGGGTACTTGATTTTAGTTTAGTACCCAAGAATGGCTAGCTACATGTCCAGATGATAAGACAGGGTCACACATTATGTGGGACCCACACGCACCATGTACCACTTCACAAATCTTTTATCTCTTTTATATCCTTCTTCTGGACTCAGATTTTGGCCTGCGAGTAGCTTATACTGAGTGTTTTTCTGCGTGGAACACGATGGTGCCCTTCGTAGTGGCTTCCAAGATACAATGTGAGATGTTCTGGGTGTTATGACTACCCGAGGTGACACCCAATGACTACAGTGGTGTTTTTATGAGAAGTACCATCTAGAAAGGATGTCCAAACTTCCTCAATGTTTTTCCAAGAAGTACCATCCATCATGGATGGATAGAGTTCCTCAATGATTTTTGGGAGGTACCATTTAGTAAGGATTTACAGAGTTCCTCGATGCTTTTTCAAGAGGTACCATCCAGTAGGGATGACCAAAGTAGTTTTGGGTTTACCTATAGCTAGGCTAGAAAGTGTTCCCTAATGGAAGTTCTGGGTTTACCTCTAGTTGGGCTAGGAAGTGGTCCCGAATTGTAGTTTCGGATTTACCTACAGCTAGGATGGGCAACGATCCCTGTTAGCAGTTTTATGTGGAACCCTCTAGCCAATATATGAATGGGTCCTTAATGACACTAGAGTGGAACCCTCCAACCAAGCTGGGCATGGGTCCTTGACCTATTCTGAGTGGAAGCCTCTAGCTGGGCTAGTCATGGGTCCTCAACCTTGAGGCCGACGTCTTGACTATACAATATAGTGACGAGGCATGGTTTGATGTACCTTTGGACTCTCAAGAAAGAGGGATGCTTTTCCCACTAAGATATATCCATGTTATGTGACCTAAAACCATGAGGGTGAGACAGTGCTGCCAAAATTTGATATTATCAAGGTGCGGTGATTGAGTCCCTTTGACTTGCAGTTCAAAGTAGACATGTGGGATGCTGGGTATCGATGGTGGTTACTTATGGGAATATTGGATACTCACTTTCTTGGGTTGAGTTGTGAGAAGGAGATAACCTTACTCTCTCGTCTATATTTATTTGTTTGAGAATATATATATTATATTTCCTGTGCCCACTCCTTGTGTTTTGGCTACTCACCTTCCAGTAGAGGTGAAGACATGCGGGGTATGCCACATGCTTTCTGTGTCTAGATTATCGTGGTTGGATGAGTCTACTCTCTTACTATATGTATAAAATACTCGAAGAGAAGTTCATCTTATTACCATTTCTTTCTCCTTGTGTTTGGATGAACTTACTTAACTCTCTTGTTGGGTTGAGCTGCACTCCTTTTACTGTACCTTGTTCTATCTACTTCTCCCCCCTTAAGTACATCTTTTGTTGTTCCCTTATGAATTCATGGAATCCTAATGAGTATTTTTATACTCAACCTACTTGTGATTTTTCCAAACTTGGTGTTACATTATAGACGATAGATAGGTTGATCATTCCAACAGAGGATCTTAGTGATACGGTGTGCTTGAACCACATGAGGTGGTTGTAGATTGGGATCCAGGAGTGCGACTCTCTCAACTATTTTACTTTTCCACTTGTTATCGGGTTGTGGAACTTTGCTAGTTGGGTGTGTATTTTTCCCCATTTTCCTTTCAGTTCACTTTCTTGTACTTGTACTATTTAGTGGTTTATGCATGTTTGGTTTATTTATAGTAGTGTTTCATATTTTTTTTCTTTAACTATTTAATTTTACATTGAGTTGGATATGTGTGTGTGTATAGGTTCTTAGGAAAAGTCCTCCCTAAGTCTGTTGTTCCTTCATTACTTGTTGTAACCCCCTGGCCTATGGAGGTGGGCTTGGGGTAGTTTCAGCTCAATCCCCAGCATAGTTCGAGTCATGAAAAAGTGGTATCAGAGGTGTTTCAACCCTTAGGAAATTGTTTGGCAGTTTCCCTAGAAAGTTCTTGGTTGGGTTTAGGGCAACAATGTTGAAGTTTCTTGAGAGCGGATCTTAGGCTAGGGAGTCTAGTGATGGTATAGGTGGCTGATGTATCTATTCATTAGGACCCTGATTACCCATTTTTCGACTCAGCACCCTGAGACATTTATTACAGGAAAAAATGATACATGCATCATATAGGATTGAATCTTTGACTGTCCTTCTTGAGTCAACTCCCCATTGTTGTTTTTGATATATATATATATATGCTCATCTGACCGCAGTACTCCTTGATAATATTCAGGATGTCTCCATGATGACAACCATCTAGGATACTAGATTTAGTTCATGATGATGACCATGTGAGTAATGAGGCCTCAATTTAGGACCCATCATGCGATCCCCTTTCTCTATATGGGTAGGTAGAAACACCTCCACCTATTAAGAAGCATACATCCCCATTATAGTGGGTTGTAGATGTGCATAGACTGAGCATAATTCATGAGTTCCAGCAACATAGACCACTAAGGTTCCATGGTGACCTAGATCCTCAGATATCAGAGGTTTATCTAGAGTTACTGGTCCACCTCTTCAAGATTGTACAAACACTAGAAGATAAGATGGTGGATTTGGCAGCCAACCTTTTCCATAGAGCAGTTGGGAATTGGTGGAGCTTGGTTACTCAGTTACATGATGAGTCAACATTCTCATGGGATGAATTCTAGTAGATATTTCATGAGGAGTACTGTCCCTATTTCTTTCACTCTGTTCAGATTCATGAGATCCTATAGTTTCCATAGGGAGGGATGATAGTGACTGAGAATGTGACTAGGTTCACAAACATTTCACACTACTCTCTAGACATGATACATTATGGCGACTTTCGAGTACAGAGGCTTGATAAGGGACTCCACAAAGGAAGAGGTTTCCTTCCCCCACTGAGACACGTTTTTGTGATGCGATCAAAACCGTGAGGGCGAGTTAGTCTTACCCAAAGCAGATAATATCGAGGTGCGGTGGAAGAGTCCCTATGACTTGTGCATTTAGAGCAAGGTTGTGTGATGGAGTGTTGGAGCATGTCCTAGCATCGCCAGTGGAGTCTTTCTGCTTGACCCCATTTTGCTGGGAATGCCACTAGTGGGTGTAGCAGAGTGTCTGATTTGGGGATTTCTCTCCTTCTAAGGGGAGTGAAGAAAAATGGGGTATTATACATTCTTTACATGTCTAGATTCTTGTGGTTGAATAAGTTCACTCACCTGCCTTTTTTGTTGGTACCTTGCATTCTCAACATAAACCTTGATATAAAAATTATCAAGTACATGTTGAGGTGATGTAGACCCCATGAACAGAACTACGCGACTCACTATCTGGTGCTGGTAGAAGTAGTCTTCACCCTGAGAATGTGGAGATGCTACCTTCTAGGAGATCACTTTGTGGTTTGTTCAGACCACTAGAGTCTCAGGTGTGTCTTCACCTAGAGAGACTTAAACCTAAGACAATGATGATAGTTAGAAATTCCTATAGGATTAAGACATCAAGATAGTATATACTCTAGAAATAGGTAGCATTATAGAAGATTCCCTTAGTCTATACCCTATGATAGGCTTGTTCTCTGGGTAGTGGGGTACACACGGTTGCCACACGGTTTGGAAAAACATGTGGCTAAACTATGTGACAAAGTTTTAAAGGGTTGAAATGTCAACTTTTCACTCCTTTAATTTTTTTTAAACCCTTGTTCAATATCTTTTTATCTATTAGCCACCCCCTCTCCCCTATGTAAATCTCTCTTACATGCCTAGCCTAGGAATTGATGGATCTTCTCCATCTGATGTCTGATCGAGCCAACATTTGTCCCATTCGATCCATCTTGGTAAGATATTCAATCTTCTATCTTCCTTTCTCAGTTTATCTCACCATATTCAGAACTATTTTAGTGAAATATAATATGCCCTATTTTCAAGGTATTCATCCTCTCATCCATTTTATCTCGATTTAGGCTGAACCAAAGACTGATACTTTATGAGTGTTATAACATAGTCTTAAGGTTGGTGGTCTATACCTTTTCTCTAAGGTTTTGTCATTTATTAAGATATTAACATTGCGAAACACACTAAACACTCTGAACATTTCTTCTAAATTAAATTAAAATCCTTAAATTAATCATTTCACCTTAAATATGATGCCCTTGATGCACCTAGAGGTGGTTGGAGGTCGTCAACCTCAACCCAAACCACCTTTGAGGCGTGTTATTTAATATGACTTATGTCAAAGCTACCCCTTTGGGTGTGTGATATTTCTATATTTGAGTGGAATCCTTTCTAAAATTAAATGAGATAACTGGAGATGGGAATTCCTCCTTTTATATATTATTAAATGTTATTAAAATGATTAGCTGGCTGGATTTAAATGAAAGTGAGGAATGTGATGGAAATTATCATGGATTGTGCCTTTTTATATTGATAATTGTTATTGGTTATGGAATAAAACATAGCCCATTTAATATTATATTAACTGCTTGATGTTGGAAATATCAGTATACACCTGTTGCATTGTGGTATGGAACTGACTAGGGAATAAAGGTATTTCAGCTGCTACCCTTAGGTATGATTACTTTCTGTATAACATTGAGTAGGGGATCAATATATTCCACCTAATACCCCTAGCTATTATTTCTTATGGTATGAAACTAATGAGGTTCATTGAGGTATTACACCTATGACCTCCTTATATTTTCATAACTCTGAATATAGGTTGACCTAATTATTTTCCTTGGTAGACGACCCATGTAAGTCTGATACTTTATTCAAATGTAGTGTATGCTGAGCTTGTTACTACATTCCTTTGACACTTAATGTATATATTTATTCTCCTACGTTATATCCTATTTTATTACAACTTTTTTCCATGGACTTTTTTATATTCATTATACATTGTAGATCACATATTATACCTGCACATGGTTATAGTTTATATGCACAGGTTGGGTTTGTTATAGTCATCTTTTTTGGAGGCCTACTAGGTATATCTCACACAATATTCGGGAAACCTATGGTACCTGAATAGACTTCATGATTTCAAGTAGGGATAAGGAAAAGAGCCCAGTCATGGATGCTTTATTGGTTATAGTGTGGGAGCATAGGACCAAGCCTTGGCTCATGATGCTATTAGAGATAAACTTTTTGGTCTTTTTGTGCTTTGATACATGTATTGTACTGGATGCTTAATGAAATGTATTTACTACTTCCTTTTGTATAGGTCTATGACATAATCATCATTTTGTATATGATGCTTCTTGGACTTGATTATTTTTACTACGGTCGGGATGATTTACTTTTTTTTACTATCTTTATTATTATGTTTTCACTATTGATTCTTTATCTCACTATTGTGATAATTTTATTATGAGGGTATAGTCTCCCCACTATACCACCATAGACCATCATTTCTAGATGATATCCTTTGGCTTATGGGGTGGTTCACTTGAGGTTGTATGACCAACCAAACCGAGGAACTATTTAGTGGATCTCAGGTTGGGATGTTACAAATTATTATCAAAGGATTTATTTTCTTTTCCATACTACTTTGTTATGGTAGAAAGGATACTAGGATGTGTTGGTATTTGGTAATGAGCCTGTGACTGGGATTAAATAACCCACATAAAGTGAAAATCCAAATTAATTAGGATACGTCTTGATGTTCTAGATTATGTATGTTACAATTATCCTAATTTCACCATCGAGTGACGCACATGAGATGTGGTGTTATTATTATGATGATGATGTTGGATTAAATTTTATTACTTGGCCTGGTATGATAAGGAATCATTGATCATGCATCATTTTATACACCTTATACGATTAATATGTCATGAATTATCCCCTGACATGTAGGTTCATTTCTTGATTTCATGATATCTATTGTATGTACCTATATTGATATATCAATTATGCAAGTAACATTTCTGTAGGAAAAAGAAGATTGAATAATTGGTTATTAAAGCATCTACATCAACCTAATATATTTTTATCATATATATTAATTATGGAACCTTAATTAATTAGTTATTTTATGTTTGAGTTATGTGACTAAGGTTACATAGACTAAAACGTTAGTTTATTTTAAATAAATGAATGTAATTTTTAATTTAAAAAGTGAATGTACCTCTATAAATTGGGAATGATTATTCATATATTCAAATCATCTTATTTTACTTCTTACATAATGATATTGAATGTAAAGTTATAGATATAGTTAAATGAACTACCAATTTCTATTTATAAATAATATAATTGTATAAACTGGAAATGGTATTTTAGTTAACTAGTCTATTATGTAAATGAAAGAATTTTAAATCTTTATTTTTATACGGTTTCCATTAAATGGGGATTACAATTGAAACTTAAAGGGGTTTTTTCTTATATAACTTGTAATTGAAAGTCCATATATCGGGACCCTTATAAGGGAATAATGATCTTGAACCAAACCCAACCATAGTAGTGGGAATTAGAAAGTCTCTCTCATGATTCTTAATGATTTTTATCATCACCTAGACCTGGATTTAGGGGCAGGCAGAGGGTGTGACTTTTTTATAAGAAGGTGTGTACTTGTCCTATTCTTATGACTGTAATATTTATCATTATCAATACTGCATGAGGTGTGTGCTTGGAATTTTATTATCAATTACACCACAACGTCCTTGATTTGTGTGCTAGGAGTGTGGTTACTACCATGATACATAGGTAGTGGTCCATAAGCACCCAGTGTTACCTTTAGTAATGAAACATTTGGAACTACATGCTATTCCTGATACGGTAAATGATGATAGGTTTCAAGAGGGATTTATATAGATTATACAGACTATATTTGTAACTTTACCACATGACTCTAATATGATAGAGTTGACATGAGAATTTTAGTAGAAGCATCTTCCCATGTTTTCAGGGGATGGCAGCCCTCATGCCGCAAAGTCTTGGTTGGAGGAATTGCTAATAATATTTGAGCACCTTGAGAAACCTTCTGAGAAGTGAGTGAATATTTCTACATATATTCTTTAAGATTATACCAAGTGATGGTGGGATGTTATCACCTAGATATATTTTCATTAGGGCATGGCCTAGGTTGGTTTTCAATAAGTCTTATAGTAAATTTTTTTACTAAGATATCGAGGGATGGCCGTGCTAGGAAATTCATGAACTTGTAGTAGGTTTCTATGCATATTTTGGATTACTTAGTTCATTTTATAGAGATTTATTTCTTTGTTCCTATCTATACCATTGATGATCTAATTAAAGAGATACATTTTGAGGATGGTCTCAGTCCTCCCATTTGATCTCTGGTGAATGTTTTCCGATTAAATACCATGTTTGATATAGTAAACCAAGATCTTATTACTGAATGTAACCTTAAAGAAGATGGAGGTTCAGATCAAAGTGGACCATCTTCTCTATAGAGACCCAGTTTTTCCTTATAAGACTTTTTAATATTTCTACATATATTTCTGGATTTAGGTGTTGAGAAGATGTGCAATTTTGAGGCTCGGTGTGCCAGAAATAGATTATACAAAAGTATTAAGTATATTTTATACTATGCATGCGAATGAAATGATATATCTCTTAAATGGTAGCTTGGATTATAAATAAAAGGCCAAATTTGAGTCCAAAATGTAGTCTTTACCCTAGGCGGGACATAACTTTTTTCGGAGCATGAATTCTTTGAGAAAGGTTACCCAGGGGAAATTTTTTAAATAAAATAATTAAACTTAATTATTTTATCTCAAATTCAAAATCAAATGACTTTTGATCAGAGAATCGTATTGTAAATATGAGACCAACATTGAGTTAGGAATGAAGTTTTTTACCTAATCATGACATGAAAAGAGGGGGCACAAGAATTTCAGAGTCCATGCTATGTAGAGATCCTATAAATTAAATCTTAGGGAATTGGAATTAGGATTAGCCCTTAATTTTCTTTCTATCTTTACTAAACTCTCTCTCAACCATTCATCCTCAGTTATTTGGTTCAATGAGGAGGAATCGTTGAAATAAATTTAGTGTATCACAATGGAATTATAGCACACATCATCAACGATGAACAGATCCAACGAGGTTGGATTTCTTCTACTTATTGAGTTCCAATTCAAGTTTTTAATTGAAAATCCTTCATTGACTATTTTTCTCTTCTTTTTGAATACCATAGTCGATGGAAAACCTAACACAACCGTCGATACATGCTTGATATCACTTTATTATCTGTTACTCGTCATTATTCATGGTGTTCATCGTAAATTTTTTTCGATGTGTCAAAACACCAACAAATCATTGAGAAAGGCTTGTGTCTGTGAAGAGCTCTATCCAAGGATCCGGGAACATCTTTTGGATCGTTGATAAAATTTTTGGTGAAGTTATGACAGTCCATGGAAGTGACCACTAAATAAAGGTTGGACGGTAATGGCGTACGACGTCTGCGAAGGGAGGCATGATAGAGCGGCCTGACGGCGGAGCGGTGTGATGGGTTCTGAGGTGGTAGAAAAACAAGGGGGGGGGATCAGTGAGCTGGTGAGAAGAACATGAGGATTTGGGGGTGCACCGGTGGCTAGAGGGAAACCCAGGGGGTGGACCAGGGTGATGGGATGAGGCGGCGGTGTGCTGAGGAGATCGGTATGGCCGGGGCCATCTGGTGGCATCGACACGACTGAGATGCCTTGCGACTAGGTCGGAGGTGAGGTGGGGTCGCGACACATGACCCCATGTGGAAGAAAACCATAGGAAGTGAGTCAATGTGATTATTAGGGGACACTGAGGGTCTTGAGGTAGACTGGACCAGCAGCTATCTGGCCAGGCCAGGTGTAGGGGTCCAACTAGTTGGGGCCGGACCGACCCAAATTGGACCGAGACACCTTTAAATGCCCATATCTCCTAAACCACACATCTGAATGACACACCGCCTATGACCACACATCCATCTCATCGATCCAAATATTTTTAGACTATTTTTGGACTTTTAAGTATTTGTTTCATTTCTCAGTTGCATTAAACTTCTAAATCTAATAATAACGATATAATTAATTTTATTTAGAAACCTTGTATTAGACCTATCTTTTAAACAGAACGTTCGTTTAGTGTGCCATCAATGGTGGAATGATCCCAATCCTTGGAAAAAAATTTCAAGATAAATTTTAGGTTTTCAAACTAAAGTTGGGGTGTGGGCCCCACATGGCCCTGTTCGCATCCTTTGCGATGAAATGCAACCTTTTCATCGAGTATCTATTTTGGATAATCGAGTAGTCTATGTAGAGTGTTTTTTGGAGAGGATATCAATGGAATGATTTATATAATTAATTTCAGGATAGAGGTGTAGTCCCCATATCATTCCTTTCGAGTGTAATGAGGTGCTACACAACTTTTCCATTGAATGTCCATTTAGGGTGAGTGAATATTCTACCTCGCGTGTTTCTCCACACAGATCAGAATAGTGTGATACATTTAGATGTTTTGATCCTTATTTATGATATCATTAAATGTGGAAACATGAAAGGAATATTAGTGGAAGATCCTTCAATGGTGTTTGAAGAGAACCCTCAACTTAGATCCATATCCACTATAGTGAGAGTGGAGAAGATGCATGAAGAGATTCGATCAAATGTTTTGGGGCCATTTGAGGAGGCATGTCAGTGAATTACGTTTTTGTCCTTCAATTCAATATCAAGTGTCGTGTGATCAATAACCTTTTGGATAGATATTTTGTGTACTATGTGAGTACACTAGAGTGCCTGGGGGTACTTGATTTCAGGTTAATACTTGAGAATGGATAGGTACACAAACAGGTGATAAGGTGGGGTCACACATCATGTAGGCACCACACATGCCGCATACCACTTTAAGAATATTCTATCTCTCATATCTCCTTCTTATGGACTTGGATTTTAGCCCACGAGTAGCCTATATTGAGTGTTTCTATCTATGGAACTTGATGGTACCATCTGTAGTGGCTTTCGAGATATGATGTGAGATGTTTCGAGTGTGACGCCTACCCAGGGTGGAACCGAATGACCACGATAGTGTTTTTCTGAGAAGTACAATTCAATAGGGATGTCCAGAGTTCCTTGATATTTTTTTGAGAAGTACCATCTAGTAGGGATAGCTAGATTTCCTTGATGCTTTTCAGAGAGGTACCATCTAGTAGGAATGCATAGAGTTCCTTAATGCTTTTCTGAGAGGTAGCATTCAGTAGGGATGGCCAGAGAAGTTCTATGTTTACCTCTAGTTAGGCTGGTAAGTTGTCCCCGATGGTATTTCTGGGTTAACCTCTAGCTGGGTTGGGAAGTGGTCCCTGATGGCAGTTTCAAGTTTACCTTCAGTTGGGCTAGGCAGTGGACCCCGATGACAGTTCTGAGTGGAACCCTCTAGCCGAGCTGGGCATGGGTCCTTGACCTATTCTAAGTGGAACCCTCCAGCCGGGCTGGCCATGTGTCCTCAACCTTGAGTCATGACCTCTTGGTTGTGAGACACAATGATGTGGCGTGGTTCAACATACCTTTGGACTCTCGAGAAAGAGGGACACTTTTCCCAATAAGGCATATCCATGTGATGCAACCTAAAAATATAAGGGTGAGACAGTTCCACCCAATGAAGATAGTATCAAGGGGCAGTGATTGAGTCCCTTTGACTTGCAGTTCAGAGTAGATGTGTGATATGTTTGGTATTGATGGTGGTTATATGGGACTATTTTCTACTCACTTTCTTGGGATGATTTGTGAGATGGATATCCCATTACTCTCTCATTTGGGTTGCTTTGTTTGAGTGTATATATATATATATTCTATTTCTTGTGCACCATCCTTGGGTTTTGGATACTCTCCTTCTAGGAGAGGTGAAGACATGCGAGGTATTCCATGTACTTTCCGTGTCTAGATTCTTGTGGTTAGACAAGTCTACTCTCTTAATATAGGTAGCAAAGTCTCGACAAGAAGTTCATCTTCTCACTGTTTATAGCTCCCTATTTTTGGATGAGCTTACTTCACTCTCTTTTTTGGTTGGGCTACACTCATTTTACTGTAACTTGTTCAATATATTGTTCCCCCATTCAGAATAACTTTTTCTACTCCCTTGAGCCTTTGGGTCATCCTACTAAGTATTTTTATACTCACATCTACTTGGGATTTGCCCTCACTTGGTGTGACCTAACATATGACAGATAGGTTGATCATGACATTAGAGGAGCTTAGGGATACAAGGTGCTTGGACCATGTGTGGTGGTCATAGATTGGGATCCAGGAGCAGGGCTCTCTCAACTGTTTTAATTTCCCACTTGTTAATGGGTTGTGACACTTTGATGGTTGGGTGTGTATTTTCCCCTTTTTTACTTTGAGTTAATCTTTCTGAACTTGTAATTTTTAGCGGTTCATGTATGCTTGGTTTATTTATAGAAATTTTTCATCTTCTTTTTCTTTTCATGTACACTTTATCATTGAGTTGGCTATGTGTGTGTACAGGTTCTTAGGTGACTCCATGAGTTTGTTGTGCCTTTGGCGCTTGTCACCACCCCTAGCCTATGGAGGCGGGCTTGGGGTATTTGTAGCTCGAGCCTCAACAAGGGTCATGTTATGACATATCGACCCACTAGAGTAGTATCTGATGGTATGAAGTATCGATTGGAGACATATATTGAGAGAGACACTTGTTAGAGTGAACATACTAGCACTTTTATAGTTTTTTATCAGTATGGGAAGTAGGGGAATATGAAACCTTAGTATGATAGGGATCTAGTTATGTTTTGATCCTGTGGAAAGATGGGCCATTTACAGAGGTTTTGTATAATATCCCCTCCATTATCTAGTGAGAGAGTATCATCACTGACTCCAGGTCCTGGAGCAGGATCAGATGCTCCAAATCAAGTAGGGATATGGAGTGATATCATCCAGTCAGGTCAAGGATGTGGTTATGGCTGGGGGATATAGATCCCAGTTTCATAGAGTTAGCAGAGTGGGACTGCTTAGGGTAGTCATTTTGTATATCATGATCATGGAATGGGCTAGGTTTATGCAGTGAAACATGTGTCAGGAAATAGGAGTCCTATTCCTTCTATAGTTTGAGGTATAATTTTAGTATCATCTACATTGGTATCGGTTTTTTTGACATTGGGGCTTTAAATTCTTTTATCACTGTGGCTATCATGGAAATAATTATGATTTAAATTTAGTACTTATGTGGGGTGATGACCCTTAAAACTACTTTGGGTATTCTATTAGATATTTCATTATAGTGTAAGGAGTTCCCCCTTGAGATATGAGACTATCGTTTTATATAGATCTTCCTTATCCTCAAGATGACAGGATTTGATGTCATCCTCATGATAGACTAGCTGATCCATTATCATGATTATGTAAATTTATATCACCAAAGGATGTCTTTCACATCACTATAGGGTGGAACTTATATTAACAAGGGTGAATGGGACGTCCAAGAAGGTATAGCTAGACCAAAGCATCATGGGTTGAGTGGTGTCACAACCCATATTGCTAGCCTCCATGTGAATGATTAGGGAACTTATTAAGATGATTTCCATCCAATCATTGATTGTTTTAGGGATGCATTACCTTAAAACTTTTTTGATTTACCTCCTAAGTGATAGATGGAGTTCTCTATTGAGATGGTTCCAAGATCTGCACCATTGTCCATTACTCCTTATATAATGAGCACTACTGAGTTGCAAGTGTTTAAGATATAACTAGAGGACTTAGAAGCTAAGGGTTTTATATGACCATTACTTCACTCTAGGGTTCACTGATATTTTTTTATAAAAAGGTGGATGAAACCCTTAGGATTTTTGTGGATTAATGGAACTTGAACAATCTTACTATGAAGAACTTATATCCTTTACCTAGTATAGATGAACTCTTCCAAAGATCTCAAGTTTTCTCAAAGATTTATTTGAGTTCTGAACATCACTAGGTTTATATTAGACCTTCAGACATACCTCATATAGAATTTTGAAGTAGGTATAGTCTTTATGAGAATTTGGATATTCTATTTGGTTTGAAAAACATGCTTACCATTTTCATGGATTTGATGAATTGTGTTTTTCCACCCGATTTTGAATTCATTTGTGGCAATCTTCATGGATGACATCTTAGTGTATTCTCACACTTGACATAACCATGTAAAAAATCTTAATATTTTATTGAATACATTGAGAGAGAATCATCTATATGCTAATACTATAAAATAAAACTTTTGGATTGATAAAGTCCCCTTCCTATGTAACATTATCTAAAAGGATAGAGTATTAGTTGACCTAGAGAATGTGAGAGTTATTGCTACTTGGGAGCAGCCTAAGATTTTTTTTTGAAATATTTAGTTTCTTGGGGATAAATGGTTATTGTATAAATTTTATCAAGGAATTATCATTCCTTACAGAACCTTTTACAAGATTTAATAATAGGGGTGTGAATTTTATATGGTCAGAAGCCTGTGAGAAATTCTTTTAGGAGCTGAAAGGGATACTGAATTCCACACCGATTTTAATTCTACTAGAGCTAAGAAGAATCTATGCAATCTGTTGTGATGCATTAGGTATGAGGATATTAGAATTTATGATTTATAATAATCAAGTCATTGTATATGGGTCTTAGTAGTTGATACCTCAAAAGAAAAATTACCCAAAACATGATCTCAAGTTGGCAATCGTTGTTCATGCCTTGTGTTGTTGGAGGGATTATTTTCTTGGAGATCATTTTGTGGTGTGTAAGGACTACAAAAGACTAAAGTTTATCTTTAAATAGAATGAATTGAACCTTTAGTAGAGAAGGTGGGTTGAATAACCACAGTCCTTCAATTTTGATCTTGCTTATGCACATGAAAAAGAAAATACTGTAGCAGATGCTATGAGCCAAGGTATTTAGACACATGCAGTTCAAGTGGACAGTAGTGAGTAACAACTTAAGGATATGTTCTCTAAGATTCATTTAGAGGTTCAAGAACATCATGAATAGGATGTTCTTTTATCATTATCAGTGACCTATTCACTTTTTTATTGCATAAATATGATATAGTTATCAGATCCAGAGGGCTTAGTCTCAAGGGAGAGTGTCTCTGCAGAGGACCCACAGTCAGGATGGATCATTGATGAGGATGAGATCTTAAGAATTCATGGATGTGTCTAAGTTCCTAAAAAACACTATAGGAATTTATATGAGAGAATCATGCTTTTAATTTGGCGGTACATCCTAGTTCCAAAAATATGTATCGTGATCTACATTGCCAATACTGGTTGCCTGGAATGAAAAGGAGATGATTGGTTTTGTTACTCGGTGTTATCAGTAGGTAAAGGTAGAGAACTAAAGCCTATCATGTATTCTACAACCATTTCCCATTCCTAAGTGGAAATGTTAAGATGTCACTATTTATTTTTTGACTGGATTATTGAGATCCCCCAAGTCAGTGATGTAGTATGGGTGATCATTGACAGGATCACGAAGATCACTCACTTATTACCTATCAGAGAGACCTTATTAGTGGATGAACCTGGGAGATGGTATGTCTGTCAGATTATATGATTACATGATGTCCCTTGTACTATCATTTATAATTTGGATTCTCATTTCACTTAGAGGTTTCTACAGGGGTTACAAAAGGCTTTGGTTAAATAGGTGCTTTTGAGAACAACCTTTCACCCTTAGACTGTCATCCAATGAGAACATATGATATATGTATTATAGGTCATGATTAAAGCATGAATCCTTTATTTTGGAGGTTCCTGGGAGAAATATATTCCCTTATCTAAGTTCTATTATTATAAAATCCTTCAAGATATTATTTAGATGGATCCTGATGAATCCTTATATGGTAGACTATACCACTCACCTTTGTGATGGTTAAAGGAAGGTGAGGTAGCAAAACTTAGACCTCATATAATTTAGAAGACTTTATATTTTGTTTAATATATTTAGAAGATAATGGATTTATCTTAATATAGTTATAAATCATACACAGACCATCACTGCTAAACTCTAGAGTTCAAGGATAGGGATCGAGTATTCTTATGTGTGTCGACTAGACCAGGCCATTGATGTTTTAGGAAAAAGTTAAGTTGTCACCTCAGTTTGTTGGACCTTTTGAGGTTTTGGAGAGGGCCATACTAGTTTATTATCAGATAGAACTTCCAGATAGATATTGGTTTGTGCATGATGTTTTTTTTATCTTTCTCATTTAAATCAATTTTATTCAGACCCATATCATGCATTTTATCTTGATGAGGTAGAACTAGATGTTGATGCTTATTTTTAGGAGAAACCTATTTGTATTGTTGATCGGATCATAAAGGCCCTTTTAGGTAGGCTGGTTCCTCTAGGATGGGTGATATGGAAGCAAAACCATGTACAAGATGAGACCTAGGAGTGAGTGTATGATGTATGTGCTCAGTGGCTAGAGTTATTCTCAGATGATATTTTACCACCCATAGGAGGGAAACTCCATGATGAGTTGCTTTAAGGGGGGAAGACTGTAATAACTTGGTTTTTATTTGAGGTATAGAACCATTTTATTCAGTTTGAATCCTTATTTTTATATTAATGGAAATTCCTAATGAGGTTACAGAGGTTATGAGGATATATGGGGATTTTTCAAAGCTTGGATCCCCGAATTTTGGAGGAAACAACTGGGCCTCATGGTTAGTATAAATTGGGTAGCCCAGTCCACACAATTAGAGTAAACCATGCAAGGTGATCTAGGGAATTGTCAAGGGTTGCATGGTTTGATGAAACCATGCAACTCAGGCTACATGACCATGTGGGGTTTCTTCAGGACTCCAAAATGGGGGTGCATGGGCTACATACAGTTTGTCTAAAAACTACATTGTAGGCCATGCATGGTTTATTTCTTGGGAAGTGGCGTGTGAATGGTTTTTCCAACTATGTGGCCAAACTACGTAAACTAATTTTAAAGTGGTGAAATGTCTATTTTTCACTTCTTTAAAATTTAAAAACCCCTTATAATTTCTATTTTTCTCTAATAGTCAACCCCATCTCCCCTACATTGAGCTATGATCTATGCCTAACCTAGAATATAAAGGATATTCTCCATCTGATGTCCAATCAATCCATTGTTCATATCATCAGATCCCTATCAGTAAGAGCTTTGATATGATGTATTTCTTTCTCAGTTTATCTCACCATATTCATTACTATTTTGGTGCAAGCTAATATACCCTATTTTCAAGGTATTCATTATTTATTTCATTTTATCTTGATTTAGGATGAAACAAATGTTGATACTAGATAAGTGTTCTACCATAGGCTTAAGGAAGGTGGTATATACCTTTTCCATAAGGATTCATCATTTATTAAGTTATATCCATTTTACTACATAATGGACCTTCTGGACGTTGCTTCTAAATTAAATAAAATACTTAAATTAATTATTTCTCCTTAATTATGATGCCCTTGTAGCACCTAGACATGTTTGGAGGTTGTCAAACTAAAACTGAACCAACATTGAGGTGTTTTATTTTATCTACCATGTGTCAAGGCCACACCTTTGGGGTTTTGAGCTCGCTATCTTCGAGTGGTAATCCTTATAAAATTAAATGAGATAACTGGAGATGAACACGCCACCTTTTCCATATTATTAAATGTTTTTAAAAGTATTAGATGGTTTTATTTAAATGAAAGTGTGGAATAAGATGGAAATTATACCGCCTTGCACCTTTTTATATTGATAATTGTTATTGGTTGTGGACACTAATATAGCCCATGCCATCTTATATTACCTGCTTGATGTTAGACATCTCAATATGGAACCAAATTCTTATGAAGGTGTGGCACCTATTTCATTATGGTATGACACCGACTAGGGAATCAAGGTATGGAACCTACAAACCCAAGGTATAATTACTTATGGTATAACACCAAATAGGGAATTGTGGTATGGAACCTGTGACCCTTAGGTATGATTTCTTATGGTATAACACTAGTGGGGGTAATCAAGGTATGAAACCTATAACCTATGTATATTTTAACATCTTTGGATATAGGTTTACCTAGTTATTTGACTTAGAACTCGACTCATATAGGTCTGATACTTTATTCATATATTCTGTATGTCGAGCAAATTACTACTTGTTTTTTAAAATTCATGTATATATTGATGATCATCTCTTATAGCCTATTTTCTTACACCTTGTGACATGGAATTGTTTATATTCATTATACATTACAACTCACTTGTTATACCTACACAAGGTTATAATTTATATGAACAAGCTAGGTTTGTTATAGAGGCCATTGGTGGTGGACTACTGAGATTATATCACACCCTGTTTGGGATACCTATGGTACTCAAACAGACTTCATGATTGTAGGTATGGACAAGGGTAAGATCCCAATCATGGATGCTTGATTAGTTATAGCATGGGATCACATGACCAAGCCATGTCTAGTGATTATATTAGAGATATCCTTTTTGGTATTTTTGTTCTTTAATATACGTATTTTACGGGATGCCTGCTACCATGTATTTACTGCTTCCTTTTTTATAGCTCCATGACAAACTCATCAATTTTTAAATGATTCCACTTGGTCTTGATTATTATTACCGTTGTTGGGATGATTTACTTTCGATTTCTTGTATTAATTGTTACATTTCTGCTATTTATTTGTTATCTCACCGCTATTCCACTCTGATTATGAGGGTATAGTCTACCAACTATAACACCATGGACCCTCACTGCTAGCTGGATGCCTCTGGAATACAGGGAGTTGCACTTGAGGCCTTATAAACAACCAAATCAGTGCACTGTTTAGTGGATCTCGAGTTGGGGCATTACATAAATATTTTGTATATATATATATATATAAATGTAAATTCATATTTTTTTATTACATCAATCAAATTTAAGGAAACATTATATATATATATGAATATGAATATATTTCTATATTAACAATAATAAATATATTAATGAATAATCATGTATAAAATAATATGGATGAATGGTCTGAACGCCTTATATTTTTATTTATTTTTGGATAGTCCCCTTTTTTTAAAAACTGGGTTGGGAGGGAATCCTTACATGACTAGTAGGCCTAGTGGCACAAGGCCATAAACATGACCTGAATGCCCACAGATCTGACTACACTAGAATTTCCCCTCCCCAACACCTGCTTCATTGATGACACTTAGTACCCCACCTTTCATGGTTAATATACTAGCATTTCCTTGTGTAGATATGCACGATGGCTGGTACTAATGACATATGTCATACCCTCTTGTCCTTACCAATCTGGTTAAATATGCTCTTGTGGATGTCACTGCTCTGATTCCTCTTCTGAGGCCTGCTCCTGTGTGGTCTGATGTGACTGCTATGTGGCTCAAAATCCCCTGGTTTAGAGGCCTAAGGTAGTAGAGAGGCCCTTAAGCCTAAAGGCCTAAGGTGGACCAAATAACCAAATTGGACAAATATTTCCACTACTATGAAACCACCACAGTACTTACTAAAATAATGTTAAAGTACTGGTATAGTAAACTAAAAATATTCATCCACCGGGATTTGATCATGTGTTTCATTTAGGATTGAGGGGTGCGTTCGCCACTTGGCTACCACCCTAACTGCATGTATAAAATAATATTAAAAATGGATAAATTACAAAAATATTAAACGAATAAATATTAAAAATGAATAAATAATAATAAAAGTAAAAAATACTTAACAATATCAATTAATAAATAATATTAAATGAATTAATATTAAAAATGGGTGAAATTTATTTAAAAAATGAATATATTGAAAAAATATTAAAAAAATGAATTATATAAATTTTTAAAAAATTAAAAAAATATAAAAAATTAAAAAAATATTAAACAAATAAAAATTAAAAATGAATAAATTATTAAAATACTGAAAAATTTATTAATGAAATAAATAATAATTAAAATGAATAAATTAATATATATATATATATATATTAAAAATTAATAAATAATATATATTAAATAAAAATATAAAAAATGAATAAAGTTAATAATTTAAAACATAATATATATAAAATATAAAATATTAATAAATAAAAATCTAAAATGATAATATTCACAATTTATTATTTGTGTATGTGCGTTTCTATAAAATTTAATTAATTATATACCTATGAAATTTCTATATGACATATTAAGTGTAAGTATACATATGTAGTCAATATTTTTAATTAATAATTAAATTTTTATTATTTGATATATATGTAAAATTGAAAACAAAAATTTATATAACAAAATGTTATTAAAATTATATTAATATCAATCAACCAATATTTTTAATTAATATCAACTAAATATATGTCACATATATTAAGTGTAAATACATACTTAGTATTCTATAAATCATATTTAAGAAAAAATTATTAATATAAATATATTTCTATATAAATATAATTTTTAATAATATTTTTTTGAAGAAGTTCACCTTTTATTAGCACTAAAACACTTGCTGATAAAAGTAACTATTATCAGTGCTAGAAAAAGTGTTGATAAATAAAACCTTTATCAACACTAAGTAAAATCACTGATAAAGGTGGTAATTTTTTCAATGGTTTTCTTAGAGATGATAAAGATACCCTTTATCAGTGATTTTATCTAGTGTTGATAAAACCACCCCTTTATCATCAATTTTTGTTAGCACTGATAAATGGAACCACTCAATACTCATGATTATGCAGTAGTGAAAAATACCATTTTATAAAACCAAAATTTCAAAACCTGAGTAACCTTACTCGGTTCACCCATAACACAATCAATACTAACATATAAATCATTATTGCAATATAGAAATCATATCTAGATCACATTATATTAGCAATATTTGGGAATTATGAGAAATAAACAACAATTCAATATACACATATGATTATAGTGTCACACGAAATGAATTTTTATCCACCCAAGAGTTTACTTTCACATATTAATCTTGTAATTCTTAAAATTTTCCCAATACTTCTAACCAGTTCTCCTAAACTTCCATTTTTTTCTTATATCTCATTTTATTCAATTATCTCAAAAGAAATTTTATCCCCAAAAATTATTTTCTCAACAATTCTATTTAAAAAAAATCCTCTAACACTAGTAAAAAAAGTTATAAAAACATCCATTTTTATGCTGGTTATTTAATAACCGATGATAATAATTTTTTTCAAATTGTTCATTAAATCATCGACATAAAAACCAAAAATGTTTTCATTTTTCAGAAAAGTTATTGAAATAACCGATGTTGTCACGAACTAAGCCAGGTCATCATATGACCCGGCGCCCGACCTGGTCCGTGACATGACCCGAAGGGCGTTCCCGATCCCCACGGGATGACAACTAGTACGAGACATAAAAATAAACCAGTTGGGAACTATTTTGGCCCATATCAAAGATGAATAAACATAAACTAAACAAGCAGATAAATAAAGGAGAAAAAACCAAACAACTTGGCAGTGGAAAAAAGGAATTAAAGAAGCGATGTGACCTACCTCAGGTGACCCTGTGGGTCACCGTGAAACGTAAACCACACTCTCTATCAAAAGAAATCAAAGGATGAAACCTGCAACTGAAAATTATGGTATGCATGAGCACCGAGATGCTCAGTAGGAATGCCAAAATATAACCACGTCCTATGCCCCCACCTTTAGTAAGAAATCCAATTATGCCAGTTTGAAAATAAGATATAATAAAATAATGTTTTTTCTTATTTTAAAAATCAAGTAATGAGTTTGCATTTTCAAGTAATGTATTTCACTCCCACTCCATTTTCAAAATAGGTTCCAAGCATGCATTTTCATTTCAAAATGAAAAGAAAACAGTTTGTATTGAAATATGTTTTTCAAAAATAAGCAATCAAATATGAACACACTGAAATGAAAATTTCATCACAAGTAGCATGTCGCAAATGAGAACCATGGGTAATCCCTATAGGTATATAGAACAAGTGGGAACCTAGAGACCTTGTACCTCGGTGATACATGGCTTAGAAACCACGAACCTCAGAAAATGTGGCTTAGAAGACCACGACCCTCAGTAATTCATATGTTTAGTTAGTGTTGTTGCATCAATCCTGCTAGAAAAACTGAGACAAACCCCTACCGTGTCATCTAGCGTACTAGTCCTGTTCACCCACCTAGATACCCAGGTTTCCCATTGTGCTCTATTTCAAGTGGTGGTGAGTTTTTCTTTATCATTCAAACATATATTAACATAAAATTTTCTTTATCAAAAACTCATTCAACCTCTCACTACCATTCTCCCTCCTTAAGCGCATTCCCCCTCTTTCATGTCACATAATTCATAAGTGTCAAATTTAGCACATAATCACACATGTAACTTAAAAATATATTTTTTTTCTAAAACCAAAGGGGTCGTGCCTCAAGAGAGGTTTTTTTTCATAAAGCATTCTTAAGATGCCAAACAGACTTACTTACATGAAGGGAACATTTTTCTTCAATTAACTGGCCAAAATTCTAAACACCTTTTGAAATACACATTACCAATTCTAAACCACTTAGAAAAATCAATTTTCAAGAAAAGGTCACTTAAGACCGATATCATTAGAAATACACTTCAATTCTCAAAACAATTGCATAATCATTTCAAGCAACCACAACCAAATTTCATAGCATGTGTATATAGTAAAAATGTAAAACATAATTTTAAAATAAGCAAGCAATTATGAAATTCAAATTAAAGGCATAGACATAGGAGACCTACCTCAAACATGCCATTATTTGTCGATGAACACTTGAACTAACCCTGTGCACTTCCATGAACATGCATTTATACATATATATAAATACCCTAGCTGCATTGCACATATTCCCCACGCCATGAGGGAATATGTACAAAGAGGGCATTTATATATACATATGTATTACCTTATGCATGCACATGCAGGCATTCTTGACACCCGCAACTTAAAACCATACAACAGAGTTCAACGTGCTATACAAATAATTCAATAAAATAATTAAAAAGTTAAAAATCTACAAAAAATTTCAAAATAACACATAAGGGTTTGTGCTAATGAAACACCCATTTATTATAACACAATAATCAATCGCATAAATCATAATCGTCACCTGCAATAAGAGGACTCAACAAGTGCAATCAATATCACATCACAAGTGCCAATCGGGCATATCCACATAAATCTAGGGAAACTCCATTCCCATTTTATAAAACCAAACACCCTTTTTAAATTAAGAAAACCCATCGAACACAAAGTCCACCCACGCTAAAACTCATTTGGCCTAAAATCCAATAATCAAGTGCATTTATACTGAAAACATTTATTTTTCATTTTTATCAAACATAAAGAATGCACAAAACCCCATTTCAAAACCAAGTTGCATTTGTGCAAAGCAATCCACAATTTTGAATAAAAGTGAAAACCCCATTTGAAATCATTTGATGTCTCACCTCAATTTAAAACCAAATTCCCGTTTTAAGACTTCATTTTTCACCTAATCAAAACCAAGCCAAGCCAAGACCCATTAACTCACTTTAAAATCATTAAAAGGACCCAAATGCATTTCATGTAAGGCCTAGCACAATTTAAATATTCCAAATTTAATTCATAAAATGAGGACTCACGAAACCAACCATTAATGCCAAATCTAAGGAATACTAAAATGGGTTCAAAACAACACAAGGCTATCAAATATATTCATACTTGCATCAAAGGGAAATAAATCACAAGCATAACCAAATTCCATAGGAAACAAATTGCATAGTGACACCTACCTAAAATAAGAGAAGATCCAACCAAAACACTCCGACACTAGAAACCCTTGATGAAGACTTCTCCACACTTGTGCACACATGTATTCTTATATATATATATATAAACCCTTAATCCATTATACATTTTCCCCACACCATGAGAGAAAATGTGCAAGGAATTCAGAGAGAGATATATATATATATATACACACGTACCTATATATGTGAGTGAAACACCTCAAAAATCCATCAACATCCAACAAAAATTCTAGGAATCCAAAAAGAATGTGTGAAACACAACAATGAAAAACAACACTCACCCTAAGCGGCGACGACAAGCCATGATGAGCCAATCCGCTTCGCCTTCGGCGGTGGATGCCGAAATTCGCACAAAGTCGACCCGAGAGGCGTTCTGCATACCCTAAGGATGGAAGTAACCAGAAGGAAAACAGATTAATCCAAGACCTATGGTTTGGACGAATGGAATTGAGTAATGAAGACGAGATAAAGGGCCAAATTGAAGGAGGAGACAAAGGCAGATGGTATTACCTTGACGAACCGAACAACATCCATGAAGGAACCTGGAGGAATCGTTGAACGGAGGAGGGGTCATGAAGGAGGGAGGTGGCTCATCATAGAGCCTCGGCCAGCGGTGGTCACGCAAAGGAGAGGTGCGGTGTGAGGAGGTGGGGTGGCGTGAGGAGGGTCCGGCCGGAGGAGGGTTGCCCATCGGAGGAGGGAGGAAGAGGCGCCAGAGGAAGGAGGGAGCGGGATGGAGAGGGGGGGGGGGTAGCATGAGCGGGATGGAGGGGGGGTGGGCGCTGTGCGCGACACCCAGGGAGGAAGAACAACAAGAAAAAAAACAGGAAGAAAAAAAAGAAATAAATAAGATAGAAATTAAAGAAATAAAAAAAAGAAAATAAAATAAATAAAACTTTAATAAATAATAATAATAATAAACTTAATAAGGATTTTAATAAACTTAAATAATAATAATAATAATAATAATAATAACTTAATAATAATTCTTATAAACTAAACAATAATATTAATATTAATAATAATCATAATAAAAATTATAATAAACTTAATATGATATTAATAAACTTAATATACTTAACAAAATTAATAGAAAGTTAATAATGACAACTTAATTATAAAAACCCTATATTATTAAACTTGGTGAAAATAATAATAATAATAATAATAATAATAATTACCATAATTATAATTTTTAAAATATATCATTAAAACTCATTTTATTTATTTGTCTTGAACATGAGGCAGACCGCATGGTGACCCGGTCAAAGTCGCGTAGCTTTGAATACGCCATGCCATGCACTGGACGATGTTAAGGGCGAAGCATTCATTCATTAACAAAATGCAAAAATTTCAAACAGGATTGGATCACAGCTCGATATAAAGTTTCAAAATATGATAAAATAATAAAATAATATTATCTCAAAAGTTCGGGTGTGACAGATGTGAAAAATATTTTTCACATAGATTATTAAATAACTGATGTCAAAAAATATGATGCGAATAATTTTAATGTTGGTTATTGAAATAATTGAATTGAAAAATATTTTTAAAAATATCTTTAATGTTGGTTATTATAATAAAGAATGTGAAAAATATATTTAACATTATATTTGATGTCGGTTATTAAAAGAATTGATATACAAAATATTCTTAATAGTATATTTCAATTTGGTGATTAAAACAATCAATCTAAAATATACATTAAAAAATAACATCAACACCAATAATTTAATAGTTCACATCACAAACATGAGATTTTTATTTAGATTTTTCCTCACTTGAAAATATATTGTTCCACACACACTTTTTTCATTTACTTCATTTTAATTTTTCCCTATGTTCTCTATATATTCCTTTTTATAAAGTTTTTCATTTTTCATTCCTTGAATCAAAATCATGACTAAATATCGGTCAATATATTTACCTATGTTGAAATATTTAGGATTATATTGACTCCAAACCCTAAGATGGGGGGGGGGGTGAATTAGGGTTCACATTGATTGAAACATTTTCCTTTTATATAGACTTTTTAACAAAATAGATCTTGTTCTTACAGTTAGTTTTGGAAATATGCATTATTGATCTAGGGGAACTCCAAATTCTTATCACTTTATGCAATGCTTTAACATAAGGATTGAAAAATTTATAGACTTGAAGGTATTATTTAATAGTTTAAAGAAATATTTTCCTATATACATTCTACATGAGACTCCACCTACATCATAGATCCTAATTTTATGCTCCTTTGATCTTCACTTTGCTATGTTTTTCCTCTGTGATTCCAAATAAGATCAACTCCATGATGTGAGTGTTGAATATATTTCTTTCACAAAAACATAAAAATACTCCTTCTCCTATATGAAAATAATTCTAGAATTATAATTATGTTGTTTCCTTTTTCCTTCACCAAACAGATGTTGCAGTGTAACACTTACACTACTACAAATCTGAGCTATAGCCACGGACCTATAGCCACGGTTTTATAGGTCCGTGGCTATATCTTTTATACTGCCACGGTTAATATTCTATCCGTGGCTATATCCAGCTGCTCCGTTTTTTTTCCCAAACCCATCGGGCTCTTCTCCTCCCCCTCGCGATTCCTCACCGCGCCCTCCCCCTCCCCGACGCCTCCAGGCCGACACCTCCTCCACGCCGCGCCCTCCTCGCCGCCGCGCCCTCCTCGCCGCCGCGCCCTCCTCGCCGCGCCTCCCCCCTCCCCGGACTCACTCCTACGGAACCCTCCCCGACTCACTCCCCTCCCCCGACGCACTCCCCTCCCCGGACGACCGCGCCTCCCCCCTCCCCGGACGACAGCGCCTCCCCCGACGCCGACGGACTCCCCCGACGGACTCCCCTCCTCCGGACGACCGCAACTCCCCTACTCCCGACGGAATCTCCTCCTCCGACGAACTCTCCTCCTCCCGACGACCTCATTGCCGGTATCTTTATCATTCCATTTTTTATCACTTCAGTTTCACTACAACCTATTTTTTAGGTTTCCCCATCTTGGTGTCATAATGAGAGACCAAATGAATCAAATGTTTCTACAGTTTTCCTATGCCATTACAAATTGAAATGTTGGGTTCCTAATGTTTATAGGGGGAAGATTCAAATCTACCCATTTGAGGTAAAGCATCTTCTCTAATTTTATTATCACGTTCCATTCCTCCATTTTTCTTTTTCTGCCTTCATGCGGATGAATCCCTATCTCATCTTTTCGTGCATTGCACCTTCACAATCAGACTATGGGAGTATGTACAGATGGTTTTCTGCTGCTGTCTGGACCTGTAGGGAATTGAGGCACTGCTTCTCTCCATTTGCCGATTCCAGTGCAGTGAACAGGTTCGTGCCCTTATGATGTCTGCTTCTGTTAGATTGTTATCATTTATTTGGAAAGCAAGGAATGAGTTGGTTTTCAATAACCGTATACCCTCTTTTCATGCTGGTGTTTTTGAATTTTTGGAAGGCAATGCTCTGAACTTCGCTGCAATCCATCATCTTCAATTCCCCAACCGGATCCATAGGTAATTACAGAACAATACCATGACCTGCAACTCATCTGGGTTTCTTCAATTGGGTGTGAGTCAAGTAGCTTGGTTTCAGGGATGAGTTGGTGATCGAAGCTGGCACTAATGCCGGGGCACTTCTTGTGGATGGGCTCGGGGACGGGATTCTAATTGAAGCGCTAGATCAGGACATTGATTTCGTGAGGGATACATCATTCAACTTACTGCAAGGTTGCAGGATGCGAAATACAAAGACGGTACGTGATGTGGTTTTAGATAATAAGATGATTGGGTTGATCATGTAGTTTTGATAATTTTGATGTGTGGAATTTTACTACTGTGGCAGGAGTATGTTTCGTGCCCGTCTTGTGGGAGGACTCTTTTCGACCTTCAAGAAATAAGTGCGGAGATACGTGAAAAGACCTCTCATTTACCCGGTGTTTTGGTAACTCTCTCCCCCCTTCCAGTTCCATTAATTTTCAAGAAAATCATTTGTGATATCTTAGACCCTCTTTGGTTCAAGGAATCCACTATGAGAGAATCGCTCCCTCTCTCTCAATCAGTTCCATCAATTTTCAAAGAATTGATTTATGATCTCTTAGAACCTGTTTGGTTTAAGGAATCCACTATGAGAGACCCCTCCCCCCATCTGTTAGTTCCATTAATTTTGAAGGAATTCATTTGTGATCTCCTTGAGGTTCTCTCATAGTGGATTCCTTAAACCAGACAGGGGGCAGGGGGCAGGGGGCAGGGGGCAGGGGGCAGGGGGCAGGGGTGTCCAGCAGGGGGAGGGGTGTCCAGCAGGGGGAGGGGTGTCCAACAGGGGGAGGGGCTGTCCAGCCAGGGGGGAGGGGTGTCCAGGGTCTGGGGGGGACTGGTAGGGGTGTCCGGGGTTTGGGGGGGGGGGGCTGTCATGCCGCGGTCACGCCGCGGTCACGCCGCGGTCACCATTAATATATTTGAGGGCTAACTTGGATTCTCCCTTCATATCCATTTGGGGGAAATAAATATCATCTGATAACTTATGACCAGTAATGAGAGCCTAATAATTTGCCTCATCATCAGTGAAACCTTATAAAAATAGGAAAAAGTATGATTGGACGTCTTGTGTTGGTGTGATAAAGACAACCACCTGGCCTACTCAATTAAGATTAGAATTATTAAGCATTATTTCAGTCGATCTTTGAAAATCACCATCAAAATATGTTTTCTAATACTCTTTGACATGATCCACTAAGAGGGTAGCCTCATTTGGGAAATCAACATTCAGGGGAGTATCATGATTCTATATATAATATCACAACTTCTACACTGTAAAAACTATTGCGAGGAAACTCTTATCTATAGGGGAGTATCTATTCTATATATCGAGGAGCATCCGACTATGATATTATAAACAATTTTCTATTACCTCTGTTTTTTTGGGTTAGATGGGTTACAAGGGATCATTCCAAGGAAGTCCCATAAATGAACAATGTCTTTCCTAAAATGGAAGAAATCAAAACTGACTGTTGTAAAAGATAATGCTTAATGTTATCAATAATCGATATGGAACTCCTCATCCAATTTTTTAATAGGTACTTTATTCATTGGACACTAGAGGATCTTACACTATCCAACTAGATTCACATTAAATCAGTTTATATAGGTGAATAAACTGGTTATAGGTACAATCCATAGGTTAGAGATATCATAGTAGTGCATGTTATTGAGGTAGAGTACCACAACTAAATTCATTTAATAATAAAATTATTAGATGTGGGTGATGAATTTATATTGTTTCCTGATTTTTTCAGTTGGTAATAATTAAAGCATTGGTAATTTAACATCCTTCAATGCACCTCATATTTTTGAGCAACAATGTTCTAATGATTTGTTCTTGATAACTAATTGAGAGTGTTAATGTTCAGGTTGCTCCAAAGTGATGAAGGATGGAGATCAATTTTATACAGGATGTGTTTTTTAGGCCATCGCCATCCTTGCAATGAAGCTCACCAGGGTCTCAAATTACGGTATGCTCATAGAACTAGGATTAGAAACTGGTTCATCTATGGTGAGGGGTGCTGTCAAGCTTTGGGACATGGGGTTGGGTAAGAAGAAGATGTGGGGGTTGAGGAAGAAGAGGAGGGTATTTTGGAACTTTTAAAACTTGAACATCCATTCCACAAACTAAATTGGATTACCCCTGATCCGAGCACCCAAGTCGGCCTGTGGAAAGGCTTGAGGGTCATTCTCAATCCCTTCGAGCTAACAACAATTGTCGAGACATCAAATTATGCTCTATGAGAATAATTTTCCTAGATAAATATTATTCAACAAGTAGCAGAATTCCATAAAAATTTCAGCATGGTGCGTCCATGCCTTAGATGTCCTCGCATAACAAAATAAGTAGTTTCAGGGGGGCAGGTTGCAAGGGGCAGGGGGGCAGGTTGGAGGGGGGCAGGGGGTAGGTTGGAGGGGGGCAGGGGGCGGGGGGGCAGGTTACAGGGGGGCAGGAGGCAGGTTGTAGGGGGCAGGGGGGCAGGGGGAAGTTTCAGGGGGGCAGGGGGGCATGTTGGAGGGGGGAAGGGGGCAGGGGGGCAGGGGGCAGGTTGGAGGGGGGCAGGGGGGCAGGTTGCAGGGGGGCAGGGGGGCAGGTTGGAGTGGGGCAGGGGGCAGGGGGGCAGGGGGCACGTTGCAGGGGGGCAGGTTGGAGGGGGGCAGGGGGGCAGGTTGCAGGGGGGCAGGGGGGCAGGTTGGAGGGGGGCAGGGGGCAGGGGGCAGGGGGGCAGGTTGCAGGGGGGCAGGGGGCACGTTGCAGGGGGGAAGGGGGGTAGGTTGGAGGGGGGCAGGGGGCAGGGGGGAGGGGGCAGGGGGGAGGGTGGAGGGGTGCAGCTGTGAGCATAATTTCACATCCTATTGAAGTATAGATTCAACGATTTTTATAGATCTAGAGAAGTTATATTTCATAGTAACTTTGAACCAATCTACCTTAGTTTTTACTCTAGTTTTGTTCTGTTTTGAACTTTAAATTTTATAAATTAATGTATATGTTTACACTTATAGGAGATGAAATTTTGGAAACCAAAGGTATTTATTCAACAAGAAAAGAAGGGAAATTTTTTTCCAATGATCTAAAATGAATAGAGCATCTACACCATGGGAGTAATAGTTTAAATTCTGTGATTTTTCTACTTAAACTTGAAAATTCACTTCTTTTTTTTAGTTGAAATAAATGGTTGGAAGTTGCCTTTTAATAAATTTTGTATGCTGAAATCATCTTGTTAAATCTGTTGGTTGTTGCTTCCTTTTTTACTACCTTTTTGTATCGAAATTCTGGTGTGTATGCTTATTTTAATGTTTTACTAAAAATCATTTTTGAACTTCAAATGTTAACATGCATCTACATTAAAATCCATGAATATGTGTTGAAGTTGTTAATATAGTAACTAGTGGGTATCATTCATGCATTTTGTGTGATTGTTTGAACTCTATGTTCTTCATTTCTTTTGTTTTTAATATATTAGTTATATGCTTTGTTTGTAATTAGATAAAAAAATTCTTTATTGTTACAAATTGATGCATATATCTAATTAATCATTTCTACCATAGGACGAGGTTGTTGGTGTTGGTTCAAATGCGGGCACGTTGGCATGCAACCGACAAGCAAGAGGGAACATCCATTCTTGGTAATGGGCATCTATGTGAACTTCACTTCTCAGTTATTGGTTTTGATTAGAGTGATATTAACATATTATTTTGTTCCCATGTAGTTTTACAAACATAAAATAAAAATTTAATCAGGGAAAGGTGCCCCCAAAATACATGCCCCTCGAACTGGATGTTCTATCCAATGTTTATCTCTATATCAGGAAGGGGTACATTGTCCTCATTCAAGGATTTTCCCGGGGGTGGGCCCTCTAGAGTAAATACAACACACTGAGAATAATCCATGTTTTTTTCATTAGAAGGACCATCCTACGGTGATGTTGAAGTGATTAAGTCTGTAGTTTTCCCAGTATCCTTCTACACTGATATAACCCCTATCTTATCCACATTATAAGGGACAGTAGTGTATTTTCTCTCCAAGTCATAGATTGGAATATTCATCTTACCGTTCCAACTTTCATAGTTAGAGACATCATTCCCCTTCATATTGTAAAAAGAACACTCCTTGTCCCTATTACATTCTGGAGAATGATGGAAAAAACATATAATTCATGTAGAACTATGGTTTCCTTTCGTATTGGATCAGAAAGTCTATACATTCATCTAGTTAGTTAAGACTACTTCTTCTAGAATCATTATATACATGTCCACATTCATTATATACATGTCCACATATAATTCACAGATTAGCATTCATTTCTTTAAATCTTCTGAGAAAACATCCTCTCATGCCATCCATATCATCCTATTTGAAACTAAGTGGAAGATGTTGCCCCGCGGATGTCGCTGGACCGGGCCAACACGTTGTGGTCACGCCGCGGTCACGCCGCAGTCACGCCGCGGTCACGCCGCGGTCACGCCGCGGTCACGCCGCGGTCACGCCGCGGTCACGCCGTGGTCACGCCGTGATTTGGCCCTGCTCCAGGACGACACCCTGCGGCGGTTACTCCTTAGAGAAACATTGAATGGTTAGCTCTATAATTTTTCGTATTTCCTCATTCCTAAACTATATCTCCTCTCAGCGCTGCCTCTCATCCATCTTTCCACAAAACGTGCATAGCAGGTGGTACAAAAGCTCAATTCAACTGAAAACATTGGTTTGGAATTGTCTGACATATTTTATTCCTCTAGGTATTCCTACACATTTCTAGATCTGCAAACCTCACCGAATTAGGTATATCAGGGGTCATCCAATCCTCTATTCATCACAGATTAGCATTCATTTCTTTAAATCTTCTGAGAAAACATCCTTTCATGCCATCCATATCATCCTATTTGAAACTAAGTGGAAGATGTTGCCCCGCGGATGTCGCTGGACCGGGCCAACACGTTGCGGTCACGCTGCGGTCACGCCGCGGTCACGCCGCGGTCACGCCGCGGTCACGCCGCGGTCACGCCGCGGTCACGCCGCGGTCACGCCGCGGTCACGCCGCGGTCACGCCGCGGTCACGCCGCGGTCACGCCGCGGTCATGCCGCGGTCACGCCGCGGTCACGCCGCGGTCACGCCGCGGTCACGCCGCGGTCACGCCGTGATTTGGCCCTGCTCCAAGACGACACCCTGCGGCGGTTACTCCTCCTTAGAGAAACATTGAATGGTTAGCTCTATAATTTTTCGTATTTCCTCATTCCTAAACTATATCTCCTCTCAGCGCTGCCTCTCATCCATCTTTCCACAAAACGTGCATAGCAGGTGGTACAAAGGCTCAATTCAACTGAAAACATTGGTTTGGAATTGTCTGACATATTTTATTCCTCTAGGTATTCCTACACATGTCCACATCAATCATATCTGGCCTCTAGATACTGTTGGCATGCCCACTTCCCTTACTCCATGCCACTATAACGCCTCCCAGGGACTGCTTCAGGGGGGCTCTCCTTATGCCCAGGCCTAGCCATGCCTCCCTGATCAGCAGTCATCCCCTACTCCTTTTCCCCCTCCCTTTTAGCTCACTGCTTCCATCCTGATCACTGCTGCCAACCAGATCCACCGCTTCATCCGATCTCACCACCTCAGCATCAACAGCTTCCGTTCCACAAAAATTCCCAGTCGAAATCATACTCAAACCACCTGCATCCACCACTTCAACCTCTAAATAACTCCCAACCTTCAAGTCTGTTTTTAGCCTCTCAAAAAATGCAGCAACCATTGGCTGAGTGGGCAGTGTCCAGGGCACTCCCGTGGCCCCCTGCACCTCCACCATTTTCTGGCTGCTCTCATTAGACTTTGCACGATCCAGACTCACGTTACTCCTATCATTGACACCATAACTGAAAGCCTGATCACAGTATTAGGAGGGGTCGCCCCTCCATCCTGGAAGTCCAAAAACCCCGCGTCCCATCACGATATTGATGATTCTGTAAAACGTTTCCTCTCTACCATTGAACGCTCGACGCAAATCATTCTGATCAACAGTTCAAAGGAAATAGAAGACAAGTACATAGATTTGTTTTCTGTTCTCACAGCTAAGAAGGTCGTGCCCGTCGGTGCCCTCGTCCACGAAGGAGGCCATGATGAAGGAGCGGACGACACCCTGCGGCGGACCGGGCCAACACGTTGTGGTCACGCTGCGGTCACGCCGTGATTTGGCCCTGCTCCAGGACGACACCCTGCGGCGGTTACTCCTCCTTAGAGAAACATTGAATGGTTAGCTCTAATTTTTCGTATTTCCTCATTCCTAAACTATATCTCCTCTCAGCGCTGCCTCTCATCCATCTTTCCACAAAACGTGCATAGCAGGTGGTACAAAGGCTCAATTCAACTGAAAACATTGGTTTGGAATTGTTTGACATATTTTATTGTACATCTATCACATAATATTTGTTCAGTAATTCTTCTTTTTCTTCATCCTCTTCACATGTTGTCCGAACCAGATCATCCTCATCCTCTGCACATGTCGTCTGAACCGGATCAGCCTGTTGTGATAGAAATTCAATGTCTGCTTTTGACTGAATTTCACACCAAACCAAGAGAAAGAGATAATAAATGAGTCAAACAATCAGACAAATGGTTTAGGTTCTTTTTCCTCTGCTCACTACACCTATGACTCTAAAACTCTGGATGCCACTGGCACTGCTATAAAAACCAGAAAACTCTCCACTAATCTAAACGTCATTCATACCACTGGTTGTCCTATAAAAAGTAGGAATCCTCATATTAGTCTAAAGTCTCTTTAGGCTAAGGCACAAACAAAACACACTAACATTGATAAACAAGGTACCTTGACACTGGAACCTATAAAACATACAAAAGGAAGCACAACCTCTGTACAAGACCCCACGCTAATGCAGGCACATTTTGAACCCATCGGGCAGAGGCCCCTTCCATTAGATCTGGACGCTATCAAGATGCAGAATATAGATGATTCAAAGGACCCAGGTACACCTACTCTTCATTCTATTAATTTAACTTTTGTTGGTGCTAAATCTGTAGATAATATGAACTATTATGAACAGCCTGTATCCCTGTTATCTAACCAAAATACCATTTCGTTGATGCTATATAACATGAACATTACAAACTCAATTAAGAATGCTTAAAGAAATGAACCAATAAAGAAGAACTCTGGCAGGGGGACAAGCAGGGGGCAGGGTGGGGGGGGGGGGGGCTGGCAGGGGGCAGGGGGGGCTGGCAGGGGGACAAGCAGGGGGCATGGGGGGGGGGGGCTGGGGGGCATGGGGGGGGGGGGGCTGGGGGACAAGCTGGGGGCCAGGGGGTGGGGGCTGGCAGGGGGGCAAGCAGGGGGCAGGGGGGGCTGGCAGGGGCAGGGGGGGGGGGCTGGCAGGGGGACAAGCAGGGGGTGGCAGGGGGGGGGGGCTGGCGGGGGGACTAGCAGGGGGCAGGGGGGGGGGGGGCTGGCAGGGGGCAGGGGGGGGGGGGGCTGGCAGGGGGGGGGGGCTGGCAGGGGGACAGGGTGGGGGGGTGCTGGCAGGGGGACAAGCAGGGGGTGGCAGGGGGGGGGGGGCTGGCGGGGGGACTAGCAGGGGGCAGTGGGGGGGGGGGGGCTGGCAGGGGGGGGGGGGGCTGGCAGGGGGGGGGGGGGCTGGCAGGGGGACAGGGTGGGGGGTGCTGGCAGGGGGACAGGGGGGGGGGGGCTGGCAGGGGGGGGGGCTAGCAGGGGGCAGGGGGGGGGTGTCCAGGCAGGGGGGACTGGTAGGGGGCAGGGGGGGGGGGATGGCGGGGGGACTAGCAGGGGGCAGGGGGGGGGGGGGCTGGCAGGGGGCAGGGGGGGGGGGGGCTGGCGGGGGGACTAGCAGGGGGCAGGGGGGGGGGGGGGGCTGGCAGGGGGCAGGGGGGGGGGGCTGGCAGGGGGTAGGGGGGGGGGCTGGCAGGGGGGGGGGGGCTGGCAGGGGGACAGGGTGGGGGGTGCTGGCAGGGGGACAGGGGGGGGGGGCTGGCAGGGGGGGGGGCTAGCAGGGGGCAGGGGGGACTGGTAGGGGGCAGGGGGGGGGGGGTGGCGGGGGGACTAGCAGGGGGCAGGGGGGGGGGCTGGCAGGGGGCGGGGGGGGGGGGGGCTGTCAGGGGGGGGGGGGGCTGGCAGGGGGACAGGGTGGGGGGTGCTGGTAGGGGGACAGGGGGGGGCTGGCAGGGGGGGGGCTGGCGGGGGGACTAGCAGGGGGCAGGGGGGGGGGGGGCTGGCAGGGGGCAGGGGGGGGGGGCTGGCAGGGGGGGGGGGGCTGGCAGGGGGACAGGGTGGGGGGTGCTGGCAGGGGGACAGGGGGGGGGGGGCTGGCAGGGGGGGGGGGGGCTCGCAGGGGGCAGGGGGGACTGGTAGGGGGCAGGGGGGGGGCTGGCGGGGGGACTAGCAGGGGGCAGGGGGGGGGGCTGGCAGGGGGCAGGGGGGGGGGGCTGGCAGGGGGGGGGGGGCTGGTAGGGGGACAGGGTGGGGGGTGCTGGCAGGGGGACAGGGGGGGGGGGCTGGCAGGGGGGGGGGGGCTAGCAGGGGGCAGGGGGGGGGGGACTGGTAGGGGGCAGGGGGGGGGGGCTGGCGGGGGGGGGGGGGCTGGCGGGGGGCAGGGGGGGGGGGCTGGCGGGGGGCAGGGGGGGGGGGGGGGCTGGCAGGGGGCAGGGGGGGGGGGGCTGGCAGGGGGCAGGGGGGGGGGGGGCTAGCAGGGGGCAGGGGGGGGGAGGTAGTTGTTCATACTCAATTTTCAGAAACAAGTCATCTTCATTTGTGGATAACACAACCCGATCAATGAGGGTGGAATTAAGGTCCACTTCTAGAAGAACTCTAGCAAAATGCACATTATTCTAGCAAAATACCCATAATGTGCCTCCTCAGTTGCTCTATCCATTTTGATGGGAATGCCAATTGTAGATGTAATGTCAAATAATATCCTGGGGGGGGGGGGCTGGGTGCAGGTGGTACTGGGGGTGCAGGGGGGTGTCAAGGGTGGGGAGTGGGTTTGGGGGGGGGGTCTGTCCATGGGGTGTCTAGGGGGTCCAGTGAGGGGGGGGGGGGCGTTTGTCCTGGGGTGTCCAGGGTCTGGGGGGGTCTGTCCTGGGGGGTCTGGGTTTGGGGGGGGTCTGTCCTGGGGTGTCCACTTTTAGCATGAATTGATACCATTGCTGCATGCAACTTCCAGCTCTAAACCAGATCTGTTTTCATCTCTAAAATATATGCTTTGTGAGCACACTTACCCCATGGATTGTGTCTCCACTTCTTTAGGTTTGTTCTCTTCTTCACAACCCAAAACACAACCTGTTTTTCCTTGGACAGCTTTACCACCAAGGATTTTTCTTTTCACTATAGGTTGATTTTTCTTTCTCCAAATCACCTTGCTGCTTGGACTGTCCCTGCAAGCATAAGCATTTTCAGTACATACCTTGCCTTGGGGCACCCCTTTCACATGAATCCTTCTAGTTTTAGGATCATGTGAGTTCTTCTCATGCTTCCAAGCCCTTTTTGTGTCTTTCCAGGAGGTTTGTGCTTTAGAACTAGTCTTGGATTTTTTTTACATTACTCTCAGCATAGGAGTTTTCTACATGTAGCCCCTGAAATCTGTTCCTCAAAGGAACATATTTTTCGTTGTATTCATGTTGATTTCTTCCATTAATCCCTACTGAATGCTTGTATCCTGCAATTGTCGCGGATGAGGATTTTGTTGGATTGGTGTTGCCCGATCCGGTTGGGCCGAATGCTTGTGGCCCGCAACTGTAGCAATGCTGACTACTGTAGCAATGCTGACCGACAGGGGGGGTGTCCAGCAGGGGGGGTTGTCCAGCAGAGGGAGGGGGTGTCCAGCAGGGGGGTGTCCAGCAGGGGGAAGGGGTGCTAAACATGGTCTGTAAATCTGATGTAGTTCAGTCTGTTCCTGTCTTATCTCATGCTGCTAAACATGTCAGAATTGGTGAATTGGTACCTGTTAAACCCGAATCTGGCAGTGCTGAAGATGTTGTGGTTATCAGATCAGATAAACTTGGTTATCAGATCAGGGGGCAGGGGGACTAGCAGGGGACTGACAGGGGGCCTAGCAGGGGACTGACAGGGGGCCTAGCAGGGGGCAGGGGGGGGCTGGCAGGGGGACAAGCAGGGGGCAGGGGGGGGGATGGCAGGGGGACAAGCAGGGGGCAGGGGGGGGGGGCAGGGTGGGGGGGGGGGGCTGGCAGGGGGCAGGGGGGGGGGGGCTGGCAGGGGGCAGGGGGGGGGGGGCTGGGGGGGGGGACAAGCAGGGGGCAGGGGGGGCTGGGGGGGGCAAGCAGGGGGCAGGGGGGGGGGGGCTGGCAGGGGGACAAGCAGGGGGAAGGGGGGGGGGGGCTGGCAGGGGGGCAAGCAGGGGGCAGGGGGGGCTGGCAGGGGCAGGGGGGGCGGGGGCTGGCAGGGGGACAAGCAGGGGGGGGGGGGGCTGGCAGGGGGACAAGCAGGGGAAGGGGGGGGGGGGCTGGCAGGGGGGCAAGCAGGGGGCAGGGGGGGCTGGCAGGGGCAGGGGGGCGGGGGCTGGCAGGGGGACAAGCAGGGGGGGGGCTGGCAGGGGGACAAGCAGGGGGGGGCTGGCAGGGGGACAAGCAAGGGGCAGGGGGGCTGGTAGGGGGACAAGCAGGTGGCAGGGGGGGGGGGGGCTGGCAGGGGGACAAGCAGGGGGGGCTGGCAGGGGGACAAGCAGGGGGCAGGGGGGGCTGGCAGGGGGACAAGCAGGGGGGGGGGGCTGGCAGGGGGACAAGCAGGGGGGGCTGGCAGGGGACAAGCAGTGGGCAGGGGGGGGGGCTGGCAGGGGGGGGGACTAGCAGGAGGGTGGCAGAGGGGACTGGCAGGGGGTACTGGCAGGGGGGGACTGGCCGGGGGTGGCAGGGGGGGTGTCCAGGGTGTGTCCAGGGGGTTTTTTTATGGATTTGGACACCCTATAGCCACGGTTTTAAACCGTGGCTATTGATTTATTGCCACGGTTGTAAACCGTGGCTATAGACATAGTGCCACAGTTTTAAACCGTGGCTATAGATTTTGTCCGGCCTTTAGTATAGCCACGGTTGAAACCGTGGCATTAGGTATACAGCCACGGTTTAAACCGTGGCTATAAACCTATAGCCACGGTTTGGACCGTGGCTATAGAGTTAAAGCCACGGTTCCAAACCGTGGCTATAGGTCTAGGCCTATAGCCACGCCAAACTTGGCCACGGTTCGCCAAACCGTGGCTATTACCTATAGCCACGGTTTGAGGGCCTATAGCCACGGTTTAGAACCGTGGCTATAGCCCGAATTTCCAGTAGTGTTACTTTTTTTCCATAGGCCTTCTCTCTCAAACTAAACTAGATACAGTAATGGAATTCTCTTTTAGGCTCTCTATTTACCAGTTTTCTGAAACTAAGATACGATAATACATTCTAATCATTTAACTACTCAATAAATTCTAAGATAATTTATATATAATTCTTATAACCAACCCTTCAATTCCATGGTCTAGATCAAATATCATTCCACTCCTCTTTTGAAATATTTCAACGCTCCCCACAAAGATTTACTGTAGCTATTATGTGGAATTCAAATAGAGTAATCCCCTGAAATAACATAAAAGATTTCCTCCTTTTAAATTCTATTTAGACATTCTAGATATTTTGGAAACAACCTCTTCAGTACAAAACTTCCAGTTTTATGGTGTGGTCTTCTAAAATATAGCATTTTCATAGTATGATACCCTTATTCATGAAATTATGTCTAGTCAAAAATCAGATCGATAAAATCCATTAAATAAATCTCTTTTAGTTCTACCAAATATCATATATTTAAATTTCCAATTCACCTAATGTTTTAAACCATTCATGGAATTGTCTAAGAATCCACGACATGGACCAAAATTCCTAATTCAATCCAACTTTCCACATCTAAATATAATTTCATCATGGTCTAATTATTCATGGAACAAACCTATTATTTCTCTTGAAAGGTTTTAAAAGAATTATACTTCATGATTTATAGGATACTAAAATTCTAGAATCATTAAAATTTCCCAATCTCCCTTCATAGAATGATGGTCATCTCGTGTAACGTTCTTCTCACTTGTACTTTAAGTCTGTGCCTATTATAATGTGTAATGTTCTCAATAGTGCAAGTATATCCACTATATAACTACTGAAATCCACCCAATCATCTTTTTAGCATAACTAATTATGTAATGATGTGTACTAAAAACCTCTAAATCTTATAAAGTAGAATATATTACATTTCAAATGGAAACTTCTTATGTTTATTCCCTAAAGAATATTATGCATAGGCCCTTATGAGGGACTTAGCCAAATTCATGATCCTTAGGCTATGACACAACATTTATGCCATGACATGTAACATAGTGAACCAAACCTTTTTCATATAAAATTTCATGATTTTAAGCATAATTATACATTAGAGTACAATCTAAGGATTGTTAAGCCTAGTGTCTTAGAAGACTAGGTAAATAAAACATAAAATATGGGGCTAAAAAACACTACTTTATTTAATCTCCATAATGAGCTCCTAACTTCCTTTGAGACCTTAAATCTGCACAGGGTACCCTACGGAACACATGGAAAAAGGGATGAGCTTAAAATCCCTGTAAGGGACAGAACATAAGGATACGTCTTAAGCACATGAGTTGGGAGAAATTATATAACAATATCTAAAGCATGGAACATATAAAATCGTATCATATCAGCATGTGATAATATAAACATGGAATCATATAAATGTGGAAGAATCATAGAACATTTGTTTAGTATGGGTCAAGGCTAACCATCTATCTCATTTCCCATTTTAGTATGGGTCAAGGCTATCCGCCAATCTCGTTTCACATCACATCTCATGAGACTTAACTTTACCCAATGCATTGGAGCACTATCTAGGCGCATCCATCTCAAAATTTTTGTGAATATTCTTTCCACATAAATATTCTTACCACATAAATATTCTTTCCACATAAATAATCATAAATAATCAACCATAAAAAAACATAAGGGCACCCAAGGAAAGAATTGGGTACCATAATTATGACATAAAGCATAACCAATGAGCATATCATGAAAGTGACCATGAAAGAAAGGGATTAGAGCACACATGGACGTTAATAGGTTAAAATTGGAATATAAAATGGTAAGAAGTGTCAAATATAAGTGACAACATATAAGAAATTTATTTTGGAAATATTAGAATTAAAACATTTTTGTGCGGTTTTAAGGAAAATACTATAGAGATTTTCAAATAGAAAAAAGGGAATTATTTTATATAAAACCATAATTGAACCAAGAAGGTTTTAATAATAAAAATAATGATTTTATAAATAAAATTATGTCTTAAAATATAGGATAAAGTGCACTTTAAATTTGGGTAAAAGTTCGGGAAGTTCCCTTAAAATGAGTGTGCTTATGGGGAAGTATCGAGGAGGGATTCACTTAAAAGCATGTATATCCCCAAAAGAGAGTGAGATATGGGTCATGGAACATGATTTTGTAGAATATAAATAGAATTTTTATTTTTTACATTAAAATAAAAGACAACTACATTTTGGTAAAAAGAAAGATAGAGTAACCCAATGGAATAAAGGAAGTTCAGGTAGAATTCATTATGGTTTATGGACATGGTATCAGTTGTAACTAAGAGGGCTTGATGAGAGAGAAAAGGGGTTTCTCATTACTTATAAATAAATAGTGAAGTATGAGTGATGTGTGTAAACATACCCCATCATTTTCTATTACACCTAAAAAGGCATAGCATAGAGGACAATCTTGATTAAGAGTGAAATAGAGAAGATCCCTTACCTTAAATCTGTTTGTGTCATACAATTGTTATTAAAGACCTGAATAAACATATTAAGATTATTAATTAATAAGTCCATAACCTCTTCTATATGTAATTTATTTATTATAACCCCTTTTAGTTCATTCAAGGTCTTTTTGATTAGTTATAAGGTTCAATTTCATTGTTCGGGCTCGTTTGTTTACTTAGTTTTAAAAGATCGATTTAGTTATATTCATGTTTGGATAAACATATAAGATAAAAGTGGTTTTCCAAAATTGAATTTATATGCTATTATTGAAACTACAGGAGATTACATGGTTTTAAATTTAATTTGGTAACTTATATTGAAGTTGAACTATTATATAAAACCATAGTGACAACCGTTTTTGTTAATTGGTGGATTTGATTACAAAGAACATGTTTTGCTTTATAACTTAATACCATTTATACAAAATGATTATAGAACTAAAAATAGAATATATTAAATATATAATAATCTGGTTAAACCATAACACAAATAGTTTCATGACCAGAATTAATGATTATAATAGAAATTGATAAATCGTTGTCCTTAAATGTGCTAAATTAGCATATCTCAAACGGTGCTTTCATTTCTTTCAAATAAAGGGTGGGGAAAGGAGAGAAGATAATGAAATATCCCATTAGCATGAAAAAATTCTATTACATGTATGTTACTTTATTTTTCATACTATTTTGGTAAAGGGGGGTGAGAAAAGAAACAAAAAGAAAAGAACTTAAAAGAAATGAAGGAATTGGAAAGAGAAATTTACCTCTTGAGATTTCCTCCTTTGAGAACATCTTAAGGGGAGAGGTTTTGGTATTTTGAAGAGGATAGGAGATTTTGGACGTGGGGTAAGTTCTTGGGAAGATATTTGGGCAGAATATTGGGAAGGTACAAGGCTTGAGAGGAGTGAAGAGAAGAGGGAATTAAGGGGGATTTTTATAGTGGAGGAGAGAAGAGATTTCTCAATATAAAATTACATAATTTATTATTTCCCCAAAAGAAAAGGAATAGTGAGTCTTACATGACCAATAGTAGTAATTTTATCATGTGATCCTGAACCAATTGGCCTTACATCAGCAGAACATCATGCATGACTCTATAATTAGCTTATTTATCTTATTTTTGTAAATTATGGTATTTCACTATTCATCAAACATTCAAGTATTTCAGAAAAATCCAAAAAATTCACCCCATCCATTTTTTGACGTGTAGAACTCAAAAATGGAGTCCATTTTTCAAAAATAATTTTCTACATATGATTATTTTAATATTTAATGAAAATCATAATTTATTATTGAAAACTAGTTTTAAAACATTCATTTACTTATTCTAAAATATTGGTATATCATATTTTCAACTTGAATATTATTTTTATACTATAATAGGTAAGGTTACTATTCATTCAATTATATTAATATTCATAAGGGTATGTTACTATTTATAAGGGTAGGTTACTATTCACAAAAAATTAAGTTTTTCTCATCAGACTCTAAATAACTTACTAATTGCAACATTGTATGTCAGATTTTCAAAATTCCAAATACAGAAGTGTCAAATTTATCTTTAAAGGTCACTTATCACTTATTAGTTCATTATAAGAAAGGAATTTCCATTGAAAAACATTGGGTCGTTACATTCTTCCCCCCTTATGAAATTTCACCCTCGAAATTTCGTTTTACATTCCAAGACAAAAATTGGTGTGGGTACTTTTCCTTCATTAATTCCCTTAATTACCATGTTGCCTCTTCGTACTTATGGTTTCACTATATTACCTTGACCATATGAGTAGTCTTGTTGTGTAGAACTTTGTCTCTACGATCCAAGACTTCACTGGCTGCTCCTCGTAAGAGAGATCGTCCTCTAACTGTACCACCTCTGAAGAGAGTACATGTGAAGGGTCTGGTATGTACTTCCTTAAGAGGGATACATGAAAGACATCATTTACTTTCAACATGGTAGGTGGAAGTGCCAGTCGATATGTCACAACTCCAACTTGATCAAGGATATATAAAGGGCCTATGTACCTAGGACTTAACTTCCCTTTCTTTCCAATCATCATGACCTTATTCTATAGACATATGCGTAGAAATACCATGTCTCAAACTTTGAACTCAAGGTCTCGCCAACAATTATCTACATAACTCTTTTGTCGACTTTGGGCTACATTGATATGCTGTTGAATGGTTTTCACCTTCTCTACCTCTTCTTTAACCATTTCAGGTCCTACCAGCTTACACTCACCAACTTCATCCCAACACGCTGGTGTTCTGCACCTTTTCCCATAAAGGGCTTCATATGGTGCCATTCAGATGCTTGAGTGAAAACTGTTGTTGTAGGAGAATTCAACTAGTGGAAGATGTTGGTCCCATCCTCTTTTTAATTCCATAGAAAATTCTATCAACATTTCTTCTAGTGTCTGAATAGTCCGCTCAGATTGGCCATCAGTTTGAGGATGATAGGCCGTAATGAAGTTCTGTTCAGTGCTTAGAGCATGTTAAAGACTTTTCTATAACTTCAAGGTGAATCTTAGATCATGATCAGATACAATAGACAGTGGCACTCCATGTAGCCTTACCACTTCTTTGATGTAAATCCGTGCAAGTTAATCCAATGAGAAGTTCTCTTGAATCACGATAAAGTGAGTTGTCTTTGTAAGATGATCCACAATGACCCATATAGCATTGTTTCCTCTGGATGTCCTTGGAAGTTGAGTGAAAAAGTCCATGATAATGTTCTCACACTTCCATACTGGTATGGGTAGTGGTTGCATCATCCCCTTATACTTTTGTCTCTCAGCCTTCACTTGCTGACATACCAGACACTTTGATGTATATTCAACAATCTCTCTTTTCATATTGTCCCACCAAAAGTTTTCTTGGAGATCTCGATACATCTTTGTGCTTCTTGGGTGGATAGAGAAGGTCCGAATATGTGCATCATTCAATAGCACCTTCTTTATATCTGGATCGGTTGGTACACATAATCGTGACCCAAATCTTACTACTCCTTCCTCATCAATTTTGAAATCAGAGGATTTCCCATTTTTAATAGCTTCCACCTTTTTCTGAATTTCCACATCTTTTCTTTGAGCACCCTTTATTTTCTCCAAGAGGGATGGTTAAGCAATCATTTGTGAAAGGATTGATGGTTTTCCTCCCTTAATGATTCCCATGTACATCCTTTTCAAATCTATGAATATTGTATCCTTTTCAATTCTCATCATTGATAAAGATGCAGGATCCTTTCTACTTAGAGCATCTTCCACCTTGTTTGCCTTACCAGGATGGTAGTGGATTGAGTAGTCATAATCCTTGATGAGATATATCCATCTTAGCTGAAGCATATTAAGCTATTTCTATGTGAATATATATTTTATACTCTTGTGGTCAGAATATATCTCACACTTCTCCCCATGGAGATAATGCCACCAGATTTTCAACTCAAAGATCACTTCCACCAACTCTAGATCATGCGTAGGATAGTATTTCTCATGTATTTTTAGATTCCTTGAGGCATAGTCTATAATTTTATCATTTTGCATCAATACACAGCCTAATCCCTTCTTTGAATCATCACTATACACCACAAAGAGTTCTCCACTTGTAGGGAGTGTGAGTACGAGCATAGTGATTAGCCTCATTTTCAACTCCTTGAAACAGTCTTCACATTCTTGTGTCCCGAAAAACTTTACTCCCTTCCGTTTTTAGCTTGGTCATTGGGTTTGACAATCGTGAAAAGTTCTTCACAAATCGTCGATAATACCCAGCTAGACTAAAAAATCTACGGATCTCCATTATAGAAGTTGGACTAGGCCACTCTTCAATTGCCTTTATCTTGAAAGGGTTCACAGATATCCCTTTGCTGGTGATAACATTCCCTAAGAATGATACTTCCTCCATCTAGAACTCACATTTACTAGAATTTACATACAAATTCTCCCTTTGTAAAGTCTTTAACACAGTATTCAAATTATCCTCATGCTCATCCTTGCTCTTGGAGTATATCATAATATCATTAATAAAGACTACCACAAATTCTTGAGGTAATCTATAAAGACTCAATTCATTAAATCCATGAAAATTGTTTGAGCATTAGTGAGTCCAAAGGGAATAACTGTGAACTCATAGTGTCTATACCTCGTTCGAAAGACAGTCTTGGTAATATCTTCCTTACTCACCTTTAATTGGTGATACCCCAACTGAAAGTTCACCTTAGAGAAATAACTGGCCCTATGAAGTTGATTGAACAATTCATCTATCCATGGAATGGGATACTTGTTCTTTATCATGATTTTATTGAGCTCACGATAATCAATGAAGAGGAGCACTGATCCATCCTTCTTCTTGACTAAGAGGACTAGCGCACCCCACAGTGAAGCACTCAGGTGTATAAAACCCTTCTCCATATGTTCCTGTAACTGCCTTTTCAGTTCTTCTAGCTCTATGGTGGCCATTCTGTAAGGTGTCTTTGATATAGAAAAAGATCCAAGAATAAGTTCAATTGAGAACTCAACCTCTCAGTCAAGAGGAAGACCATGAAACTTTTTAGGGAATACATCAGTGTAATCCCTCACGATGGTCATGTCTTCAAGCATGATTCTCTTATTTGTCTCAATAATTTGAGCTAGATATTCGTTATCACATGGAAACAATATCCACACATGAGATGAGGATTCTAAAAGAGATTCATCTTCCTCCTTACACTTGTAAAGAATCATAGGATGCTTTGGGATGTGAAAAGTGATCTCCCATTCCCGACAGTTGATGTTGGCTTTGTATAAATATAGCCATTCCATGCCCAAGATAGCATCTAACTCTACTAAAGGAAGTATGATGAGATTTGATGGGAGGTTCAGTCCACAGACGTTAATTGGGGAGGAGTTATAAACCATGGATGCAATTATTTTCCCATTCGCTGTTCTCACAGATAAATTTTCCTCCAAATTTTGAGGTGGTGTTTTAATAGTTCTACTAAACTTTCAAGATATGAAATAATGCATAGATCCAGAATCAAATAGTACGTCCACTATTCTTTAATGAATAACAAGCATACCTGTCACCACATTTTTTTTCTGCTTCACATCAGCAGTAGTGATAGAATAAGCCCTTCCTTGTTTCCTTGGAGGTTGTTATTGATTGACTATGACAACCCTCGGCTTAGGAAAATTGTTCGCATAATGCCTATGCTCCTTGTAGTTGTAACACTGCACTATCGGCTGAGTGTTGATCTAAACCTTCTTTTCTTCTTCAACATTAGTGGGATTTTTCATATCCATTCGTCAGTTCTTGGCTAGATGACCAAACTTTCCACATTTGAAGCAATTCTTGGTTCCCTTCAGATAGTTACCAGGTTGCTTCTTCCCAAAATTTTTGAAAAGGGAAAAGTAAGGCTTCTTTGCATCATGGGAATTGTTTGATGAACCACCCATGTTGTTATCCATTTTCTGCTTCTTGTTAATGGGCCCATGATGTAGAAAGTTTGTACCCTATACCCAACTTTTTTTGTACTTTGATTACCCCTACATGTATTCATTTTATTATAATACAAGTGTTTATCTTACCATAATAGCGTAGATACTTCTGCATCCACTTTGTTTATGGAAATTTTCTTAGATTACCTATCACATCAAAGGGTTATAGTAGATCCTAGGGTATAATGATAACCCTGAGATGCCATGATAGTAATCTTAAAGTAACGTCCTATGTTCTAGTCACATCATTCTGAAAGGACATAGATGATGTGTGAAAATCAGGTGCTGGGGGCTCATAAGCATTGAGATTTCTTCTCATGAAGTTCGCACTTGATGATCTCTAGTATTTGAGATCATAAGGATAGACCTGCATAATAGGAACACCACATGTTTTAGGTGTCATTGGTAGTTCCTATCTACAAACATGTGTAATGGTCTTTAGACTTGAGATCATTGCCAATGGATGTCATTTAATTACGTACATTTTATGCAATGTGAAAAGCATGGAGACAAAGTCATGGAGAGGTAGTTTGTATTGGGTACATAATTAATAGCATGACATTGATTGAATGATCGAGAAAGGATTTGTCCCTTTTGATTTTAGGAAGAGATATCTCGGGCCTGGTTGATTAGGATGGTTTCACCTTCATTAAATCCATGGCCACAGATGTGGAAGGTAAGACCATCTGGACAAATCAACAAACCAAATAAAGAAAAATAAATAATGATGACACTAGTATGCATTTTGCTTTATTGATATATCAATGATGAAGAGATTATATTACACAAACCGTGTTCGTAGGAAGGCAGTTGTTGTTTGACATTGCCTTATCTCTATAGGGGCCTTGATGGGTTTCTAGACACCGCTCTAGGTTGGTGGATATTATTCACTTCTATTGAGGTAATGGACTAGAGGGTCACACACAATAATGCCTTGAGAATTTGTCCTATTATGAGAATAGGAATATAGAACTTTGTGGGCCCCAATAAATGGTCCGAGCACTATCCAAGTTCTATGGATCACCAAAGAATAAATAAATTCATTAATTATTCAATTTTTGAATAATTCATTGAATTTATTTATATCATGTATTTACAAGTTATATAGTAAATACAAGTATTAATAATAGTCGAATGGATTTTAATATCCCAGGTTCGTTTAATATTAGCGGGAGGTGTGAGTTGAGTTAAAGACTCAAATTTATCATGTAATATATTTAAATATTATAAGTAAGTGATAAATTATAAATATTATTTATGGCATAATTTTATTTGTCATAAATAATTATTTATAACACTTATATAGCAGACGTTTGTTACACGGGCCTGGGTGTAAATACCCATAAATTTCAAGGAAATTTTTTTCTTCAATTCTTTGGGATTTTATGAGTACACAGTTTCTGACAGCACCTGATTCCGAGGCCCAGTGTTCCCGGAATCAATTTCTGAAGTTTAGCTTAGGTACGTTCAGTGAACGAACGAGCAAGTTTTTCTATCTTTTGAACCGGTGATCAGAATTGAAATCTGAGGGCACCGATGAAACCGCATCGCCGGTAATTGCTTAAGAGGACTTTTGCTGTAGATGCGTTTTCATGAGAGAAGGAGTTAAAAATTGTGCTTTAAAAAAGAAAAGAATAAAAATTTGGAACAATTTTTATTCTTTGACTATGGCGGTTTTATCTTACATGGGGGAGTTAGGGTGGGACCCACTAGCATCCGAACTACCCATGTGAGAATAAATGTGAACTGGGGCCCGCACGATCCCCAACCCTTCACATAACTTAAACCCCTTGTATTTAATTGGGTAACTCCCCACTCTCCCACATTAATTCATGCCAACACACACTTAATCAATTAATTGAATTAAGTGTTTAAATTTTGTAATTTGAATGCATGGAATGTTTTAATAAAATAAGAGGAGCCTTATTTTATTAGTGGGTTGGCTTGTTGTGTTGATAATTAGAGGAGAGATCTCTAGTTCCTTTTGAAGAACTTCTTCTTCAATGAAGAACACCAACTCTCCAACGAAGAACGTCGACTCGGCGGCTCGGTTTCTCCATCCTCTTCTTCCTCTGCGACAAGGGAGGAGACACCGATGACAACGGAAACGACACCATCATCCACGACGCTTGACAACTGTGAACTTCCTTCGAGGTAGGGGTGTGTTTTTATTTGAGAAATGCTGATTCTTCCTTCCATGTTTGTTTCTCTTGACCCGCTTGCTACCAAACTAACGCGGAAGGACCGGGCCAAACGAACACGGCCCGATCCCTCCACCGTTTTTGTGAATGTTTGGTGTGTTATTCGTGTTATTTATGGGTGACAAACACCGGATCATTGTGAGTTCATTGTCAGACTCAACGATCCCAAATTGAAGACCCAACATCACGACGTTGTAGTGGTGGTGTGATGACGATAGCGGGCGACAGATCAAACCGAAACGGGAAGGACCATCCCTTGAATGTTCTTCGAGCGGGTGAATCAAATCATGTTTTCAGAGCCGATCAGAGGCCTGAAAACACCGGAAATGATTACGGGACATCGAGGCGACTTAGTGTCCAAAGTTCCGTGATGAACGGACCATCAGAATGAAGAATGGACATCACGGGAGCCGCGCTGGCTGGAGGCCACATTTCTGGAAAATTGCAGAATACGCGGCGTGTACCTCTGACGAACACTCCGTGTAGTGTGGGCGTACTGCGGCTTGAGTTTCAGGTTTAGAAAAGTAACAAACGGCATGTGACCCCGGTCACACAACGTGTAATAACTACGCAGAATGGCAGAAGCAGCTTCGTGAGACATGGCGTGTATTCTGGGAAATACACGGACAGGGGCAGCAATACACGACCAAGAGGCACGGCGTGTATTCTCTTCATAGAAGTGCAGAAACAGGTTTGTGGGACTCAGCGTGTATCCCAGGGATACACAGATATGGGGTGGAGTACATGGGTATGTACTCCACCACACGGCCAGGCATGGCCAATGGCACGGGCTACCCCATGTACCAGTTACACGGTTTGGCGAACATGGGTTGAGGCTGTGTATGGGCACATGGACAGCATACACAGAGCCGACCCAGTTTCATGGACACGGCATGTAACCATACCACATGCCATGTACTTACTTCCTACATAACAGCCTTTCGAAATGGGCTGTTGGACATGGGCAATACCCAAGAACTGACTGCACGACGTGTACTGTATACCTACACACTGTGTACTTTTTGGTAAAAGGCTTGGCCATTTTGTACATTGTATCTTGGATATGTTTTGTTTGTATTGGCCCCCTATGACATGACGAACCTTCAAAATACATCAACTTGAGACTTCGTGGTAGTTGATGTATCGAACCCCCTTGGCTTGAGGAGCGGACCCTCCCGGAATTGAGCGTGCTATGTGCGGGAACCCTAGAGCTGGCTGCGACTATGACAACTACCATGCTGGGATCCTCCGTGGGTTTGACGATGATGACCACTGTACTTGGATCCTCTGTGGATTCGACAACGATGACGACTGTACTTGGATCCTCCATGGGTTCGGCAGCGACAACTACTGTACTTGGATCCTCCGTGGGTTCGACAGCGGTGACGACTGTACTTGGATCCTACGTGGGTTCGGTAGCAACAACTTCTGTACTAGGATCCTAAGTGGGTTCGACATAGGAGATGAATCGGAGGCTACATCTAATCATCTCCACCCTTATTCATGAGTAGTATACCTATGTGAGCTGAGTCTTGACTTTCAATCATTATCTTTGATATGATTGTCTTACTTTTCTGTGTAGATTGGGTTATGCTTTCTTGTGTGGACTGGGTTGTACTTGGGCTCGTGAGTTGGAGCAGAACTGGAATTGATGACTTAGGTATATGTATGGGAATATACCTAAGTATAATTGGTTGATACTTCGTATTTGTATCTTTACTTTGTGGTTTATCCTTTGTGAATTTGTGAGACCTTCGGGGGTCTCGGGGTCCCTACTGATTATCTTATACTCACCCCTGCACGGGTTATGCCCACACTACATTGTGTTGGTTGCAGACGACAGACAGCGCTGATCGTAGTTGAGGCTTGTGGTGCGGGATGATATCTGGTGGAGGACTATCAGGCGAGACGTACACGGTGCGGACAGACGGATTCGAGGAGCAGAGGAGACCATCTGTACCCACCCTTTAGGTGGGGTTTCCAGAGGTTGAATTGGTGGTTGCTGATTTACTTTCCAGCTGTTGTACTTTACTTTTCTCAGTTGTACTGTACTTTTCGTTGGGTATGTATACTGGCCCATTTACTTTCCATCACTTACTTTTGTACTCAGTTTACTTAGTGTTTACTTCAGCTTGCGTACTCTGTTGTTTTTGTTTTCTTATATAAAGGAAATTCCTTCCCTTCTATCGGGATTTACGCCTTTGGTGCTAGTCGCTCGCCCCTGGACTATGGAAGGCGGGCTTGGGGTAGTCACAACACGGGCCCTGAGGAAGGGTCATGAAAAATTGGTATCAGAGGAGTCGGTTCTACTGAAAAACTTTGGACTCTGATAATTTCTTCTGTGTGAAGCAATATTGTTTAGGGTATTGAGTGTGGTTATCATTCCAGGGAGTCCAGTGTTGGTGCGGCGGCCGACGTATCCATACACCAGGACCCAGACTTCTAATTTCCGACTCAGTGCACGAAAACATTGATTTCATGTGTGTTTTAAAAGTTTTCTTTGTGATTACTTTGTGTCAGATCACCAGGTATACTGTATTAACTGTGGCACACCTGTTTCTCTCAAGATGACCCCATGACGATAGCCAGCTAGGGTTCCGAGCTTTGTGAGAGATAGAAGCCCACCGAGCGATGAGGCCTCGGTGCAGGGCCCCATTACAGCGGAGGCACCGGTGGTACCTCTACTCGCAGTGCCACCGATTCCACCGGCCCTAGTAGCTGAGAGTGCACATTGCCTAAGTGCACTGCATGAGTTTCAGCGTTAGAGGCTGCCCAGGTTTCATGGAGAGACAGACCCTCAGGCAGCCGGGGATTAGATGAAAGCTATCATCTGAATCTTCAGATTAGTAGGGACACCAGCTGACCTCATGGTGATCCTTGCGGCGAGTCTTATGAAAACAGTAGAAGGTAGATGGTGGAGCCTGATGCTCCAAGTGCATGACGAGGCATCTTTACTTTGGACGGACTTCGAGAGCCTCTTCCGCTCGGAGTTCGTTCTAGCCACCCTCCGTGCAGTGCGCATTCAGGAGTTACTACAGCTGCGTCAGGGAAGCATGATAGTAGCCTAGTACTCGGTGAGATTTACTGATCTCTCGTGCTACTCCACAGACATGGTATGAGACCCATTCTTCCAGGCTCGGACCTTTGAGCAGGAACTGAGGCATGAGATCAGGGCTTCGATGATCTCCCTCAGCATTCCGATGCAGGCAGGAGTACTGGAGTGAGCCCTTCTTGTGGAGAAATTTCTTGCTGAGCCTTCACCAGTAGCGAGGCCTACTGTAGGGCGAAACATAACGGAGTCTTCTTCAGATGATAGTAGATAGGTGTCACAGAGGTCCAAGTAGACCAGGCCATCAGGTGGTCGACCTCAGGAAACTGGTTCGGAGGTGCGGGGCACACGCAGCAGAGCCAATCATACAAGAGGCAGACAATTCTATACATGCAGCGGGCAGGGCCACATGGCTCGTGACTGCCCAACCCACCATGTAGAGGAGCGACAGATGGTTAAGGGACCACCTAGGAAGAGGCAGAGGTTCGACCATGGCAGTCTGCATGGAGAAGGAGGACGAGGTAGAGGAGATGGCCGAGCAGCAGGTGGTGGACGACGCTTCGGGGCTCTACCACCACCACCACCAGGAGGTCCACCCCGACCACAGGGAGCTGGCGGACAGGGGCAGGCTCAGATCCAGGCAGTCGAGGCCTATGACCACGACGCACCTGAGATGATTTGAGGTACTATCTGTGTCTACTCCACCCTTTCTGTAGTTCTTATAGACACATGATCAAGTCATTATTTCATTGCTGCTGCCCTTGTTCGGAGCTCGGAGATTCCGACAGAGCCGTTGGATCGATCCTTACGGCTAGAGACTCTTACGAGAGTAGACTCAATGATTAAGCATTGGTGCCGGCAGAGTGAGATTACTCTAGGAGGCGAGAGCTTCGGATGGGATCTTCTTGTAGCGACGTCGAGGCCTTACGATGCCATGTTGGGCATGGATTGGTTATCTACAGTCCATGCTCAGATCAACTGTATTAAGCGCAAGGTGCGGTGTGTCCGCACCGATGGGAGCAGGTTCACCTTCACCAATGAGAAGGGAGCCTTTGCAGCGCAGGATGGACTCACGCAGAGGAGAGGACAACTGATCACCCATCAGTTGGCTAGTCTCATCCTAGGAGCAGTTGATGTGCGGAGTCTGAGTTTTCCTATTGTGGTGGATCAGTATGCGGACATTTTTCCTGATAACGTTCCAGGACTACCTCCTCATAGAGAGGTAGACTTCTATATTGACCTGTACCCCGGGACATCCCTGATATCTACTCCATCATATCGGATGGCTCCTGCTGAGCTTTGTGAGCTACGGGTATATCTAGAGGACTTGCAGGGCAAGGGATTCATTCGACCCAGTTTTTCACCCTGGGCTTCCCCGATTTTGTTCTCCAAGAAGGCGGACGGGAGCTTGAGACTGTGTGTCGACTACCGTCACTTGAACCAGGTGACCGTGAAGAACAAGTATCCACTTCTGAGGATTGACAACCACTTTGATCAGCTCAAGGGAGAATGCTGGTTCTTGAAGATAGACCTCAGGTCAGGTTATCATCAGCTCAGAGTTCGAGATGAGGATGTGTAGAAGATGGCCTTCAGGTGTCGGTATAGCCACTATAAGTTCTTGGTTATGCCTTTCGGCATAACCAACTCTCAAGTAGGGTTCATGAGTCTCATGAACAGGATCTTCCAGCCTTACCTCGATCGTTTTGTCGTAGTCTTCATCGACGACATTTTGATTTACTCGACTACTGAGGAGGACCATGCTTACCACTTGCGGGTTGTACTGGATACACTCTGAGAGCACCAGCTTTATGGTAAGATCTCAAAGTGCCAGTTCTAGATTCGGGAGGTCCACTTCTTAGGGCACATCATCTCTGAGGTGGTATTTTCGGTGGATCCTATGAAGATCAAGGTAGTACTAGCTTGGGAGCCACCCAGGAGCATGACTGAGGTGAAAAGTTTCCTAGGTCTGGTTGGGTACTATCGTAGATTCGTGCCATACTTCTCTAGAGTTGCAGTACCGCTTTCATCTTTGACAAAGAAGGAAAAAACCTTCGTGTGGACAGATAAATGTCAGCAGAGCGTCCAGGAGCTGAGATAGAGATTGACCAGTGCACCCATCTTGAGGCTACCGGAGGAGGGCGTAGGGTACGTAGTTTACTGCAATGCATCAGGGACCGGACTCGGGTGTGTCCTGATGCAGGAGTGGGAAGTGATCGCCTATGGTTCACGACAGTTGAGGCAACATGAGAATAAATATGCTACCCATGACATGGAGTTAGCAGTAGTGGACTTCGCCTTGAAGATGTGGCAGCACTATCTGATGGGCGAGCGCTTTACAGTCTACTCTGACCACCAGAGTCTCAGGTACATCTTCTCGCAGAAGGACCTGAACCTGAGACAGCGGCAATGGCTCGTGTTCCTCCAGGACTATGAATTTGAGATAGTCTATGCTGGACTGACCCTGGGGAGTCATCACTCGTAGGACCAGAGATAGTTCAGGCTACGATAGAGAAGGTGCAGATCATCCAGGAGTAGATGAGGAATGCTCAGAGCCAACAGAAGTCCTATGCTGATAGGAGGAAGAGACCACTAGAGTTCGAGGATGGTGACCACATTTTCTTACGGGTCTCACCTCGATGTGGATTACAGATATTTGGTTGGGGCAGCAAGTTATCTCTGCGCTTCATCGGACCATTCCAAGTTATCAGCAGGATAGACAATGTGGCTTATCGCCTGGATCTTCCACCTCAGTTGCACCAGGTGCACGACGTCTTTCACGAATCTCAGCTGAGGAGATACGTGCATGACCCGACACATATCATCGATCATGAAAAATGGACATCGATGACGAGGTGATATTTGCAGAGGTCCCGGTGGAGATCGAAGATCGACAGGAGCGGGTCCTACGTGGATAGTCTATTCCTCTAGTGTGCATCAGGTGGTAGCACGAGAACCTCCAGGAGAGCACATGGGAGTGGGAGGCTCAGATGCGTTCACAATACCCTCATTTGTTTCCCTAGGTTATGATGTAGCTTTACAAGGACGTAAAGCCCTGAGGTGGGAGTAATGTAAAGACCCATAAATTTCAAGTAAATTTTTTTCTTAAATTCTTTGGGATTTTACGAGTACACAGTTTCTGACGACACCTAATTCCGAGGCCCGGTGTGCCCGGAATCAATTTCCGAAGTTTAGATTGGGTACGTTCAGTGAACGAACGAGCGAGTTTTGCTATCTTTTGAACCAGTGCTCAGAATTGAAATCCGAGGGCACAGAAGAAACCACAGTGCCTGTAATTTCTTAAGAGGACTTTTTCTGTAGATGCATTTGCATGGGAGAAGGAGTTAAAAATTGTGGTTTAAATAAGAAGAGAATAAAAATTTGGAACAATTTTTATTCTTTGACTATGGCAGTTTTATCCTACATGGGAGAGTTAGGGTGGGACCCACTAGCATCCTAACTACCCATGTGAGGATAAATGTGAGGTGGGGCCCGCACGAGCCCCAAACCTTCACATTTCTTAAACCCCTTGTATTTAATTGGGTAACTCCCCACTCTCCCACATTAATTCATGCCAACACACACTTCATCAATTAATTGAATTAAGATTTTAAATTTTGTAATTTGAATGCATGGCATGTTTTAATAAAATAAGAGGAGCCTTATTTTATTTTTGGGTTGGCTTGTTGAGTAGAGAATTGGAGGAGAGATCTCTAGTTCCTTTTGAAGAACTTCTTCTTCAACGAAGAACGCAAACTCTCCGACGAAGAACGTCGACTCGGTGGCTCAGTTTCTCCATCCTCTTCTTCCTATGCGACAAGGGAGGAGACACCGACGATGACAGAAACGACGCCATCATCCACGTCTCTTGACAACCACGAACTTCCTTCTAGGTAGGGGTGTGTTTTTATTTGAGCAATGCTAATTCTTCCTTCCATGTCTGTTTCTCTTGACCCACTTGCTACCAAACTAACGTGGAAGGACCAGGCCAAACGAACACGACCCGATCCCTCCGACGTTTTTGTGAATGTTTGGTGTGTTCTTCGTGTTCTTCATGGGTGACGAACACCAGATCGTTTCAAGTTCATTGTGCGACGTAATGATCCCAAATTAAAGACCCAACATCATGACGTCCTAGCGGAGGTGCGACGACGATAGCCGGTGACGAATCAAACCGGAACGGGAAGGACCGTCCCTTGACCGTTCTTCGAGTGGGTGAATCAAATAGTGTTTTTGGAGCCGATCAGAGGCCTGAAAACACCAGAGATGATTACAGGACAAAGGGGAGACTTAGTGTCTGAAGTTTCATGATGAACGGACCGTCAGAACAAAGAATGGACATCACGGGAGGCACGCTGGCCGGAGGTGTCGTTTCTAGAAAATTGTAGAATACACAGTGTGTACCTCTAACGAACACGCTGAGCAGTGTGGGCATACTACGACTTGAGTTTCGGGTTTAGACAAGTAACACATGGCGTGTGACCTTGATCACACGATGTGTAATCTCTACGTAGAATAGCAGAAGCAGCTTCACGAGACATGGCGTGTATTCTGGAAAATACACGGAAACGGGCAGCAATACACGGCCAAGAGGCACGACGTGTATTCTCTTCATAGAATGGAAGAAGCGGCTTTGCGGGACTCGGCGTGTATCCCAGGGATACACAGACACGGGGTGGAGTACACGGGCATGTACTCCACCACACGGCCAGGCATGGACAGTGGCACAGGCTACCCTTTTTACCAGTTACACAGTTTGCAAAACACGGGTTGAAGCTGTGTACGAGCACATGGCCAGCATACATGGAGCCGACCCAGTTGCATGGACACAACATGTAACCATACCACACATTGTGTACTTAATTCCTAAATAACATCCTTTCGAAATGGGCCATTGGACACATGCAGTACCTGAGAACTGACTACACAACGTGTACTGTATACCTACACACCGTGTACTTTTTGGTAAAAGGCTTGGTCATTTTGTACACAATATCTTGGATACGTTTTGTCTGGATTATCCCCCTATGGCATGGAGGACCTTCAGAATACATCAACTTGATTTTTCATGGTAGTTGATGTATCGACCCCCTTGGCTCGAGGAGCGGACCCTCCCGCAATTGAGCGTGGTGTGTGTGGGAACCCTAGAGCTGGCTGCGACTGTGACGACTACCGTGCTGGGATCCTCCGTGGGTTCGACGACGATGACCATTGTACTTGGATCCTCCATGGGTTCGACAGCGACGACGACTGTACTTGTATCCTCTGTGGGTTCGGCAACGACGACTACTGTACTTGGATCCTCCATGGGTTCGGCAGCGGTGACGACTGTAATTGGATCCTACGCGGGTTTGGTAGCGACGACTTCTGTACTAGGATCCTACGTGGGTTCGACAGAGGAGATGAATCAGAGGCTACATCTAATCATCTCCACCCTTCTTCGTGAGTAGTATACCTGTGTGAGATGAGTTTTTACTTTTAATCATTATCTTCGATATGATTGTCTTACTTTCCTGTGTGGATTGGGTTATGCTTTCCTGTGTGGACTGGGTTGTACTTGAGCTCATGATTTGGAGCAGAACTGGAATTGATGACTTAGGTATATGTATGGGAATATACCTAAGTAGAATTGGTTGATACTTCATATTTGTATCTTTCCTTTGCGGTTTATCCTTTTTGGATTTGTGAGACCTTCGGGGGTCTCGGGGTCCCTACTGAGTATCGTATACTCACCCCTGCACGGGCTATGCCCGTACTACGTTGTGTTGGATGCAGACAACAGACAACACTGATCGTAGTTGAGGATTTTGGTGCGGGACGGTATCCAGTGGAGGACTTTCAGGCGAGACGTACACAGTGCGGACAGACGGATTCGAGGAGCAGAGGAGACCATATGTACCCACCCTTCAGGTGGGGTTTCCAGAGGACGACTTGGTGGTTGCTGCTTTACTTTCCCGTTGTTGTACTTTACTTTTCTCAGTTGTATTGTACTTTCAGTTGGGTTTGTATACTGGCCCATTTACTTTCCATCACTTACTTTTTTACTCAGTTTAATTAGTGTTTACTTCAGCTGGCGTACTCTGTTGTTTTTGTTTTCTTATATAAAGGAAATGCCTTCCCTTCTATCAGGATTTACGCCTTTGGTGCTAGTTGCCAGCCCCTAGCCTATAGAAGGCAGACTTGGGATTGTCATGGCATGGGCCTCGAGGACAGGCCGTGACACCGGGAATCCATACCATGTGTTTTAAACACTCCCTATATAAGTGAGAGAGTGTCTCTCCCATCTTAACTATTCATGTGTTAATATTTAGAGCTTCTCTCTCCTCTTAGAATCTAGAGATAGAGTCTCTCAAGAGAAGTAAGATATTCAAGTTCATCCATCTCAGATTAAAGCTTCTTCCCTTGTGGTGATCGTCACTACGCTGAAGTGAGCGTCTAAGATCCGCGCTAGCACCCAGATCTTGATGAACGACACATGAGCATATTCAAGAGGCATGTGTGGACGATCTAGAGGGCTTCGACGTCGGAGTCTTCGAGCAATGATCACCGCCGTCCTGCCGCGGACTTGCACACGTCAATTCCGAACTAGGTACATGTTCAGTTTATTTTTGTGCTCTGTTTAAACCTTGCGAGATCCTCGAACCAAACCAGGACAAGATCACTAGAGTTGACAGGGTTATGTCACTCTGGTGATGTATAAAATTTTAAATTCCTGGCCCACCGGCTTCCGCTGCGCCGTCTCGGTACCCAACAGTGGTATCAAAGGGATCACAAGGTTTTTCTGAGTCAATAAAATTAAGATGCATTAAATTTAAGTGCGGGGTGTTAAAACGGTTCATTCGGATCCAACCACGCATCATTTTGTTTTCAAATGATCAAGCTACGATAATTTAAGAAATATAATCAGATTGATGTCGTGGTTTATTTCTGTTCATTTGATATTAATCTCAATCATAATTGAGATAAAATTAAATGTAATATTTTATTATTATAAAATAAAATAAAATAAAATATTTTCCACAAAGGTGTGTGGAAAATATTTTTTCACAAAAAAAACAAAGAGGGGAGGGAGACCAAGACCCCAAAATGGGGTCATCTTCTTTAAAAAAATTTTTAAGAGAAGACCAAGACCCTAAAATGGGGTCTTCTTCCTTTTATTTTAAATAAAAAATGTGGTGGAATCCTTTTATCAAAGGAAAAAATCAAAAAAAAGGGAAGACCCAAGGGGGTCTTCTCCTTCACATGGCTTCCAATTGGCCAAACCCTAGCTGACCTCCCTTGAGTCGCCTCCCCTCTGCACACCAGACCCACCACCCTGAGCTCTCCGGACAGCCTGGCCGCGCCGCTCCCAAACCCCAGTTGCCCTGAGCTCACCGAACCGCCTGGCAGCACCACTTTCGAACCCTGAACACCCTCGAGCCGCCTCCCCTCTGTGCGCCAGACCCACCAGACCACCGCCTCACGCCGCCTCGGATCGAGCCACGCCGGACCGCCGCACCGCGCTGCTCCCGAACTCCGGCCGCCGAACCTCTACTTCACGCCACCTCAGACCGAACCGCACTGGCCATTGCCGGTCTCGGCTGTGCAGGTCCAGGTCATGCCGAACCAGGCCTCCGCCCCACTGGCTGGCTGGAGCAGCGGGCTGCCGACCATGCGGTAGGCCAGAACGTTGCCCGGCTCCTCCCGCTCCCTTAGCTCTTGGCCGAAAGCTGCTTCCATCTCTAGACCACGTGGTCACACCGCGGTCACGCCGTGGTCAAGCCACAATAATGCCGTAATTGACTCTTCTCCAGGATGACACCCTGCGGTGGTTCGCAGTACTGCCAGACTCCCCAGCTAGAGGTAACCCTGGTTAAAATTAATTTTAATTAATTAATTTTTTTAAATTAAATTAATTAGAATTAATTTGGGGGTTAATATTATTTTAATCCGAACTATTAATTTAATTTAAGATTAAAATTAAATTAATGGTTTAATATAATTTTTAGAATTAAAATTAAATTAAACAAATGAAACCAATAAAATAAATTATTTGAATTTAGTAAAATTAGTTTAATTTATTAGAACACCCTTGCACTATTTAAATTTATTACAATTTAATTTTCTTGCACATATTTTACCCCGACTGGTCTTGGGAAAGCGACTGAACTGTGTATGTCTGGTATTTATTTATTTAATTATTTATTCAATGTGTGCGATGATTGTAATAATTAATTAGATAAATGACGGTCAGCGAATCGTCCTTTTAATTTCAAATATGTATAAGGGCCTGCGTGTCCAATGCACAAGATGTATTTTGCACCCCTATAACCCCTCGCCTACTTGCGAGTATATTAGTAATTAAATGATGATCTGAGACACAGACCCCGCCAAGATGAGGCGATAAACCAGATAGGATCCAAACACATTACATTAGTCAAGCTGCGACATGAGTCAAGTCACGACTCAGGTATAGATGCCCCTAGGTCAAGATTGATTAGTTATGGATCGATCTTTATAGAATTATAAAGACCAGTCAAATCGCATGATTTACTTTATGCATAGTTTATTATTTTATGCGTCTGCATGATTATTGCGTGATCACATAGAATACTAAACAAGATAAAATGCATAAAGATGTAACAAATTATATTATATTGCATGTTTAGTTGTGAGCGTGACAACCCAGTTTGAACATAATAAATAGAAAAGGATTATATTCATCAATAAATAAATATAAAAATCCCTCAAAGATATATTAAGTCTAAAAGCCTTCTATTTCTCCCATCTAAACAAAACCGGGTGTTTGGGGTGCTCGTCAGCCATAGTTGAGAGTGCCTCTTACGACCTGGGAGTTTTCATGAGCGAAATGGGTCGACTTACCTAAAGTGAGTAGTCAAGGTTTATCCTTAGCTAACTTGCTATCATTTTAGAGGCAAGATGTTGAGGTAATCAAGTTCAGATTCCAAAAGCTGGGACTTTACTCAACAACACAATGAGACACAAGAACAAGTGGTTGGCCAGTCCAATGCCTACCTTGAAACCCTCCAAGAAGTGGTGTAGCCCTAGCTTGTAGACTATGAGGGAGGTTTTGAGGATCCTTTCCACTAGAATACTCAAGTGATAGAGTATTCCGAATCTAATAGTGAGGGCTATTAAGGTTTTCTAAAATAGTGGGGGACATTAAAATGATATAATAATTTATTAATCATAAATGTCAAAAGGTAATCAAGACAAAGTACTAACTGCTAAATGTTTATCTGATGTAGATTAAAAATGGAATTCACCAACACCACAAGTACTTTATCACTGCAATCGATCTTAGATAAAGAAAATAACCTAACCGACAATAACTTCCAGGAGTGGTACAGGCGCTTTCACATAATACTACACCAAGAAAGGAAGTTATATGTGTTGGAATTCCCAATTCTTGCTGAGCCTCATCAGGGAGCAAGTAAGGAGGAAAAAGATAAATGGAGAAATCATGTAGATGATGCACTTGATGTACAATGCATCATGTTGTAATCCATGTCCATCCAATTGCAAAAAATGCACGAGGACGAGGATGCCTACAAGATGCTTTCACATCTCCAAGAACTATATGAGGACAAGGCCAGACAAGAAAGGTATGAAATATCAAATGTGATTTATAAGTGCAGGCTAGAAGAAGGGAACCAATCCAGTCCTCACGTACTCAAGATTATTGGGTATATTGAGAGGCTTGAATCCCCTGGGTTCAAACTGAACCAAGAACTAGCAGTGGATCTCATTCTTGCCTCTTTACCGTCAAGCTTCTCGACTTTTATTTTCAATTATAATATGAATGATATAAAAAAGTTTCTCTCAGACCTTTTGGATTTAGTTCACCAAGCTAATAAAGATATGAAAAATATCAATTTATCTATCCTTATGGTGAACAAGGAAAAAAGGGCAAGGCAAAGGGATCTAAGGACAAGTCAAGGCCTAAGACACCAATGCATCATCCTGCAAAGAAGCCAAAGATTTAGAGGAAAAGTAATGAGCATAATGCTGTCTGCTTTGGATGTGGTAAGAAAGGCCACTGAAAGAAGAATTGCAGAGATGGGAAGAAGAAGAAAACTAATGCTTCTACTTTAGGTGTTTTTTCATTGAATGCAATCTATCTTTATCTAAAAGTTGGGTATTGGATACGGCATGTGGCTCACACATTTGTATTCATATATAGGAACCAAGTAGGTTCAAGAAGATTGCAAAAGGTCAAGTGGATCTCCGAGCTACAAATTGTACAAGTCTGGTAGTCTTGGCAGTGGTAGACTACAACTTAACCTTTTCAACTGGTTTGGTCCTAGTTTTAAACAATTGCTATTATGTACCTTCTGCTACCAAAAAAATTATCTCTGTGTCGAGTCTAGACACTATGGATTTTTATTTCAAGTTTAGAAATAAATGTGGTATCTTTTATAGGGATAACATATGTTATGGTATGGAACATATTAACAATGGTTTATATATGTTAGAACTAGAGAACTCAGTAATGGAAATCAATGAAAAAAACAACCAACATGAATCAAATAACACCCACCTATGGAACTTCAGGCTTGGTCATGTAAATGAGAAGTGATTACAAAGATTTCATCAAGAAGGGTATCTAGACTCGGTATAATTATAACCCTTAGATGTATGTCAAGATTGTTTATAAGGAAAGATGACCAAATCACCATTCTCAGGAAAGGGAGAAAGAGCTAATGTAGTGCTGGAATTAATACATATGATGTATGTGGTCCATTTCCAGTAGAGGAAAAGGGTGGTTTTCTATACTTCATTACTTTTATCGATGAATATAGTAGGTATGGATATATCTACTTAATGTGGTATAAGTTTTATTCCTTTTGGATATTTAAGGAATACAAAAATGAAGTAGAAAACCAACTTGGTAAGAAGATAAAAGCACTTTGCTCAGACCGAGGCAAAGAATATCTTAACCAAGATTTCATTGATCACTTGAAGGAGTGTGGGATAGTATCCCAACTCACTCCTCCTTATACACCACAATGGAATGGTGTTAGTGAAAGGAGGAATAGGACATTTCTTGACATGGTTGGATCAATGATGAGTCATGCAACCCTTTCGTTATCCTTTTGGGGATACGCCTTGCAGACAGCAGCATATACCCTTAACTGAGTACCAACTAAAGCTAAAAATGGGATTCCATATCAGTTATGGTATGTAAAGAAACCTAACCTGACACACATGCATGTATGGGGGTGCGAGGAATTTTTCAAGACTTTACCAAGTGACAAATTAGCATCCAGAAGCACTAAGTGCATCTTTATAGGTTATCCTAAAGAAACTAGAGGATACTACCTATATAACCCTTTAGATAGAAAAGTCATTGTAGAAAGATACACCAAATTTATAGAAAGGGAGCACAATTTTATTGGAAATAGTGGGTGAAAGATTGATTTCGATGAAGTTAATGCTCTTGATGCACAAGAGTTGGTAGAGGAACAATCTCCACAAGAACAAGTGGAAGAATAAGTTGTTCCTAAGACACAGATACTGCGTAGGTCTATGCAAGAGGTTAGAGAACCAGAGCATTATGGTTTTCTTATCACTGAGTCAGGTGACACATTAGTCCTTCAAGATGATGAACCTCTAACCTACAAGGAAGCAGTAGAAGACAAAGAAGCAGTTAAATGGAAAGAAGCCATGAATTCTGAGATGGAGTCTGTGTACTAAAATCAAGTTTGGATTTTGGTAGACCCTCCAGCTGATGTAAATCCCATTGGATGCAAATGGATATTTAAGAAGAAGCTGGATATGGATGGTGAGGTTAATACCTTTAAAGCAAGACTGGTTGAAAAGGGTTTCAGACAACGTCAAGGTATTGACTATGATGAAACCTTATCACAAGTAGCAATGCTTAAATCCATCAGAATATTTCTTGCAATAACAGCCTTTCATGATTATGAAATTTGGAAGATGGATGTAAAAACTTCTTTTCTAAATGGGAAGTTGGTTGAAGACGTATATATAACTCAACTCGAAGGGTTTTTCAAGTCGAATAATTCCAATACAGTATGCAAGCTACAAAGATCCTTTTATGAATTGAAGCAGGCATCAGGATCATGGAATGTTCGTTTTGATGAGGCCATAAGAGATTTTGGTTTTGTCAAAAATGAAAGCGAGCCTTGTGTCTATAAAAAGGTTGAAGGGAATGCCATTGTTTTCTTAGTATTATATGTTTATAACATATTAATTATGGGAAATGAGGTGTAAGTATTACAGTCATTTAAGACTTGGTTAAATGAATGCTTCTCCATGAAAGACTTAGGTGAAGCAGCCTACATTCTAGGGATCAAGATCTATCAAGATAGATCTCAAAGGATTCTTGGGCTAAGTCAAAGTACATATATTGACAAGTTAATCAAAAGGTACAGTATGGAATAATCCAAGAGAGAATTTTCACCTGTGTCACATGGTGTAAATCTCTCCAAGAAAATGTGTCCACAAATGCAGGAGGATATTGACCGAATGAGTAGAGTCCCTTATGCTTCGGCAGTGGGTTCTATCATTTATGCCATGCTATATACTAGGTTTGATTTTGCCTTTGCTTTAATCATGATGGGTAGATAACAAGCCAATCCAGGAGAGCTGCATTGGACAACTGTTAAAACTATCCTAAAGTACTTGAGGCGTACTAAGGATATGTTCCTGGTATATGGAGGAGATGAGGAACTAGTTGTGTGGGGATACATTGATGCTAGTTTACAAACATATCATGATGATATGAAATCACAGTTAGGCTACATCTTTTTCCTGAATAGTGGTTCAGTGATCTAGAGAAGCTCGAAGAAAGCTGTGGTTGATGATTCTACCGCAGAGTCTGAATATATTACAGCTTCCAATGTAAAAAAGGAAGTAGTATGGATACGTAGCTTTATCTCAGACATTGGGGTTGTACCTAGTAGTGCAGACCCTATAATAGTATATTGTGATACTACTACTACAGTGGTTCTTTCGAAGAATCCTAGGTCTCACCATAGAACAAAGCATATTCTTCGGAAGTTTCATCTCTTGAGGGATTTTACTCAAAGAGGTGAAGTGACAGTTACCAGAGTAGCCACAGAGGAAAATGTGGCAGAACCCTTAACTAAATCCATTTCTTAGCAGAAGCATGATTCACATGTGAGAGATAACAGATTGAAACCTGTTAGCAGTTGTCTCTAGTGCAAGTGGGAGTGTTGAAAGTGGGTTCCCTATACCCAAATTGTTTTGTACTTTTATTACCGCTACATGTATTCAGGTTATTATAATACATGTGTTTATCTTTCCATAATAGTGTAGATACTTCTGCATCCACTTTGTTTATGGAAATTTCCTTAGATTACCTATTGCATAAAAGGGTTATAGTAGATCCCAGGCTATAATGAGAACCCTGAGATGCCATGAAAATAATATTAAAGTAACGTCCAATGGTCTAGTTACATCATTCTGAAAAGACATAGATGATGTGTGAACATCAGGTGATGGGGGCTCATAAGCATTGATACTTATTCTCATGAAGTTCGCACTTGATGATCTCTAGTAGTTGAGATCATGAGGACATACCTGCATAATAGGAACACCACATGTTTTAGGTTTCATTGGTCATTCCTATCTACGGACATGTGTAATGGTCTTTAGACTTGATATCATTATCAATTGATGTCATTTAATTACGTACATTTTTTTCAAGGCGAAAACCATGGCGACAAATTCTTGGTGAGGTAGTTTGTATCAGGTACGTAATTAATGGCATGGCATTGATTGAATGATTGAGAAAGGAATTGTCGCTTCTGATTTTAAGAAGAGATATATCGGGCCTGGTTTATTAGTATGGTTGCACATTCATTAAATCCATGTCCATGGTAGTGGAAGTTAAGACCATCTGGACAAATCAACAAACAAAATAAAGAAAAATAAAGAATGATGACACTAGTATGCATTCTACTTTATTGAGATATTGATGACGAATAGATTATATTACACGTATCATGTTCGTAGGAAGGCAGTCATTTCTTTTACTTTTCATTATCGCTATAGGGGCCTCGATGGGTTGCTAGACCCTACTCTAGGTTGATGGATATTATTCACTACTATTAAGGTAAGGGCCTAGAGGGTCACACACAATAACGCCTTGAGAATCTTCCCTATTCTGGGAATAGGAATATAGAACTTGGTGGGCCCCACCAAAGGGCCCGAGCATTATCCAAGTTCTATGGATCACCAATGAATAAATAAATTCATTAATTATTCAAGTTTAGAAATAATTCGTTGAATTTATTTATAACATGCATTTACAAGTTATATAGTAAATACAAGTATTAATATTATTTGAATGGATTTTAATATCCTAGGTTCGTTTAACATTAGCAGGGGGTGTGAGTCGAGTTAAAGACTCAAATTTATCATGTAATATATTTAAATATTATAAGTAAGTGATAAATTATAAATATTATTTATGGCATAATTTTATTTTTCAGAAATAATTATTTATAACACTTATATAGTAGACATCTATTACACGGGGCTGAAAATCCATACCGCATGTTTTAAAAACTCCCTATATAAGTGTGAGAGATGATCTACCATGTTAACTATTCATGTGTTAAGATTGAGAGATTCTCTCTCCTCCTGGAATCTAGAGAGAGAGAGTCTCTCAAGCAAAGGAAGATCTTCAAGTTCATCCATCTCGGATTGAATCTTCTTCCCTTGCAGTGATTGTCGCTACGCTGAAGTGAGCGTCAATGATCCGCGCTAGCACCCAGATCTTGATGAACGACACACGAGAAGATTAGGGAGGCGTGTGTTGATGATCTAGAGGGATTTGACATTAGAGTATTTGAGCAACGATCGTCAGCATCCTGTGGTGGACTTGCACATGTCAATTCCGATCTAGGTACATGTTCAGTTTATTTTTGTGCTCTGTTTAAACCTTACGAGATCCTCAGACCAAACCGGAATAAGATCATCAGATTTGACAGGGTTATGTCACTCCGGTGATAGAGAAAATTTTAAATTCCCATCCCACTAGCTTCCACTGCGCCGTCCCGGTACCCAACACATGAGACCATTGAGAGTATCCAATCTCTATTTCAACCTTGAGGGCACAAAAAATAATATCCTCATAACTTTCTAAGTCTCGAATCGCCAACACTTTTCGTAGAATCATCTTTAGTCCGCTAAGGAAGAGATCCACCTTGCTTTCGGTGTTCATGAAAAAGACAGAGGCATACCTTGAAAGCCTTATAAAATTTTCTTCATACGCCCCGATGGACTCATCTTCCTTCTACTTTAGTCCGAGGAATTCTCTTTCCATCTTGAGATGGAGGGTTTAAGGAAAATATTTGTTGAAAACCATACTCTTGAATTCCTCCCAATCAATGGAATCAATTTCCTCTTGGGACTTTGTATTCTTGATCAATGTACACCACTGATCAGCTTCCCCATCAAAACGATAGACTGCCAGTACAACTTTCTCTTCTTCCGAGCACTGGAGGATGGAAAATATATTTTCAATAGAGTTTATCCTTTGTTCCACAAGGATGGGATCTGAAGATCTGCTAAACATGAGAGGCCTTTTCTGCAAGAAGGATTCTATGAAAACTTGTTCTTTCCTTGGAGGAGGAGGGAATTCCACATGATTCAAGTTATTATTCATAACTCTAGCCAGCTGAGAAAGTACTGTCATGAAGTTTTGAGCACCCGCTCCTATCATATCAAGTATATAATTAGGTAAATATTCACATTGCCTATTACATTGGTTGTTGGAATGTGTTCTTCTATTTCCCTCCATTAATTAAGAAAAAGAATGTATAATTAGAGGTCTTGAATACTTAACTATTAAGCATAAAAAAGGAACTTTGAACATAAAAGGATAAACTTGTAAAGAATAAGTATATCCAAACTTGTGATTCCTTAGGTTTATATCTAGGTTATGCTTGATGTATTTTTTAACTTACATTCCTATGGTATTTTTTGTCCCTTAATAATGGTTTGTAATAAGCTCGTGAATCTACCAAAGCATATCCCCCCGGAGTGTCGTAACCAAGAGTGCAGCAAGGCCCGTTGTCGTGTACCAGGATACCCCAAGTCAAGCCCGAAACTCCTTGTCAGAGTTTTCACTCCTAGGCACATCTATGTCAGAGCCACCTCTACCAACTTATATCCAGACATGGATGTATTTTCTTTATAAACCACTTACTGAATACTCACCAAAATTTAGGACTATTTTCTTATACTTAGTCTCATCATTAAGGTTCTCACTAAGGTGCTCTATTCCTAATCTCCAAAAATAACTAGACCATCCTCTGATACCAACTATAGCGACCCAAACCTTTTTCATATAACATTTCATGATTTTAATCATAATTATACATCAGAGTACAAGCTAAGGATCGTTAAGTCTAGTGTCTTGGAAGACTAGGTACATAAAACATAAAACATGAGGCTAAAAAAACACTTCTTTATTTAATATCCATAATGAGCTCCTAACTTCCTTTGATCCCTTAAATCTGAATAGAGTACCCTGGGGAACACATGAACAAAGGGATGAGCTGAAAATCCCATTAAGGGAAAGAACATAAGGATAAATCTTAAGCACATGAGTTAAGAGGCATGACATAATGATATCTAAAGCATGGAACATATAAAATCGTATCATATAAGCAAGTGATCATATAAACTTGGAATCATATAAATGTGGAAGAATCAAAGAACATTTCTTTAGTATGGGTCAAGGCTAACCGCCGATCTTGTTTCCCATTTTAGTACGAGTCAAGGCTATCTGCCAATCCCGTTTCACATCGCATCTCATGATACATAACTTTACCCAATGCATTGGAGTGCTATCTGGGCACACCCATCTCAACATTTTAATGAATATTCTTGCCACATAAATATTATTACCACATAAATATTCTTACTACATAAATATTCTTTCCACATAAATAATCATTCATGATCAACCATACAAAAACATAAGGGCATCCATGGAAAGAATTGGGAACCACAATCATGACATAAAGCATAACCAAAGAGCGTATCATGAAAGTGTCCATGAAAGAAAGGGATTAGAACTTACATGGACCTTCATAGGGTAAAATAGGAATATAACATGGTAAGATGTGTCAAATAGAAGTGACAACATATAATAAATGTATTTTAGAAACATTAGCATTAAAACATTTTTGTGCGGTTTTAAGGAAAATACTATAGAGCTTTTCAAATAGAAAAGAAGAAATTATTTTATATAAAACCAGAATTGAAACAAGAAAGTTTTAATAATAAAAATACTTATTTTATAAAGACAATTCTGTCTTAAAAAATAGGATATATTTCACTTGAATTTTGGGTAAAAATTCGGGAATTTCCCTTAAAACGAGTGTGCTTATGGGGAAGTATCGAGGATAGATTCACTTAAAAGAATGTATATCCCCAAAAGAGAATGAGAGATGGATCTTGGAACATGAGTTTATAGCATATAAACAGAATGTATATGTTTTACATAAAAATAAAGGATAACTACATTTTGGTAAAAAGAAAGATAGAGTAACCCAAAGGAATAAAGGAAGTTCAGGTAGAATTCATTACGGTTTATCAACATGGTATCAATTGTAACTAAGAAGGATTGATGAGAGATAAAAGGGGTTTCTATTTACTTATAAATAAATAGTGCATTATGGGGGAGGTGTGTAAACATACCCCATCATTTTCTATTACACATAAAAAGGCCTAGCATAGAGGAGAATCTTGATTAAGAGTGAAATAGAGAGGATCCCTTACCTTAAATCCGTTGGTGTTCTCCAATTGTTATTAAAGACCTGAATAAACAAATTAGGCTTATTAATTAATAATTACAGAAACTATTATATATTTAATTGATTTATTATAACCCTTTTAAGTTTATTCAAGGTCTTTTTGATTAGTTATATAGTTCAATTTCATTGTTCGGGCTCGTTTGTTTACTTGGTTTTAAAAGATCAGTTCACTTATATTCATGTTCGGATAAACATGTAAGATGAAAGTTGTTGTATAGAATTGAAGTTTTATCCTATTAGTGAACATACATGAGATTAAATGGTTTTAAATTTAATTTGGTTACTTATATTGAAGTTGAACAATTATATAAAACCATAGTGACAACCGTTTTTGTTAATTGGTAGATTTGATTACAAAGAACATGTTTTGCTTTATAAATTAATAACATTTTTACAGAAGGATTATATAACTAAAAAATAGGATATATTACATATATAATAATCTGGTTCAACCATAACACAAATGGTTTCATGACCATAATTAAATATTATAATAGAAATTGATAAACCGTTGTCCTTGAATGTGCTAAATTAGCATATCTCAAATGGTGCTTTCATTTCTTTCAAGTAAAGGGTGGGGAAAGGAGAGAAGATAATTAAATATACCATTATAATGAAAACATTATTTTACATGTATGTTACTGGATTTGTCATACTATTATGGTGAAGGGAGGTGAGGAAAGAAACCAAAATAAAAGAACTTAAAAAAATGAAGGAATTGGAAAGAGGAATTTACCTCTTGAGACTTCCTCCTTTGAGAACCTCTTAAGGGGAGAGGTTTCGGTATTTTGAAGAGGCTAGTAGCTTTTGGACATGGGGGAGATTCTTGGGGAGATATTTGGGCCGAATATTGGCAAGGAACAAGGCTTGAGAGGAGTGAAGAGAAGAGGGAGTGAAGGGGTTTTTTTATAGTGGAGGAGAGAAGGGATTTCTCAATATAAAATTAATTAATTTATTATTTCCCCCCAAGACAAGGAATAGTGAGTCTTCAATGACCAAGAATAGTAATTGTATCATGTGATCCAGAACCAATTGGTCTTACATCAACAGAACATCATTCATGACTCTATAATTAGCTTATTTATCTTATTTTTGTAAATTATGGTATTTCACTATTCATAAAATATTCAAGTATTTCATAAAAATCTCAAAAATTCACCCTAACCATTTCTTGATGCGTAGAATCAAAAAATGAAGTCCATTTTTCAAAAATAATTTTCTAAATATGATTATTTTAATATTTAATTAAAATCATAATTTATTATCGAAAACCAGTTTTAAAACATTCATTTACTTATTCTAAAATATTGGTATATCATATTTTAAACTTGAATATTTTTTTTATACTACCATAGGTAAGGTTACTATTCATTAGGGTATATCACTATTCATAAGGGTATGTTACTATTCATAAGTGTAAGTTACTATTCACAAAAAATTAATTTTTTCTTATCAGACTCCAAATAACTTACTGATTGCAACCGTGTATGTCAGATTTTCAAAATTCCAAATACAGAAGTGACAAACTTATGTTTAAAGGTCACTTAGAAATTAGTGGTTCATTATGTTGTGTTTCGATGTGATTTTATGACATATTTATAAGAAAGGAATTTCCATTGAAAAACATTGGGTCGTTACATGTATGGCTTTGAAAAATGTCCCAATAACTCTTATGAAATGCTTATATGACTCTTACAAATCAACACTTTCTGATTTTTTAGACTTTATTACTATTCACCGCATGATACTTGAGCTCATGACACAACTTACTCATTTTCTTGAGATTTTTAAAAAGGATAAAGTATTATGATTATGAGTAAAAATATTAATCATTATAAATTAAAGTCCTATGAAAAAAATCTATAAATTTTTTCAATTTTGACTATACCCAAAATGTGACACTTATAATCATGGAGTGATATTATTATTTCTAGAATCTAGAAAATATTTCACTAGTTTTTCAACATACTTTAAGATTATTCACATGAGCTTCCAATCAAATCCATTTATTGCGTGACACATGTTCTTGAAGTGTGAAATTATTCCTCCTACTTTTAAAACTAGAATTATCAACATATATTATACCTCTTCCTAATGCCCTTAGATCCACTTAAAACCAAAATCTTCTCATTTTAATATTACCATTTCTAAGACCAAGCCATTGATATTTAAAGATATCAAGGTGTCTATTTTAATTTATACACTAGTTGATCTATGTGAACCTCTTCTAAAAACATTCAATAAACATCCTCACATCACCAATCCTTCAATGTTTTCATATAATTTATGATACAAGTGATTGATAAAATATAAAACACTAAATAAACCTTTGGTTCAAAAATTCCTTAAATTTTCGATTTTTTCTCATTTCTATCATTAATCCATACCCAATAAAATATATCAAGAATACCTACAAGGATATAGATGTATGATCCATTAATCCTCCCTTCAACATCAAATGAAAATGACCTTCCAAAAACAAATCATTACCCCCTTTCAATAATAAGAATGAAAAGGGTATTCAAATCGATGTTTTGATTTTAATACTCTTTCCCTATGGGTTTTCCCCAATTTTACCATTAAATATTCTCCCCCATATCTTTGTAATATATATTGGTTTCTTCTCTTATTTACTCCCCCATTATCTATACTACACTTTATCCAGGTATTATTTATGTCATTCACAAATGTTTTATAGAGAAAACTACCCTCATTTACTTCTAAAATCTAGATAAAGCAATATTGTCCCTATTTTTTTTGATATAATCCTTTTATATCCCATTTTAAACCAGTAATTGGAATCCAAAAAACATAGATCTATTAATAATTTGAGAGTTTACATTCAAAATTTTGATCCTTTATAATCTACTACCAAAGTAGATATAGTTATTTATCATTTGGATATACCACTTATTGAATGATTCTATAGATCTTATATTGAAGCCACTAGTTAGAAAGAAAATATATAATATTATATTCAGCCTTGGTTCCATTATCATACACAACATGTTGAATAAAAATATTTCTAGACTCATCATATTTCAAGATTTGATATTCTTTGACCTCTATGGATATATTTTAATCGATGATTTCTAGTGAGTAAAATTATTTTTTGGAATTGAGTCACCAAAAAATCCTCTAAGTCTACTATGTTTAAAATAAGTATAGGAAACAAGAGTTTTTGCAGAATAAAATCAAAATTTTCCATGTCACTTACCTACTTATATAAAAACATATAGTTAGAGCTTATTATTTCTTTAAAAAGTATTCTTGTGATCTCGATCACATTTTCACCAAACCATCAGAAGATTAAACAATAATGTACCAATATGTTAGAAATACCTCATATTAGATCAATTAATATCACTATTCAATGATAAACATGTGATACTACTTGATATCCATGGGTTTCTGTACTTTTTAGGACATTTACTCTTCATAATGAAGCTAAAAATCCTTTTATTACTCATCATTAACTCCCCCAAAATTCCTTTAGTTTTTGACCCCATATCTTGAGAAAATTTTCAGTATGGGGAACCACTTGTTGGTAATGATATTTTTTTTCTAACACCTTATTAGTATCCTAAAAATGACAAACTAATATAAAATTTTTAACACAATTATAAATATACCTTAAAATCAGTATCATTACTCCTCATCTAGAACTATGAAATCCTTATTGATGGGGTTTTTCCACTAGAACATGAGCTTGATATCACTCATTGATTTTCAATTATGGTTTAAAACCATTGGAACTTTTAAATACATCTTTAACATATCTTAAACTTTATGTAAGTCTCATAACCATTTAAACTTCTCCATCACAACATGAATTTTCTAGATTTATCTTAAAATCCAAAGGGGATTATTTTCACCAACTGTTGAGTCATATTAGGGACTTTATACCTTTTTATATTTTAGTTTTCGCCTAATACCATATAAAAAATTCAATAACTATTACTCCACTTGTTGCATGTGTTTACTTCTAGCTCATGAATATCTTTTTTCAGAACAACCACATGTATATTATTTTAGTAGAACCTCCCCGTGGATAATTTTTCAAAACATAATACTAAACCACTTCTAACATATCTTATAAATATTTAACACATGGGTATATGGGTACCTTATTCACCCTCTAGTTGAAGAATGTTGTTGGTCATAGTGGACCAACCCTTTTCTTCTCACTTTATTCCAAGCCTTATTTGTGGTTATTATTTCATTAACACTTATATAAATTTCATTCTAAATTATCTATATTGGTTTATTAATCTTACTTAGATTTTATTCTATGGTTGTAGTGAGACTAATCCCACAAGTTCAGTTTTATTCTTTTGATACAACACTGATTCATTTTTATTCACACTTCCTCTTCCATAATAGGTATTTTTCACCCACATTTACCACTTTCCTTATGGAGTGGTTTGTGAAACCAAGAACTAATGTCTCATGTCTATCCTATTTAATAGAAATTAGAGTCACTTCAAAATTATTTTCCCTCAGTGTATGTTTATTAACTTATAAATCATTTTTACTCATAGCTGGAACATATTACTCTATTTTCTCCATCTTCAATTTTTCTTTTTATTTTATAAAGGGTTATTTTTAGTGTATCATCATAGATTCTTGATTTAACTTTCATTAAGCTTCATTTTCTTCCTTCATAATAGTGATTTTTTTTTCTAATTTAATATATTTTTATCCAGTGTAGATATTTTCCTACTCCATTCTCTTATCGTATGACTATATTTGATACCAATAATATATATCATCTAAAAAATGAAACCTCATGTTATTAATTCTTGGTTGATATGTTGAGGCGTTAATCCTTCTTCCCCCATCGATCCCTTGGACTTACAGACATACACTCATATTGTAGCCCATTATTCTATAATAGTAGAAATTTTTTCTACCTTCTTTTGAGAGCCTTTATTTCGATATTTGGAAAGTGACATCTTTTTACATACAGATTCTAGTTCTATACTTTTTTTCTTACTAATTTTTGGAGTTTCTATGGGAGGGATCATTGTCATTTAATTAGAGGTTTTCAATCTCTCCTTGAATACCTTGATATTTTTACCCCTTACCTTTAATTGGGCATCCATCTACTATAATTTTGAGGCACCTTATACTATATAATTTCTCTTATATTTTAATTAGGTCTTAAAAGAGATAATATTTTCTTTAAGATCTTCATATATGGGAATTTTTTACCTATATCATATTAGAGTTATATAGTAGATCACTTTGATCCTTAATTTTTTTCATCTATGTTATTCATGTAAAAATTCATGGCCACCTCAACCTATTATGATTTTTTTCTCCTTGCATATATCTTAAATGAATGTAAAGTCCACGTGATAAATTTTTTCCTATTGATATAAATTTTCAAAAAAGGATTGAACCTCATTTTGGTTGTTGGAAAAAAAATATTTTAAGTGATTAATAGATAGAGTTTCCACTTCTTACATGGAATCCAAAATTCTTTCTATATTCAAGGGTAAATTTGAGTTTTTAGATTTATAAGAAACTTCCAAAATATTGGTATAATTAGATTTAACAATGAAATGAAAATTATTCACCTCAATTTCAGATTTGATATTCACATAATCATTTTTATTATTTTTCATCTTCATTATATTTGGCATAATAAAGTGTTCACAAGAATTTGAGGATGATTCCTCTAACTTCTTAACCTTCACTGTTATGTATTATAGAATCTCTATAGTTTTCCATATATTCAATGAGGTATCATAATGTGTAATTTTCTTATAAAATTTATTGTATAGTGATATTACTAAAATCTTATTTGTCTTTTAATCACCCATATTTTCATTATAATTCATTATATCAGTGTATCGAAGTATATATTCCATCACCTTAGTGACACAATCATATTAGAACATTAAAATTTATTTATAGAAACCATTATAGTTAGTTTCACTTAAAAATGGAAGCTTAATAATTGAATATAAGTTCACAAAAAATCCAAAATATAAATAGATATTAAACTAAAATATAGAACTTTTTGCCTATGATACCACTTATTGGCACCAGACTGACCTGGAGCACCTTGGGGGTGGGGGTGGGGGTGAATCACAATGCAAACTAATTAATTTTTTTCCTTTTAGATATAAATTTTATGAATTTTTATCTTATTCCCATGTTGGTATGAAACCATTAAATGTCTAATTTTTACTCTTTCATTCCATCAAACACACCAAACGATAAATGGAGATACATAAAGTGAAGTACACTAGATATAACAATTTTACTTGGTTCATCACTAAGATATAATCCAAGGAACATACATAGAAGGTGTGTTTATGTTTGAGTATATAACACTATGAAAAATATGAATCACAATTAGTTTCATAATGACACACCATCAATATAAGGTAACCCCATATTCTTATCTACATTTTTACTACTTTGAGATAAGGATTTGAAAATTTATAAACTTACAGGTCTTCTATATTAGTTTAAGGACATTTAGGTCTATCTCTATTTATCATGAGACTTCACTTACATAATAGATCATATTTTGATGATCCTTTGATATTTAATTCACTGCGATCTTCACTCTTTTATTCCAAATAAGATCAACTCCTCTATGTGAGAGTTGGATCTATTTCTTCAACAAAAACAACTGCAAAAACTCATTCCAATTAATGATAATTCAAGAATCAAGATTATCTATTTGTCTTATTTCTTCCCTAACTAGAAATTATAGTGAACCATATATCTTTTTCCTTGATCCTTCTCTCTCAAACTAAACCAAATATGGAAATCAAATTCTCTATATATATCTCTATTAACCATATTTTCTTAAACTTGGATATTGCAATTTTCTTCAATCATATAACTTCTCCATAATTACAAAGAGAAGTTATATAGTATTCATGCAACCAATACCTTGATCCAAGGGTAAAAATAAAATCTTATTTTCCTCCTATTATGAAATATTTTTAGATATCCCACATGAATCTAGTATTTTAGTTATGTTCTAGTAAAATTGAGTAATACCTAATATCTCATTCCATTTATCCTACTTTTTAAATTCCAATCAAATATTTTATATATTCTAGAAAATACCTCTTCATGACATGAATTCATCCTTTATTGAATGCTCTTAAAAGATCTCTACTTTTCAAAAAATAACACCCTTCTTTATTAAATTAGGTCCATTCAAAAATCCGATCAAAAAAATCTATTACATAACTCTATTTTAATTCTCTTAAATATGATGACTTGATATTTGCAATTATTTTTATTTTTTGAAACAATCATGGCATGGTATACTAATAAATGATGCATTCCACTAATTTATATTCTTTTAAACATTCCCGCTCTTAATATCATCATGGTACAATATTATTATTTATAGTGTAAACCAATTTTTCTATTGATAGGTTGTGGTGAAATTATCCTTCACTAGGAAAAGGTATCCAAAGTTCCAGAATCACTAAAAATCTCTCTGACTCCCTTCTTGGATTTTCTATCATCTCATAGTGTGGTAATCTCACTCTTATTTTATTTTTTGGCCTATTGTGGCCTGAAATATTCTCCACAATGTGATAATATCTACTCCAGTAAACTAAAATCCACCCGACCATCTTCACTGCATAAATCATTATGCCATGGAATATACCAAAAACCACCAAATCTTGTAAATTAAAATATATTTTGTTTCATCAAGTAACTTCTTAAATTTTCTTGATAAATCTAATGCACTTTACCCTATGTAGGAGTTAACCAAATTATCGATCCTTAGGTTGTGGTGTGATGAATATTTGATAATGTGTATGACTTTAACAAAAATAGGCTATTAACTCTTAAAAAATGTTTCCATGACTCTTATGAATTAATACTTTTCCATTTTATAGATATCATCACCATTAATAGAATGAAACATGATCTTATGATGGGACTTACTTATTTTCTTAAATTTTGAAAAAAATAATGTCTTATAACCCTGATTAAAAATAATACACATTCCAAATAAATATCCTATGAAAAAGGAATTTTTAATTTTTATAAATTCTACTGTAGTCACAATGTTACACTTATAATAATTGAACAATCATGTTATTTATAAAAGATTTAGAACATTTAACCATTAATTTCTACAAACTTTAATATTATTCACATGAGCTTCTAATCAAATCCATTCACATTGTGGAACACGTTCTCATGGCATGAAAGTATTCCCGCTACTTTCAGAACCTAAATATTAAACATATATCCCGCCTCTTCCAAATTCCTTAATATACTCTTACAAATACTTCCTTATCATTTCAAATTTACCATTTCCAAGACCAATACCTTTTTATATAGAAATATCAGGGCGACTCTTGAATTTCTCTACTAGTTCATCCATGTGAACCTCTTATTCAAACCTTACATACACAACTTCACATTACTAAGTCTTTAATGTTTGAACATAATTCATGAAAATGATTATTGAAAAAAAATACAACCTCGAATAAACCTTTAGTTCTATCATTATCCTCGTTTTGATTTTGTTTTTGATACTATCATAAATCAACACCATAAAATATATCATGAATACCTCCAAGGATATGGTTTTATGATCTCTTGATTTCCTCCCCCTTGGAAATCAAAATGAAAAGGGGATTCTAACACCAAATCTTCACTCCCCCTTTGAAAATAAGGACACAGAAGGGTATTTATATACAAAAATTGATTTTTATACTCTGGCATTGTTGGTTTTCTGTAGTTTTATCTTTAATTATTATACCCCTATCCATCTGAACTCTATAATGGTTCCTTTTTATATTTACCCCTTTATCCATAAAACTCTTGATCTAGATATTCTTCATGTCATTCAGAGAAAATTTATAGGGATATATAACCTAATATAATTCTAAAATCTAGATAAAGAGAGAATTTTCTCCCCTTTTCCCCATACAATCCCTTTCCATCCCATTTAAATCCACTAATTTACATATAAAACACTTGAATCTATCAACCATTTGAGAGTTTACCTTCAAAATATTGATCTGTTATAATCCACTACCAAAGGAGCCATAATTATTTGTCTTTTTGATCTACCACTTGTTGTATGATTCTATAGATATTTTAAAACATTTTGGAACTACTTGTTGGAAATAAATATAATTTTTTTTCTTTAAAGTTGGTTCTACTAGTTGATACAATTTATTGAATAAAAATATTTCTAGATTCAACATTTTAAATATTTAATCCACTTTCACCCTATACTTGCATTTTATTCAATTATTTTCAGCAAGTTAAATTATAACTTGACATTGAGTCATCACAAAATCCTTTAAGACTACCGAGTCAAAATTCATTGTGGGAAACAAGAGTTTTAAGTAAAAAAACGTGAAGTATTTCATGCCATTCACCTACTTCTATAAACACATATGGCTAGATCTTATTATTTATTCAAAAAATATTCTTGTGATCTCATTTAAACTTATACCAAACCATTAGTAGATTAAAAAATAAAATAATAAAGTGTGATACATACCACATATTGGATTAATTAATATAATTGGACTTTGATAAACTTATGATACCACTCAATATCCATGGTCTTATATACTCCATAGGAAATATATTATTTTGAATGAATCTAAACAACCTTTGGGTACTCATCTCCAACTCCCCCTGATTTCCTTCATCTCTTGATTCCTTATCTTGATATATTTTTTAGAATGAGAACAATTTGTTGGTAATACTCCTTTCTTTTAGCAACTTATTGGAATAAAAAAAACAACCAGATAATACCAAATTTTTAGTAAAATAATAAATAAACATAAAATAATTATTATTTTTACTCTTCCGCTATAGATGTTTACTCCTTATTGTAAATCTTTTACCACTAGAAAAATGTCTAACTGTCACTTGTTGATCTTTAATAGTGTCTTGACACCATTAAAACCTTCAAATAAAACTTTTAAATATATTCAAATTTAGATCATGATATTCACCATTTATAATTCTTCATCACAACATAAAACTTATATATTTATCCTAGAAACCAGAAGTGGTTGATTTTCACCACCTATTGAGTTAGATTAGGTCCTTGAGAACCTTTTAGTTCTCAAATAAGAATTTTAATATGTGTTACTCCACTTGTTGCATGTATCTTCTTCCAGATCAAGCACATCTTCATTCAGTATAACCACTTGTATCTTAGTTTATCACAACCAACCTATGAATATTATATCCTCTTAAATCTTACCCAACTTCCAATAAATCATATAAATATTTAATATATAGGTAGAGGGGTATCATCAGTATCTTCAATTTGAGTAATGTGGTTTGTTATTATGGACCAAATATTTTCTTCTAACTTCATTTTAGGCTTTACTAGTGGTTATTATTGCATTACCACTTCTAAAAATTTCATTTAAATTTCTCTCTCAGGGTTTCCTTACTTTCTTTAGCTTGAGATCCATTTTTTGTAGTGATCCCATTATTGAAAGCTTCTTCCTTTGATGCAACACTCGTGAATCTTTCCCCATGCTTCCTCCACCATAGGAAGAAATTTACACTTAACTTCCCATATTTCGTTATGGTGTGCTTTGTGAAACCACTATGTAAGTCCTCACATCGATCTACTTAAAAAACCATTATATTCACCAAAAACCTATTTTTCCTTGGTGAGTATTTATGGGAATTTAATTCCTTTTTCCTCACAAATATAGTAGCTTCCAACATTTTCTATATCATCAAAATTTTATTTTTTTATTTATATGAGGGATATTGTGATTATATCATTATAGATACATGTTTCCCTCATTACTAAGATTCATATTATTTCTCTAGAATAATGAATCCATTATCTGTATTTATATATTTTCTTGTAGTGTAGATCACATCCTTATATATCATATAAATGAAGGATTTACTTATGAATTATTTTTTTTATCCTCATACTTTATTCTCTTTCCATATAACCTTATTTAGTGCATATAAAAAATCTCCTCTAAAAATAATACCTCATATAATTACTTCTTGATTAAGATATTTATGTAGAAGGTTTTATTCTACCATTGAGACCTTGGTCTTCAAGACACACACTCATGAAGTGTCCTATTCTTCTATAGTATTCATTATTACACTTGTTCTTTAAATAATAAGCCACATCATTCAAATTTAATCCAAATTTTTCTTTAGATTTTATCCTCTCTTCTTGATGGGTCTTGAGAGGTATAATGATTACTTTGGATATTTCACCATAGATATTTGTTTACCTATATCATGTACAAGTTCTTTGAGTAAATCACTTTGATACTTAATTTTTTCACCCATCTCCTCTGTGTAAAAATTAAAGGCCATATATACTCTTTATACTTTTCATTCTTTATAAAAATGTCATTAATGAATTCAAGATCCACTTAATGAATGATTTCCTTTATATCCACATTTTTATACAAGTATTGGATATCCTTTTAGTCACTTCATGAGAAATCTCCAGAATTATACCAAGATTTCATTGACACTTCTCCATTGAATCCATACTTATATCCATATATAGGGGTGATTATGAGTATTTAGATTTGTTGAATAATTCCAAAACATTATTAAAATCATATTTAACATTGGAATCAAAATTATTCACCTAAATTGGTGAGTCTATATTCATAAAATCCTTCATTTTATTTTTATTCATTTTTTTATTTTTTACATTAGGAAATCCTTAATAGTTATTGAGTATAAATCCTCTAACTTCTTTAACCTTACTATTTTCATATATATAATCTCTAGAGTCTTCCATATCTCAAATTAATTTAAATAATGAGTAGTTTTCATATTAACTTTATTATACAATGATCTTACTATGATATTATTTACAATTTTATCACATAACCTTTCATAATTATTTGGTAGATCATTATCTCAAAGTATAAATTCCATCACCTCCTTACCACATGCCTATGGGAACACCTTCACTTATTTATACGATCCATCATAGTTAGTTCCTATGAAAAATAGAGGCTTCATCTTTTTATCAATTCATATAATTTTCTCATGTTATCAAGAACACATTAAATCACTGGTTATTACTCTATCATTCAATCAAATACACCAAACAATTTGTAGATATGCATAAAGTAATGTATGTAGGAAACAATGATTTTACTTGGTTCACCACTATGAGATAATCTTAGTTGAATACACCGATGATGTTTTGATGTACCAAAATATAACAATATGCAATATATGTATAACAATTAGTTTTGGAAAGATGAAATATTAATACTTAGGAACTCCCTCTTCTAATATCTTTGCACACAACTTTGAGATAAGGCTTGGATAGTTTATAAAATTGTGGGTTTTCTTCAACAGTTTATGGATTTATTATTCTATCTATATTCAATTTCATATTTATATTTAATTATATCTACTGATTTATTACTCCTTTTATCTTTACCTAACTATTCTCTTCACTCTTTTATGCTAGATAAGATCAAACTTTTGATGCGATAGATGACTATGCTTCTTCTATAAAAACAACAATAGAAACTCCTTCACACAGATGATGATAATTCCAAAACTAGAATTATCTTATTGGATTAATTATTCACCAACTAGATGTTATAGTGTAATCCTTCCTCTTATTCCTTGATCCTTATCTCACAAACTAAAGAAAACATGACAATGTAATTCTCTATATGGTGCTCTCTTCACCTTTTTTCCTGCAACTCAGATATTGCAATATGCTTCATTCAGATATATTCTAGATAACTACTATGAGAAGTTATATATAACTACCAAAACCAACACCTAGATACAAGGGTCAAGATCAAATGTCACTCCACTCTATTTTTAAAATATTTTCAAATGTTCCACATGAATTTAATGTGGTCATTATGTTTTAGTCAAATTGAGAAATCCATTGAAATCTAAAATTAGATGTCCTTCTATTTAATTCCAATTGAATTTTCCAAATATTCTAGAAGCTACATATTCATGATTTTAATTCCTCATTCACAACATGTTATTCTAAACTACAACTATTTTTAGCATGATACCCTTTTTTACAGCATGTTGTCTAGATAAAAACAATATTAAAAAAATACAACATAAATACCATTTAATTCACCTAAATACCATGACTTGATATTTACAAATCATCTAATCATTTGAACCATCCATGGTATGATTTATTGATCCATGTAATATACCATTGATCCTTATTCTTTGAAACTTTATAACTCTCAATATCATCATAGAAAGGTTTACTTTTTCAAAGCATGGACTAATTATTTCTCTTGATAGGATGAACTGCAATCATCCTTCATGGAATGGTGGTCTAAAAACATCCATAATCATAGAAAATCACAAATTATTTATTTATACTATGTATATAATCTCATTGTATGGTTATCTCACTCATAATTCAACACAAGATACAGGTCCCACCACATCTACATACATGATACTGTCTACTTTCGATCACTTACTTACAACTTTGGAAAAGGCCTCGTGTAAGGGGAGAGCTATCATACGATATTAATATGATGTATAAAACCACCCCTATCTCCATGAGGGACTCAAAATGTGGAATAATAATGTGAATTTTTTGGTTCATGGTGTGATTAAAAAATTCAAGACATGGGGGTGGTTAATCCCATGCCACAAATCTCAGTGAGCACTAGAAAACCATGGATCCAACAAAAATCTTCAAGGGAGAGGGAGACATCAACAATGATAGAAATAATGTAAATGATAAAAATGAAAGTATTTTGTGTGAATAATTTTTAAAATTTATAAAATAATGAATATGTATGTTTGAATATTAGTATTTGATCAAGGATCATTGAATAGAGGTAGAGTCTATGGAATGTTCTCCTTTATTCCCATTTATTCTATTTTCTTCAATTTTTAATAATATTTATTGATTATATAACAATTTATTCAAATGATCATTATTTAATTCAATACTATAATTTAAAAAAAAATCAATTTTTCATTGGAAATTGTGATTCATTATTGAAATTGATATTTGTTTTTGGATCATAAATTTTTGGTGTTTCTTCTCTAAAACATTCATGTAGGGTCATGCGTTCTCTTTAAATTTTTATTAAAAATATAAAATTTTCATCGATTATTTAAATAAAAAATTTGGAAGATAATTTTTCACATCAATTATTTAAATAATTTACCCAAAAGATCATTTTTTACATCATTTATTTAAAGAACCAACGTGAAAAATGTTGTAATAATGTTATAATGAATAGGTTTTTAGTTGGATTTGTTCTCAATAACTGTTCAATTTATTGAAAATTATATAGAGGATGATATTATACTACATGGTGAATCGAATGAATAAGTGGATGTTTACCATATTCATAGAAACCATATTTGGGTTATTTAGGACGAGTAACAATGATAAAAATGGCATTAAAGTTATTAAAAAAAGTAAATAAGGGGCTTAATAAGAAATATATGAGTGTAAAATTAAATTAGAATTTGTTTTGAATGCGACGATGTTCTGAAATTTATTTTGGAAGAAGAGACAAATATTTTTTGGAAGTGAATTGAATGTGAAGAATTTGTTCTGGAAGTGAATCTTTAGAAGAATAGTGAAATCTAGAAAATATATTATATATAATTCTCTTTGCTATGTATTTAAGATTAGATACAAAAGAAGAGTGAAATTAGGAAAATTAAGTGATTTTTAATAGTAATATAGATTCTCTAAGTGATATTTTAGGGTGACTATGTTACTATGAAGTTTTCATCAAAAAATGGTTAAGATTCATATATAAAGGTAATAAAAACATGATATGTAAAGGTAATAAGTGTTATATTCTAGAAAAATGAAAAAGTTTTGAAATATACTATGATACATAAAGGTAACATGGTGAATACATAACTTGGATAATATGTAAAATTATCTAGATAATTAAGAAATAATGATAAATTTTAATGTTGAAAGAATTTAGAAATATTTGGATATGTAAAGGTAGTCTAAGATGATACATAAAGGTTATAAAAATTTAAAGTTACATGAATTTGTAAATTTCCCAATACGCATGATATGTAAGGGTAACCAGTGGCAAGAATTTGGAAAATTACATTATATAAGGGTAACCTAAATGAAAAATAAGGGATAGTCAAACCATAAAAATGATTTATCCTATATGACCAAGGTATTTTTAAGGATATTTCCTCTGGAATTTGAGATAAAGAGTTGTCACTAAGGAAATACATAATAGTAAGTTAAGAGTATAAATAAAATTAACTTGAATAGAGAAGCTGATACATAAGGGTTACTATAAATTTTAAAATATGATTGATAATATACCCTATAAAAATTTATGATATAAAATATACCCTCATATAAAATTGATAATATGGACAACCATACAGGTTGCCATATCATGGGAAAAATATAAGGTCCTGATTAAAGGAGGATCACACTGTGACATTTTAGTGATTTAAATATGTTTTTTTATGAATTTTGTGATCTAATTTTTAACTTATCATCACACAATAAATAAGGTTATCATATCATGTTTAGGATGAGAAAGTATAAGATCATGATACAATTAAGAAGACATTCCTTGAATAGTTTATTTATAGAATATCGAGTAGATTTAGTTCGATTTTGAAATAGAAAGATGATATAATATTTTAGGGGGTTTCCATAGTTTTATTGGAACATTATGACCAAGTTAAAATATGTGGTACATTTGGAATGATCATAGAGAATTATAATTATAAGGATTGATCCAAACCATTTAATATTAGGATTGATGCATATAAGAATCTGTAAAATTGCATATAGTAGCTCTTGAAGGGTGGGGATTACTGAACATATTGAGAGATTTGATTCATAGAAGAAGAGATAAGGGACATATATGGAGTTACATTGTTCATATTTAGTTTTTTAAAGAAGGATCAAATTTTATATGAGCTACAATGATACATTCTTTTGTTGAATAAGGAGAATAAAAAGATAATTACAATGTAGAATTATATTCATCTATAGGAAGAGGTTATCTTTTGATTTTCATGTGGAATACTTCTCCTGACACACACATTGAGTAGTAATTATCATTAGTCCTTGGAGGATATGAATTAAAACAAACGTGGACTTTAAATAAGCATCAAATCTAGAGTTATGACACAAGTAGAATCACATGTTGAACATGGAAAAACTATCACATCTATAAATTGATTTTTTATTTCACCAAAATAGTGCATAGTAGAGAATAAGTGGGAGTAAAAGATATATCAATAGTAAGTATTTATAGAATATTTTAATGTAAATGCACCCGATCATAAAGTGAGCATGAACTAAAAATATATATCTATTGGAGTACGTATAGTTAATTATTTTGCATCAACACATAAACATATGTATAATACTTGAATTATCCCTTAGTGGTAAACTAATTCAAATACTTATGTGTGATTTTGATTTAATTTATATATTTATACTTTATATTTGGTTAGATAAACATTAAGATAAATAGAGAGATTTAATGTGTTTCATTAGATGAGGGAACAAGATTCATACAACATAGGGGATTAAAATAATAGATTTTTTTAATATGGTGTGTACCTTGATTCATCCCATATCAAAGTGAATACATTTCACATATTCTTTTCAAAGTGACCAGAATTTTAATTTTTTTAATATTTATTATTTAAGTAGATTTTAAAAATAAATTTTCCACATAGCTTGCAATGAAGTCGCCTCTAAACTAACTTCAAAAAAACCTACATGAAAAACCCTATTCTTACATTAGTTTAAATCAATTATTCTAATTAAAAACACAATTTAGATTAAAAATACACTTTTCCAGAAATTACCTTTACCATGAATTTCCTTTAAAATCATATCTAAAACAAAATCTCATGGTTTCCAAAAAAAACTTATTCAATTTCAAAAAATAAAATCTCATGATTTCACAATTCAAATACATTATTTTTAAAAAACCATTTTTTTCAAAAACCCAAGTTAACAGAATAATAAAATCAATTTCCTACTGAAATTATTTAAAAATACCATATAAAAACCATTCAATCAAAAATTACGTCATCAAAGGATCACAATCATCATCAGAAATAATAAAATCCACCCACCTTAGGTAAGAATCCCTGAAATTCTACACAAATTGTTCTAATGCTGAAGTTCTTGATTTGATCTTTCATTACCTATCAATAAATAATATATCCCATGATCCATTGATTCATGATCCATGATCCATGATTCTTTTATTAATTATTTTATTTTATATGATGGAGTTTCCAAGAGTGAGAGAAGAGAGTAAAATGGAGAGATCCAAGAGTTAAAGAGACCATCACCCCCTTACCATCGATCCAACGTCAATATTCCCAATACTCATGAGTGATCACTTTATATAGTGTAAAGTACTCAAAATAAAATTATATATTCTTCAAACCACGTCAAAGTTGGTTTAGGTTCCCAAGGTGGATAAATAAGTAAAATTAGGTATTTAAAAATGAAAACCTAATTTGTTCTCAATCACACACTATTATCCTACATAATAAATTAACTATGTGTATAACCTTGAAATACCTACTATCTCCATTTACAAATATTTCATGGTTTTAATACATGGTAATTTATGCATCACTTTAATAGAAATTTCTTTCTAATACCATAAAAGACCTTTATTAGTGCAAAAAAATCACTGTGGTCATTGGAAATGAGAAAAGGAACCTCTTTACTATTGTTTCCAAATTACAATATTGTAAGAGCAAAAAAATGTCAATATTAATTTTTTTAAATAATAAATATAATTAATTATACCACAATAAATTTAAATATTAAAACTACATGTTATAGTTATAATTGTTATAAACAAACCAAATAGATAAATGAACAAACACTACAACACATGAAGAAGAGCATGTCGGTGAATCATTAATTATCCTTTGAATTTTAACATAATAAATAAATGTTTCTATAATGAATAAAATTCCTATATAACTAATAAAAAATCATATTTGTTTTATTAAAAATACTTAAAAAATTTAAAGTTAACTAAAATTAAATTCTTATATAATATAATAATACACAACTATCATGAAGAAAAAATCTTGATAAGATGATAAATGAATAGAATATACTTGGACTATAGTTTTAATAAAAATGATCTAATTTTTTATTTTAGAGCATGTGATAAATATTTTTAACATATATAATAATTAAAATTAAAAAATAACTTCCATTCATTCTGAACACACCATATTTTAGAATGACATTTGATTCATTCCTTTAGGCCACATTTGAAAAAATGATAATTTTTATAAGGATTCAAAATAGTAAAATATTTTTTCTTGATTTTGAGGATGTGTCATACACTTTAAACCAAATGATCATTTTAAATTTTATAACATGCAATTTTGACCATTTTGATAGCACTATACATTGGAATGGTATACAATTTATTCCTAAAGGTCACAAAAGAATCAAAGATCATATTCCTAAACGTTTATAACAACCAAAGATTGTTTTCTTGGTTTTGAATAGAGAACATAAGTTATTAACTAAAATATAAATTTCAAATTGAAAATAAACACTACGAGACAATCTACCCACACTGTATGTCATATTGAAGTATAGTTCATACCTATAAGTCATAAATAAATAAAAGATAATTTTCCTATAGTTTTTCATAAAACTAATATTTTTTACTTATTTTTAAGAATCTAACACATATTTATAATATATATTATGAATTTGAGATTAAAAACACACTTTTAGTCATTCTAACCACACTACATGTTAGAATGATGTGTGATTCATTTTTTTCATGTAAAAAAGAACTCATGGTAGTATTCCTAGAGTTTCATAAAATCCTAAGACCATCTTCTTAGTTTTGAGCATGTTATTTTAATTTTTTACTTATATAACACTTAAAATGGAAAAAATGAATTTCATTAATCATTAACACAATTTTTTTTGGAAAGATATAAAATTAACCCCTATATATCAAAAATGAATCAAAGATCATTTTTCTCTATTCACATAGTAATATGAAACTGTTATCTTGGTTTTGAGAATGTGATACATGTTTTTTTTATAAAAATACCACTTTAGAATTGATAAAAAAAACTTTATATCATTTCAAAAAACAACATGTTGTAATAAAGTTCAATTTTATTCAAACAATTCAAAAATAAATCAAATATTATTTTTCATGATTTTAAGGAAATTTGAGCCCATTTTCACAATTTTTAGTATTTGAAACATTTTTTTTAAGAAAAATGACACTTTATAATTTAATACATGTGTTTTTTTTATTTAAAACACACCATATGTATAATTTATGCGAGGTTCATTCCTGTAAGATAAAAATCAATAAAAGCTAATGCTCCTAGTATTTCACTAAAAAATAATCTTTTTACCCAATTCTGAGCACCTAATACATGTTTTTATATTAGATAACACTTATAAAATAATGAAACAAACCATAAATCATTCCAAAAAAACCCACACATTATAGTTAGTGAAGTTTATTTCAATATATTATAAATGAGTCAGTGATTGTTTCATGGAGCTTCATGACAATCTGAGCATGTTTGCTCAATCTTGATCATGTGATATTCATTTTTTACTTCAATAATAATTAAAATATAATTATTAAATTTTAGTAATTTTGAACAAAAATCACATTAGAATGATTTAAGGTTAATTATGACTAGATAAAAATGAATCAAATATCAATTTTCTACATTTTTATGACATTATGATGTTATTTTTTTATTTTAATTGAATAAATCATATTTTTAAATAAAATATCTTTTTTTAAAATGAGAATAAAAAATTTCAATCATTTTTATAACACAATACTTTGAAATTTCATGAGTTTCATTCCCAAAGGCCAAAAATGAATCAAATATCATTTTTATATAGTTTCATAATAATTTTATATTATTTTAATTATTTTGAGAATGTGACAAATGATTTTAAGTAAAACAATGATTTTAAAGTGAGAACATATAAATTAGGTTATTATAACCACACCATGATTAAAGTTTATTTTTGGTATATTCTTATAAGTCTCAAGTTAATTAATGATCATTTAAATTTAATTTCATCCAAAACCATGATCCTTTGCTTGATTTTAAGTGTAACACCCCTAGTTCTAGGTACTTGAACCATTATTCATATATACTAATCCAATATAATGTTTGGGTTATATTTCAAGAGTTTTGGAAGAGTTTTTTCACTTTTTGAGGATTTTATGGAGGTGCACAGTTTAAGTATAGCTAGAAGAAACCAGTAACACCTCTAGGAAACCATGCAAGGGAAAACTGTGAGCACCAGGTATAAAAACAATTGGAACATAGTTTGTCCCAATAGCTTGAGTGCTCCAGGGAAACTATGAGAACCTACTATCATTTAATATAGTGGGAAACACAAAGTCGGCACATGGTTTGTCTAACCGTGCAATCCAACTGTGTGAGGGGGTGTCTTGAGATAGTAGTACCTGTATGGTTAGCTCACAATTTTTGAAACCATGAGGCCTAAATATGTGGCATATAGACAGACCTCTAAAATTTATGGATTTAATTATATTTAGTTATCTTAAGCCTCTTTTCACCCTAATTATCCCGTAACATGAACTAACTTTTCTCCCAAGGTGTGAGATATATTTCCCTTTGGCCCTGTAGTGGTCCATATGAAAATTAAAGTGTGTTGGAGGCCCATATTCATCAGTGGGTATTAGTTCTTGTCTATTATTTCTAGAAATATCCTCTTTTATATTTCTCATAACCTTATATCTAATCCTATGTGGTTATATCCATGTTCTGTGATAGTAATTTTGATGTTTTATAAACAGGTCCTGGGAAGGAAAGGTGGTTTATGATCGTATCTAGAGGATCGTTGTTCTGTTCTTCCTTTTGGCCCACGTTTGTGATGTAGGTGGATTCTCTCTTGATTCCAACTGATTAGAAGTTTAAGGATTAGTTTGAAATAAATTTTTTCTTGAATTTTTTGTAAAATTATTGTGTGATTCTTGCTGTAAATATCTTTAGCGATGGTTTTGAGAAATTATAAAAATTGGATGATTTGATGGAAAATACTTTTTGATTTTAATTTTAAAATTGTGATTTTAAAATGATGTTTTTGATTTGATACATAGAGAATGGTTTTTTAAATGGTTTAAGGAAATAATGGTTTTTTGTGAAGTGTCTTTTCATGGGTTTTGGAATACATGGTTGGTGTGAGTTTATTTCTTTATAGTGAACCTAGATTAGGGGTGTGTACCATTAGGGTACAATGATATGAACCAATAGAAGGAAAATGTTCCATTAGGGAACTTGAGTATTAGTTATCTTGTGACGAGTTAGTAGATCAAGAAGAGACCACTCATGAGTATGGAACTATCACCAGAGCATGCATGTGTGGTTGTGTGTGAAATATTTGAATGGGTATGCCAAATGAGATGTGAAATGTATTATAGGATTGTTTGATTAATTTTCATGGAAAATTAATTTGGTTTGGTTATAAACTAATTTAAATTATTTTAAACTATTTTTTATAAATGCATAAATAAGTTTTTTCATAGTGGAATGAGTCGGGGATGTCATTGGGGAAATCATACTAAGTTTTATACTCACCCATTATCATGAACTTTGGTGCATTTTCAGATGTTATATACCAAGACACAACTAAAGTAAAGGTATCCTTGTTCTTTAGTGATACTTATTGATACCGTGGCATGGCTTTTTGAGTTGGATCTTGGAGTAGTATTGGGTGTTTCTGCTTTGATGAATTTGGAGTCTATGGGTTTGTTGTCTTTTAATTCCTTTGGTTATGTCACTTTTTTTTTTCTGTTTGTACTCTGATATTTTATTTTGGTTTGTTTTTTTATTGGTTGGTATTTCTATAATCATGCATCATATAGTGGTTTGGTTGTTTATGGTTATTTTGGTTTAATTATTTTATCTTAAAAGGAGAAATCATCACCCAAAAGTTTATCAAGGCCTTGAAATTTATTTCCAGCCTTTGATGTCTTGGGTATGTCACCTATGGCTAGTAACACCAACACTATCTTCCCAATCCAATGGGTGTGGGGTGGGATATTATAAATGAAATCAGTTTTTTCGATCCTTGGGTATTAGTTGTGTTCTATCTTAGAGTTTGAAATTTTCCAAGTATTGATAATATCTTATATCTCTTCGGATGGTTTCAAGGAGATATGATTTCCAGAACATGAGATGTAGAGCATAAAATTCATAGCTAGCCTCTTTATTCTGAACTTCAAGTTACCAAGCAGTTTTTGTACATGAGTATTAAAGAAACTTCTGGCGAGTCCTTACTTCATCATTATGTGTTTATCCGATGAGAGTTTCATGAAATGTATTGGTAGTATGACTTCACACTAAGACTTCAGTATTTATTATTGAGTTAATGATTTATGGAAATAGTAAAAAGTAATTTTTTTTGAAAAAAATCTTTTTAAAAGATAAGTTTTTTAAAAGTATTAATGGTGATATCTTGAAAATGGATAAAATGGTTTATTGTTGATAAAGATGATTGTGGAAGTTATTTAAATGGTAATTGGAAATATAAAATCCTTCATTTTCTAGATAGTGAGACTAAATAGAGTTTTTTAGTTATAGAAAATGGCATCCGGTGGGTGCTATAAAAACCAACCAGAAGTGGTTTCTAAGAATATGGTTTCACCCGAGCTAGAGGTGAACTAATAATTAGTCTAAAGTATTGTCTAAGCTTTTGATGATGTGGATATAGGGAATATAAGGGATAAACCAATACAATTGGATTATTCAGTTTAGTTCTAGAAGAATAATCCACCCATCTTTAAGGGTGATCTAAAGTTAGAAAAAGAAGAACTCTTGTTTAATATAATGAATAAAATATTTTATTTCCTTAGGACACCAGAAGAGCTAAAAGTGAAGCTGGTGATATATATTTTGGAGTATATTGCATGCCTGTGGTGGGATTTAGTAGTTTAGGATAAATTAGACCAAGGCATTGAATGAGAATATTTTAATAAATTTTCAACAAAAATTATATCCTTTCATGTTCAAAATTAATATAACAATGGAATTATTTAGTTTAAAGTTGGATAATATCTTGGTAATAGAGTATGCAACTAAATTTATGAGTTTAGTTTGATTTTCACTAGAAGTTTCTGAAGTACGTCCTTAAAGTAATTAATTTTTGAGTTGGTTTTGAAACCATAGGTCTACTAAAAGACTTATATAATTTTTATAATGAATTATACAAATATGGTCAATAGAGTATTGGTAGTAGAAAGAGACATCTTAGGAAACATGGTCAGAGGAAACTTTTTTATTCTTATGGAAATTGGTGAGAACTCTAATGTTGGAAACAAGCAATGGAGGGACACCTATTCCCAAGGGGGTGGTATATATCAGAATTAGACTATGGGATCATTCAACCTTCCTCTTTGACTGAAGAGTAAACCTATATGTTCTCGGTGTGGTTCTTTTGATAATATTATGTGAGATTATATGAATCCACCTAGAGAATTTCACAATTATAATAATATGGGACTTATTTAGTGCAATTTTCATAGTGCTACAAGGTTGAGGGAATGTGACACATCTCATGCTTCTTATGCATTGTATGCTTTAATGGAAAAAATGTAGTAGAATAGATCTCATCAGTAGAACTGAGTGAGCCATGGAGATTCTAGGAACACAATTACCACTCAACCTATGAAATCTCAATAGGTTAAGAAAGAGAAAAGTGTTTTTATTAAGAAATTTTATTGATATGATAAAGTAATAATTGATGATCAATAGGGACCTTCAACGGTGATAGGTATGATTTTTTGAATTCTACCCTAATGCAAGATTATTTTGATATGTGTGAATACCATTTATTTATTTATTCTCATTCCATTTATTTGATGGGGTTTATATGTTGATATAATTCCTTCAGTTTTGAAACACCAAAAACATTTGGGACAATGAGAGTGTAGAGAATTTAAATGTGCACTTTGTTCAATAAAAATCAATGAGATAGAGTTGATATGGGATTTATCTATGATAGAGATGGATGTCTATGAATTGATTCTAGGAGTGGATTAGAAAATTAACTCTGAGGCCCATATAAATTTTTATACATGAATGGTGAGTTTAAAATAAATTTTTAGTGTTCAACATATATTTAAAGGATATTAGGTAGTGAATATAAGAAGAGAAGGACCCTTGGTACTATTGTTTAGATATATCTCTTACAGGTTGATTGAATTTTCCTTGGTATCAGTAGTTGAGTTTAGGAATAGATATTTCCCAATAATTATGGACCGGTTTCTAAATGTTTTCCCTATAATTTTTTTGAGGTTTCCACCCAAAATAGAAGTGGATTTAATGATTGATCTAATACCAGGGACCAATCCTATTTCCCATACATATTATTGGATGGAACCGATGGAATTAAGGGAATTGAAGGATCAATTTAGAGAGTTGTAAAGTAAAAGTTTCATTTGAATGAGAACATATCCAATAGTAGCACCAATTCATTTTGTAAATAAGGTAGATGAGACTATTAAGATTTGTGTATATTATCATAATCTTAACTAATTTACCATAAAAAACTAGTATCCTATTCGATGAATTAATGACCCATTTGATCAATTTAGGGGAGCCCAATGGTTCTATAAAATTGACTTATATTTGGGATATCACAAAAAATGGGTTAGTAGGGAGGATATTCTAAAGACAATTTTTAGAAGTATATATAAACATTATGAGTTCATTTTTATAACTTGTAGTGACACAAATTCACCAGCTATCTTTAAGGAATCAATGAATCATATATTTAAAAGGTATCTAGATTCATTTGTGGTGGTGTTTTTGGATGATATATTGGTGTATTCTAGGAAAAATACGGATCATGATAAACACTTGTCTATAATGTTTGAAATATTTTGGGAGCATTTCATGTATTCCAAGTTATCAAAGTGTTATTTTTTGATACAATAGGTATGTTTCCTTGGCCATGTCTTTCTAAAAAAGACGTTTCTATAGACCCAAAAAAGATAAAAGCTCTAATATCTTGGAATCCATCAAAGAATGACTTTGAGATATGTAATTTTCTTGGATAGGAGGGATACTACATGATTTTTTTTCAATAATTTTCATGGTTGGAATCATCAATGACATATTTGAAAAGAAATGTTTTCCCCTTATAGTGGAATGAGGAATATATAAAATCATTTTAAGAGATTATATTTATACTTACATCAAAACCTATCTTAACATTTCTTGAGTTTTTATAGTGCTATGTGATCTATTGTGATGCATCTAGATCTGGGTTGGGATGTGTTTTCATGCAGGGAGAGAATATTGTTTCTTATGGTTTATGATATTCATGGTAGCAGGATAATAAATACCCAACACATGACTTAGAATTAGTTTTTATGGTCCATGATTTGAAGACATGGATTTATTACCTCTTTTATGTGAAATTCATGGTGTTTACAGATTACAAGATATTAAAAACCATTTTATCACAAATATATTTGATTCTATGGAAATGAAGATGGATGAAATACCTTCAAATGTTCAAATTTGACTTGATATGTACTCTATGTAAAGGAAATTAAATGTAGGATGCATGAAGTAATAAATCATATAATTAGTTTTCAAAGTAGGCTTGGAATAAGTGAAAGATGATGTCAGTCATAACATACATGCACCTAGATTGTATCAACCTGGGGATGTTATAGTTTTATTCCATATTTTATTTTTTATTTGGTTCACCATGTGAAATAGGAACATATGTACGATTATGAATTTGTTTTTATGAGGTCAAAACTCATTGGTGGGGAGACTATTGAGGTATGGAAGTTGGATGGGAGTTTGGTTCTTTGGTTTAGAGATCAGATTATGGTACCTTTGGTTTTTTATGTACAAATTATTAATGCATACCACTATTCAAAATGGGTCATTCATACAGGCATTCAAAAATATATATAGTGATTAAAGAACAATTTTTTTTGGGCTGGAATGAAAAGTGTAGTGGTGGAGTATGTTTTTATATTCCTCATCTATCAGCATGTCAAGGAGAAACACAAACAACCAATTAGTATGTTGCAGTCTTTACCGATTCCTATTTAGAAATGGGAACAGATAGCCATGGATTTTTTTGAAAATTTTACCAAGGATAGTTAGGAAAAATGATTCCATACGGGTGATCATGGATCATCTCACAGTGTTGGATCATTTTATCTCTATTAATGAAACTAATTCAGTGGAGTACTTGTCCAAAATCTATATTTGATAAGTTTTAAAGTTTTATGGAGTTCTAGTCTTGATTGTATTTGACAGAGACCCTAGGTTCATGTATTGTTTTTGGAAATCCTTACAACCATACCTTGGGAGTCAGCTGAATATTAGCATGGTGTATCATCCTCAAATGGATGGAAAATCCAAAATGTTGATCAAAATGTTGGAGGAAAAGCTTATGTATTATGTAATAGATTTTGATAAATCACAAGAGGAGTATATATTGTTAGTGTAGTTCTCATACAAAAATAGTTTGTAGGCTTCTATAGGCATGAATCCTTTTGAATCATTATATGGTCATCTTTATCATTATTCAATTTTTTGGGTGGAAACATGTGAGAATTAATTAATTGGACAAAACCTTGTATAGGAGATAAAATAAAGATTCAGTTGATAACAAATATAATAGATACATCTCAGAGTCATCAGAAATCATATGTTGATCATTATTAAAGACCGTTGTCATTTGAGGTAAGTGACATGTGTTCTTTAGAATCTCTCCAAGGATTGGGTATCATCATTTTAGTAAGTAGGGAAATATATCTCTTCGATACATAGGCCCTTTTTAGATACTTGAACAATTTTTTGAGGTGACATATCATTTGGATTTTCCATAAAGGTTCAGTTTAGTGTACAATGTGTTTCATGTATCTCAGTTGTATAAGCATCAACCTGATCCTAACCATGTGATTTAATGGGATCACATTGACCTAGTTCTAGATTCTACATTTGTATATTTTTCAGTATAGATTGTGGATATTAAAGATAAAGTATTTCATGGGAAAATCAATGGTCCAGTGCAGGTTTTATGGAAACATTGTCAGATTTAAGAAGAAACATGGGAGTATAAAAAGGAAATGTTGGAGAAGTGCCCTAAAATCTTGTAATAAAATGGTGTTTTTCTACTTTATAGGGATGTAAAGGTCAATGGTAGGGAGAATTCAACACCCCAATTTCAGGTACTTAACCCTTTATTCTTGTATACTAAGGCAATATAATGTTTGAGTTGAGTTTTGGTAGGTCAAGAGGGGTTTTGAAACTTTTTTGGAGGATTTTATGGAGGTTTATGGTTTGAGCACAGTTAGTAGAAACCATGAAACACCTCTAGGAAACTATAAAAGGGAAAATAATGAGAAATGGGTAGGTTAATAGTTGGTGCACAATTTAGCCAAACCATGCGAGTACTCATGGGAAACCATATGAACCAAATGTCATTTGAGACTGTGGGGAACACACGATGGGTTCACGGTTTGTCTAAATGTGTGAGGGGGTGGGTTGATGCCTTAAAACCCACATGGTTGGAACATAGTTTTCCAAACCGTGTGGCCTAACCATGAGGTGTATAATAATCCCTCTAAAATTTGTGGATCTAATTCAATTTTATTTGTTTAAGCCTTTAATTTCTCCTAATTCTCCAATAATATGAACTATTTTTTCTGCCAAGGTTTGAGAGACGTTTCTAATTGTTCTAATAGCGATCTATAAATGAATCAAAGTGCATTGGTGGCTTTAATTCATCGGTAAGTATCCTTTCTTGGACATTATTCTTTGATTTCTTCTTCTTCTCTTTCCCAAAACCTTAGATCTAATTTGTTGTGGTTAGATCCATGTTCCATGAAGTGAATTGTGATGTTTTATGATTGTATATAGGGAAGTAAATGTGGTTTGTGATCATATCTAGAGGATAATTGTGCCATTATTTATTTTTCCAATATTTTTGAGGTAGGAGGATTCTCTCTTTATCCCCCTTGATTAGAACTTGAAGGCTTAGATTCAAAAAAATGTTTTTTCTTGAAATTTTTGTGAAGTGACTGTGTGATTCTTATTGGAAACCTATTTTATGGTGGTTTTTATTTTTTTTGAAAATTTGATGGTTTACTAGAAAATCCTTTTTGATGTTAATTTTAAAATAGTTATTTTAAAATGATGGTTTTGATTTGATACAAGGATTTTTTTTGAAATGGTTTAAGGTAAGAAAGGTTTTATGTAAAGTTTATTGTCATCAGTTTGGGAATACATGGTTTTTGTGAGTTCATTTAATTGACATGACCCTAGATAAGGTCCATGTACCATTAGGGTACAATGAAGTGGCCCTATAAAAGGGGTGTGTTCCATTGGGTCACTTGATCATTGGTTACCTTGTGATGACTTGGTAGATTAACAAGAGATTGCTCGTAAGTATGGAACTATCACATGATCATGCATGTGTGGTTGTGTGTGAAACCATGTAATGGGTATTCCAAATGAGATATGAAATTTGTTAAATGATTATTTTATTTTTTTCCATGGAAGACTTTTGGGTTTGGATATAAACTACTTTAAATTATTTAAATTTTTTTATAAGTGTACTAACATGTTTTTTCCTTGTGGTGTGAGTAGGGAAGTCATTGTGGGAAATCCTTATGATTTTTATACTGACCCCCTTCTTGGGAACTATGGTGCATTTTTAGATGTTATATATCAATACATAGGTAAAGGAAAGGTATCCCAGTTCTTTAGTGATGCTTTTTGATACCATGGTGTGGCTTCTCAAGTTGGAGCTTGGAGTAGGTTTGGGTGTTGTTGGTTTGATGGCTTTGGAGTCTTTGTGTGTTTTTTATATTTTTATTCTTTTGGTTATGTTAATCTATTTATTATTGTACTTTGATATTTTATTTTGGTTTGGTTTTATATTGGCTGGAATTTCTATACTCATGCATCATATAATGTCTTGGTTGTTTATAGTTATTTTGGTTTGGTTATTTTATCTTAAAAGGGAAAATCACCCCCAAATTTTTATGAATCCCTTGAAATTTATTTCCAACCTTTGATGTCTTGAGGATTTCAATTAATTATAGTAACACCCATCACATCTTCTAAAGCCAATATTTGAGGGGCAGGATGTTACAAATGATATCAGTTTGTTTGATCAATGGGTATCAGTTATGTTCTATCCTTGAGTTGGAAATTTTCCCAATATTAATAAGTTATTCTATCTCTTTAGATGGTTTAAAGGATATATGATTGTTATAACTTGAAATTTAGAGCATGAAAATGCATAACTAACTTCTTTATTCTAAACTTCAAGTTACCAGGGAGTTTGGGTACATTAGTGTTCAAGACACTTCTTGGTGATTCATTACCTCATAGTCATGGGTTTAACCTATGATAGTTGTATAACATGAATTGGTAGTATTACTTCCCACTAGGACTAGATTGTTCATTATCAAGTTAAAAATTAATGTAAAGGTAAATTTTTTTCCTGAAAAGTGTTGAAAATGTTTTCAAAATATGATATTTTGAAAAGGATTGATGGTGGAATTTTTAAAATGGATAAAATAGTTTATTGTGGATAAAGATGATTTTGGAACTTGTTGAGATGGTGATTATAAATATCTAAGCCTTTAGTTTCTAGAGAATAAGACTAAATAGATTTTGTTTTGGTTATAGAAAATGGCATTAGATATGAGCTATAAGAACCAACCAGAAGAGGCTATAGAGAATGTGTTTCACTTGAGTCACAGGTGAACCAACAGTTGTTCCAAAGTACTTTTCAGGTTTTTTAGCCCATGGATAGAGGGAACATATTTTATTAACCAAAACAAGTGGATAAATTAGTTTAGTTCTAAAAGAATAATCCACCCATATTTTAGGGTGATTTAGAGTTGAAAAAAGTAGAAATATGGTTGAATAGGATGAATCGAATCTTTAATTTCCTTTGGAAACCAGCAAAGCTGAAAGTGAAGCTGGTGATGTATATACTGGAGGATCTAGAATGCTCGTGGTGGGATTTAAAATTTCAGGATAAATTGGACCAAGTAATTTCATGGGAGGATTTCAAAGATTTTTTCAAAAAAAAAATTCTATCCTCACATGTTCAAAATTAATAGGATAACAAACTTTTTTAGTTTGAAGGAGGAGAATATCTCAGTAATAGAGTATGCAACTAAATTTATTAATTTTGTTCACTTTTCACTTTATTTTAATGCAAGTGTTTCCTTGAAGGAACACATTTTTGAGTCAGAGTTGAAATGAGAGGTTCTATCAAATATTTTCATGTTTTATATAACAACTTATATAGATATGATCAATAGATTGATTATGTTGGAAAGAGACATATCAGGGAACACAGTCACAGGAATCAGGTTTATTCTTATGGGAACTATTGGGAACTCCAATGTTGGGAAAAAGTAGAGGAGGGATACCTATTTCCAAGGGGGTGGTATCTCTCAAAATAAAGCTATGGTATTTTTCAATCTTCCTCCTTGATTGAAGAGTAATATGAGATTTTTTAGTGTGGTTATTTCGAGAATATGAAGTGTGATTGTACAACACCACCTATAACATGTCACAATTACAATTAGATGGGACATCTTCAGTGCTATTGTCCTAATTCTCTAAGGTTGGGTGATAGGGACACATTTTGTGCTTCTTAGGAATCAAATGCTTTAATGGGATGAATGAAGCATAATAGATCTTATTAATAGAACTGAGTGAGCCATGGTGATTATAGGAATACCATGACTCCTCAACCAATAAAATCTCAATAGGGTAACAAATAGAAAATATAAGTGAGTAAGAAACTATATGAAGTTGATCAAGTGATCATTGATGATCAATTAGGACCTTCAATAGTGATTGGTATGATTCTTATAAATTCTACCCTTATGAAATATTTATTTTATACATGTTATTCCCATTCATTTATTACTTATTGTGTAATTAATTTTATGGGTTTACATGTTGAGATAATGAATTTGGTTTTGAAACTCTAAAACCTTTGGGAAAACAAGTGTGTAGAGTCTTTAAATGTGTAGTGTGTTTGATAATAATTTATGGGAAAAAGTTGATAGGGGATTTGTCTTTGATAGATATGGATGTATATGACTTTATTATAGGAATGGATTGGCTAGTAAACTTTGAGGCCCATATTAATTACTATGCATGACATGTGAGTATCAAATATTATGTTGGTGTTCATAATCTATTTAAAGAAGACTGTGTAGTGGAAACAAGAAGAACATGACCCTTAATATTAGTGATTGGAACAATATCCTACTATTTGACTATAGTTTCCTTGAAATCGATAGATGAGATCAGGAATAGAGATCTAACAACCATATTGGACTAATTTATATATGTTTTTCCTGAAAATTTCTTGGGGTTTCCACCCAAAATAGAAGTGTAGTTTATGATTGATCTTCTACTGAGAACCATTCCTATTTCCCTTCTGTCTTATCTGATGGAACTAATGGAATTGAGGTTATTGAAGTATTCGTTGGAAGAGTCAAAAGTAAAGGGTTCATCCAACTGAACATATCTTCATGGGTAACACCGATTCTTTTTTTGAAGGAGGATATAAATCTTAGGATTTGTGTATATTATCTTAATCTTAACCAACTTATGATAAATAATTAGTGTCCTCTTCCAAAAAAAATTGATGGCCTATTTGACCAATTTATGGGAGCCTAGTGGTTTTCTAAAATTGAATTTTTCTTAGGATATCACCAACTATGGATTTTAAAATAAGATATTCCAAAGAAACCTTTCATAAGTAGATATAGAAATTACGAGTTTGTTGTTATGGATTTTGGTGCTATGAATACACTATCCGTCTTTACGGAATTGATGAATCATATATTTTAAAGGTATTTATATTCTTTTGTGGTGGTGTTTTAGGATGATATACTAGTGTATTCTAGAAAAAAGGTGTATCATGAGAAATAATTGGCTAAAGTGTTGGGTATCTTTTAGAAGCATCATTTGTATTCCAAGTTATCAAAGTGTGATTTATGGATACAAGATCTATGTTTTCTTGGACATGTAATTTTTGAAAAAGTAATTTATATAGACCTAGAAAAGTTAGAAGATGTTATCTCTTTGAAACTACCGAGGAATGTCTTTAAGATACATTGTTTCCTTGGCTTGACAGGATACTATAGGCATTTCGTACATGAATTTTCATGTTTGGAATCATTGATTAAGGATTTGATGAGAAAGGTCACTATATTATAGTGTAATGAGAAATGTAAAAAATCATTTAAAGAGTTTAAGGTTAGAATTACATCAACACTTATCCTAACATTTCCAAAGTTTGGATGAAGCTATGCATTATATTGTGATGCATCAAGATTTGGGTTGGTATGTGTTAACATGTAGGGATATCATGTTGTTTCTTATGGTTCACAATAGTTATGTTTGAATGATAATAACTACCCAATAAATAAAATGGAATTAGATGCTGTGGTCCATGCTTTTAAGACTTGGTTTCATTACCGAATTGGTGATAAATTCATGGTGTTTAAAAATCATAAGAGTTTGAAACACATTTTCTCACAAAGATATTTGAATCTAAGGAAAAGAATATAGATAGAATAACTTCAAATGTTCAACTTTGACTTGATGTATACCCCAGGTAAATAAAATTTAGTGGTAGATGCATTAAATAGAAAATCATACAATGGGTTGAAAAGGAGGCTTCAGTTCAGTGGAAAATGATGTTAGTCATAACAGACACACACCTAGAGTGTATTGACCTGGGTGATTTGTAGTTTTTCATCCTAGTTTTGTTTATTCATGATTTGGTTCAACATGTGAAAGAGGCTCAGATGTTTGATTATAAGTGTGTTTCTATGAGTTTAAAATTCAATGGTGGGGATACTATTGAATGATAAAAGCCGTATGAGAGTTTGGTTTTGTGGTTTAGAGATCGGATAATGGTACCTTTGGTTTTTCAGGAGAAAATTCTTAATCCATAACACTATTTTGAATGGGATGTAATCCCAACATTCAAAATATGTATATAGTGATGAAGGAATTGTTTTGGTGTGTTGGAATAAAAAGGGAAGTAGTGGAGTTTGTTTAGAGATGCCTCAACTATCAGAAGCTCAAGGAAGAACACCAATGGAAAACAGACATGTTTTAGTCTTTATTGATTACTATTTTGAAATGTGAGAAGATAGCCGTGGATTTTATGACATTTTTACAAAGTATGGTTAGGAAACATGATTCCATATGTGTGACCATGGATCATCTCATAAATTATCCTCATTTTATCCTCACTTGTGAAACTAATTTGGTTGAATAATTATACCAAATATATATCCAAGAAGTTGTAAAGTTTCATGGTATTCCAATCTCAATTATATTTGATAGAGACCCCAGGTTCAAGTATATTTTTTTGAAATCCTTATTGAAATCTGTTTGGACTCAGTTGAATATGATCATGGTGTATAATGCTCAAATAGATGTACAATCTGAAAGGACAATCCAAATGTTGGAGGACCTTATTAGGGCTTGTGTAATGAATTTTGGTGGCTCATGGGAGGACCAAATACTATTAGTGGAGTTCTCGAACACAAATATTTATCAATCCTTGATACATATGGATCATTTTAAAGCATTTTATTGTAATCCTTATCATTATCCACTTTTCTGGGTGCAAACTTGTGAGACTTTGTTAACCGGACCAAGCCTTGTGAAAGAGACAATAGAAAATATTCAGTTGATCAGAACTAGAATAAAGACATCTCAGAGTCCTGAAAAATCATATATGGATCATTTTTGACGACTGCTGTAGTTTGAGGTGAGTGATTGTGTGTTATTTAGAATCTCTCTAAGGCTTACGAATCATCACTTTAGTAAGAAGGGAAAGCTATATCCTTGATATATAGGCCCTTTTTAGATACTTGAATGAGTTTTTAAGGTGAAATATCATCTGGATTTCCCACTAAGGTTCATTTCAATGCACAATGTGTTTCATGTATCATGATTGGAGAAGTATAAACCTGATCCTGACCATGTGATTAAATAGGTTCACATTAACCTAGAGTGGGATGAAACATTGGTACATGTGCTAATAAATATTTTTGATAGGAAAGAGAAAGTATTAGATGTGAAAAGAACTGGTCTAGTGTTTATTTTATTACATCATGATTGGAATTAGGAACAAACATGGGAGTGTGAAAATGAAATGTTAAAGAAGTGGTTTGAACTCTTCTGGGCCAATGGTAGTTTTCTACTTTCCATAGATGGAAAGTACAATGGTGGGGAGAATGTATAACCCCCTATTTTAGGTACATGATCTTTTATTAATGTATATTAAGGATATATAATTTTGGGTTACATTTTGGGAGGTTTGGAGGGGTTTGGGAACTTTTTATAGGCTTTTATAGAGGTGCATGGTTTGATCATAGTTTGTAAAAATTGTGTAACACCTATAGGGAACTATGAAAGTTAAAATTGGATAGGTGCATAGTTGGTGTATAGTTTGTCCAAACCATGTTAGTTATTAGGGTAAACTGTGTGATCCTATTATCATTGAGATAGTGGAAGACACCTATTTGGTTCAAGGTTTATCTGACTGTGAGAGAAAATATGTGAGGGGTGTCTTGATATAGTCAAACCTGCATGGTTGGATCATAGTTTTCCAAACCATGTGGCCTAACAATGAGACATACAGTCATCCCTTCAAAAAGTTTGGATATATTTTGATTTAATTCGTTTAAACCTAGGTTTTACCCTAATTATTCCATAATGAGAACTCCATTTTCTCACAAGGTTTGAGATATGTTTCCCTTTGGTCTGAGAATGATCCATAGGTGAATAAAAGTGAATTATAGGCCTAGATTCATTGGTAAGTCTCCATTCATGGTCATTATTCTTATATATCTTCTCCTTATCTTTCTGAGAACCTTTGATCTAATCTCATGTGGTTAGATCTATTCTCTACGATGGTAATTGTGATGTTTTATGATTGGATATAGGGAATTAAAGTTGATTTGTTTTTGGATCTAGAGTACTGTTGTGCCTTTCATAATTTTCACCAAAATTTGTGAGGAATGTGTATTATTTCTTGATTATTCTTGATTATAATCTGAAGTATTAGTTTGAAATAATATTGTTTTCTTAAAATGTTGGGGAAATTATTGTGTTATTATTATTAGAAACATCTTTAGTAATAGTTTTGAGAAATTGTTGAAATTGTATGGTTTTTTGGAAAATCCTTTTTGAAGTCAATTTTAAAATGATGGGTTTGATTTGATACATGGAAAATGGTTTTTGAAATAGTTTAAATAAATAAAGGTTTTATGTGAAGTGTCTTGGCATACATGGTTGGTGTGAGTTCATTTCGTTGTTGTGACCCTAGATAAGGGGTTTGTACCATTATGGTATAATTATGTGACCACATAGAAGGGGGTTTTTACATTTGGGCACATGAGTATTGGTTCCCTAGTTATGACTTGGTAGATCGATGAGTGACCTCTCATGAGTATGGAACTGTCACCAGAGCATGCATGTGTGGGTGTGTGTGAAATCATGAAATGGGTATTCCAAATGAGATGTGAAATGTGTTAACATATTGTTTGATTCCTCTCCATGGAAAATTATTATTTTTTGTATATAAACTAATTTAAATTGTTTTAAACTATTTTTTTATAAATGTTTTAATAATTTGTTTGCTATTAGAGTGAGTTGGTAAGTCTTTGGGGAAATTCATACTGAGTTTTATACTCACCCCTACTTGGGACTATGGTTTATTTGAAGATGTTACATACCAAGACATTGGTAAATTAAAGGCATCCCATTTATTTAGTGATGATTCCTGATACTGTGGTGTGGATTTTTTATTTAGATCTTGGAGAAGGATTGGGAGTTTCTTTTTTTTAAGACTTTGGAGTCTTTGGGTTTTGTTTATTTTGATTCATTTTGGTTATGTCACTTTTTTATCACTTGTAATTTGATATTGTCTTTTGGTTTGATTTTTTATTGGATAGAATTTCTATACTCATGCATCATATAGTAGTTTTTGTTATGTTTATCTTTTTTTTTGTTTTATAATAAAAGGGAAAATCACCCCCCAATGTTTATAAAGCCCTTAGAATTTATTACTAGCCTTTTGTGTCTTAGGGCTGTCACCTAAGGCTAGTAAGATTGGCCTCATCTTCCCAATCCAATGGGTGTGGGGAAATATGTTACATTTAGTATCAAATTTATGGTTCCAATATAGATAGCACATTTAAAATTGAAAAAAGCACTTTCAGTCATTCAAAGCACACCATACATCACAATGATGTAAATATCATTTCAAAATTTTAAAAATTAATAAAATATAAATTTTTATTTTTTCACAATAATCTCCAATATTGTTTTATTTATTTTGATCATGTGAAAAGTGTTTTTATCTTATAAAACATTTAAAATAAAAAAACCAACTTTTAGTTATTTCATAAAATTCATGCATCAGAATGAATTTCAATTCATTCCTATAGGTTAAAAAATACCCAAAGATAAATTTCAAAGAGTTTCATGAAAATATGATATTATTTTCATGATTGTTAATGGGTGATGCAAGTTTTTAACTAAAGTATCAATTTTTTAATAATGAAGATAAACTTTTAGTCATTCTGACCACACAAAATGTTTGATTTAGGTATGGTTTAATCTTACAAATCCAAAATATATTTAATATTATTTTCCTAGAGTTTCACTAAAAATGAAGATGAGTTTCTTATTTTTGATCATATAACACACATTTTTGACGCAACTAAAATTTTTAAAATAAAAAAAATATGTTTTTAGCCATTCCAGTCACATAATGAATTTGAATAACTTGTGAATACTTTATACACAACACATGTGAATTTATGGTTATTTTTGAAGAGTTTCATGATAATATAATCTCATTTACATAGTTTTGGACATATGATACATGTTTATAAATTTTAAATTACATAAAATATTTATCATAAATTCACTGTATGTACCAGTTATTTCTCATGTTTAGTATACTACATCCTTGATTTATAGTGGGGGTATGGTGGTTATGATACATGTTGTTTAGTCTTTGAACTCATTTTTTTAAAAAAATTATGAAATAAAATAATTTAGACATGTCATGTAAAATAAATAAAAAAGAGTTTTAATTTACTTTAAAGTTATCTTCCTCATACTGATCCATGAAATAATCCCATGTTTATTATGATATGACTATTTAATATATCATTAGTGTATATTATTGATTTTCCCATCAATATCTCTCAAATATTTAGTGAATATTGTTTATATGAAACCTCTGTAAAAATTTCTAAAATATCTCAATATAAAACTCATTATACAGTCTTTTAGAATAAGTTTACTCTAAAAAAACTAATTATAATTTTATGACTTGATCTAAAGGGAATAAATAGAAAGAATGATACAAGGTTACAATCATGTCTTCCCAAATATATTACTTCATTGTAAGAATAATATTATGCCATGTATCTTTGTTGATTATCAAATTCTATCTAGTACTAACCCCATTATAACTAATAGAGAGTGATTTTTAGGATTAATAGGTTGGCCATGATCCTTAGATCCAATAGGAAATTTTCAACCTGTAATTCTTGCTTTATTAATGTTTGTAAAGAGTGTTATCTGACAACATTATTTTTTTTCTTGTTATTGAGATATAATTTATTCTTAACCTTTAAGATCATTGTAATGTTTCTCATCTAGGTATGTAGCATAATGAGATAAGGAATAAATTCTCTTTATATCTTTTTAAACAAATAAATAAATAAAATAAATAAAATAAAATATATATTAAATATAGATCAAATATATTCCAAAAATATTATATATAAAACAACCCTATGATAATAAAATTTTATTTTGTAATACTATCCTTTAATTAATGGTTTTAGTGTTTTTTTACCCTGGTAGCCTAATACCCGAGCTGGTCCTGACATAGAAAGAAGGGCGTTCCTGATCCCTATGGGTTTGCGGCAAGCACCCGACATCATATAAAAAATTAAAAGGGAATAAATTTTCACAAAATAGTAGAAGACAAAAGATACAAGTTAGTGTGATAAACACTCAGGGAGAAATTTCCACAATCAAATAGGTTAACAAAACCTAAAACAGTACATCATCAAGAGACACAAAATAAATCAAGATTAAATCTCATACATCCCATGTAATAGGTGGATCACATCTCCACCAGTCACCTCTATCACTCTGGGTGCTAAGGATTAGAACATCCACCTCCTCCAAGTGGTGTTTTTCCTTTTCTTAGAATTGAAAAAAGATAATATAAAAATTATTATAATAAAAGGTAGGGTGTGAGATAAACATCCTTGTAGGGTCTCACCAAGTTTTCCATAAACAATACCATAACAAAAAATCATTAATGATTTCAATTTAAATAAACAAGGCACAGAAAGGAATTTACATATTTAAAAAAAATAAATTTTCAAATAAAAAAAGATAGAAGATATATCGAAACAATATTAAATGAACATTTTATATAAAAAAATTATATAAATTAGTTGGCATGAATAAATCAATTCTATAATCAATGGAATATATAGTCAAATTTTTAAAATATATCACTATGATGAAAAGCTATATAGTACATTAGTTTATAGAAATAGGATCCTCACACTTCTCATTCATCAACATGGCTCAAGATATGTATGCAAAATTATCTAGGCTCAAGCCATTAGGATAATCAATCAATATTCTCTTTGGGGACCCATCATGGGAAATCATGCTGATCTAGGTTCATTTAGTGTTTTCATTATCGATTCATCGATAGGGAGTTAGATTCATAGTGTTATTATACCAATTACCTACCAAATAACTAATATAACAAATGATTCAATCAATAAATCAACCAATCAATCATGAGAAAATTAAACTTTTCAAATCAATTTAAAATAAAATTTCCCAATTTTAGTTTTAAGCATTATTTTTACATTTAAAAAAAAAATCAAATCATAGGTTTTTCATCAATTCATTCCCTTCCCAAATCAACTTTTAATTTAATCTATTTTTCTTAAGAAACAATATCAAATTATTTGGTCAAATAAATTTTAAAATATAGCCATAATTTTAATCAAATTATCCCACTAATTTGAATTCCATTTAAATTTGGGATTTTTCACAATTTTCATGACCATTTCAAAATGAAACATCAATCATCTAAAATTAAAGTTTATAAATCATTTAAAAATCCATTTCAAATCAATCAAGAACATTAGTTTTTCAATTGTAAGCTTTATGGAACCAACTACCTTTAATCAAGAAATCAATTCAACACCCACAATGAGAATGAAAACAATGAATGAGGTGAAGGAGATTGAGAAATCCAACTTAGAATCAAGATCCATAAAAAAATATATTATATCCATCAATAACATGATGATATATCAATATATAAGAAGGAGATAAGAGTATATTAGAAGAAACCACATGACGAGAGATTTACTTATCGAAAGAAGATCGAATGCAATCACCGATGATTCAATCCGCTAAGAGAAGGGGTTTGAGAAGTCAAAACCACCTCTTGAGATCCTTTAAGATGAAGGAAACCGATTTAAGTTTTAGTGGGTGTGTTTAGGGGTTAAAATTGGGGTCCTAGGGGTTTTAAAATATTTTTCGAGGGATTAAAAGTTAGCACACAAGATTTGTTGAATGGGATACATGGTTAATTGTAACCATTCTCCCTAACTATATGACCTTATTGGGCTTATTTTTTTTGGGATGCACTTTTTGGCTATTTATTTAATTTAACCATACACTTACCATGAAAAAAACCATTATCTGAAGTCACACAGTTTGAGGGAGGGGCATTGTGGTTTGGAAAAATCATGTGCACCCTTACAGTGTCTCAAACATGGAAGAACATTTCATAGGTTAATCGCATGGTTTTTTTATAACTATGCACTAAATATGAAGAGTTACTTAGAGCTCTAATATTTTCCAAATTTCACCTAAAACAACATGAAACAATCCCTAACCAAGAGGAGATCTATCCAAGGGTATAAAATTACCTAATATCAAGTAATGAGATGTTATATCCTCCCCACCATAAATACCTTCTATCCCCATAAATACAATCAAGAAGATTATATATAAAATAGATGAGGAAACTGATCTATAATCATTGCTTCACACTCCTATTTCTTATGTGAATTAGAACCATAATTCCATAGCACATGGACCAGAGGTATAATATTTACTTGAAGAGCCTTTTTCTGAGAATCAAAAATTCTTATTGTATTCTCAACCATGGATAAATTAGGTTTAACATAAAGATATTCCTAGATTAGGAAATGAGAAGGTTCAAAAAGATATTTCCAGAGTTGTGATACATGAAACACATTGTAGATCAACATCAACTATATTGGAAGTGATAAATGGTAAGACACTTTCCCAACTTGGTCAACAACCTCAAAAGACCCAAAAAACATGATGTATTTTTTTTCTACTTACCAAGACATAAGTAACCCAACCAAGGTGAAAATATAAATAACACATGGTCACTAATATAAAACTCCAATGGTCGTCAATGAAAATCAACATAGGATTTATATTGGATCTATGTTGTAACCATTATCTGACGAATCAACTGAATCTTCCCCATGTTCTCTTAGACCAAACTTGGTCGAACCAAGAAAGCTTATCCAATATTAAACAAACACAACATAGATTTATATTACCCTATATACAAGGAGTCATAATGATCAATCTGAATATCATACTAGTAACTATTATTGTATGAAAACCCAACCAATCCCAATTGAGAATCCCAAGCTCCACCAAAGCCATGAATGGAATCATGTAACATTTCATCAATAATTTTTATAGATCATTCTCTATATCCATCCATTTGTGGATAACATGATGTAATTATACACACTTGGGGTCCTAGTTCATCCTAGAGGCCTATCTAATAGTGAGAAGTGAAACAAGGATCCATATTAGAGACTATAACATATGAAACTCCATGAAACATGAAAATATCCTATACATAGAGATATCTCAAGTACTCAACTTTATTTGTATCTTGAATGGGTATAAAGTGAGATGATTTGGTTATACTATTGGTCATAAACCATATCACATTCTTCCCTTATGGGTTATGTGGAAACCTGACCATAATGTCCATATAAATCTCATCCCACTTTCAAGTCAACACTGGAAGTGGCTGAAGAAAACCTGAAGGTCTCTGGTGCTCAAATTTGACCTGATGACATGTATAACAATGAGAAACAATTTCATTGATGTATCTTAACATACTCGACCACTAAAATTTCTACTCTATATAATAGAACATCTTCATGGTTCATGGGTGCACTGCCTACTCATAATTTAGGAAATACCCCTTCATAACCTTTCTCACAAGAAAAGGTACAACAAAAAGATTCTTGAAACATAGGATACCCTCCAAAGAGAATTTCCACTCAAATATAGTCTCCCCACCATATAGAGAGTCCCTAATTACATTAAATTCATCATCAAGCTACTACTCATAAAGAATTATCTCAAGAAGAGAGGAATTCAAATGAACATTTGTTAAAATTACCTCAGTTACATCCTCTATAAATCACAAATGAAACTAAGTAAAAATATCAATTAGATACCACTCTTTTGATGATTCTTTCATATCATGGGTTGGAAGTTTCCTTCTCAAATAATCCACAATGAAATTCCCCTTACCAGGGGTGTAGGAAATGTCAAAATCAAAGGAATGCAAGTACTCCACCAAGTTACTATGTGATAGGTTCAAATATTTTTGAGAAAAGATATAACTCATGATTTTGTGGTTGGAATAAATGGTAAAATTTTATCTAAAAATGTAATAATTCCAACTCTTAAGAGAATTTATCACCTATGTGAGTTAATGGTCAGAGGTTGGATAATTCTTCTTGTGTATCCTAAGATGTCTAGATCCATATGCTGCCACATGATCACCCTACATAATAAAATTGTCCAAAAAGAATCCTAATGCATCTAAGAAGACGTTATAGACATGCCTATCCTCTAGAAGAGTCAACACTAGTACATAAGTAAAAATACATTTCAATATCTCAAAATAATTCTAACATTTTCCATCCCATAAGAATTTCACTACCTTCCAAGTGAGAGCAGTCATTGGAGAATCCGTCTTCAATAAATATTTAACAAACCTATGGTAACAACCCACCAAATCCAAGTATCTATTAATCAGAAAAACATTATACAGTTTCTCCCATTTCATAATAATTTTCATCTTTTTTAGGTTCAGTTAAAATACCATGTTTCAAGACCATGTATCCCAAAAATTTCACTTCATGAATCTAGAGATGAAATTTCAAAAGATTCAAATAAATTCTAGGATCTCTCAATATTTATAGAACTTCTCCTAAGTGACATACATGATCCTCTTCATTTTTGGAGTAAACAAAAATGAAATCCATAAAAACTACCATGAATGTTTCAAGTTACTCATGGAAAATTATATAAATCAAGGCCATAAAGACTATAAGATCATTAGTTAGGCCAAAAGGCATTACATGGTAGTCATAATGGCCATACCTAATCTTAAAGGTGGTATTATAAATATTATACCCTTTAATTCTCAATTGGTGATTAATAGACCAAAGATAAATCTTCTAGAACCACTTCCCCCTTTTAGAATGGTCAAAAAATCATGAATATGTGGAAAAAATTATTTTTATTCACCATAATCTGGTTGAATTTTTGTTAATTAACACAGAGGAAAAGTGATTTTTAAACTTTATTCACAAAGATAATAGGTGATACCCAAGGTGACACACTCAACCATATAAATATTTTCTCTAGAATATCATCCTACTAAGTATTCAACACTTTCAACTTTGATGGTTCCATAAATAAGAGTGAGTAGACACTAAATGATTACCAAGAACTAAATCAATGGATAAATCCACCTCACATACTGATGGAAAACCAAAGAAATTAAAAGGAAATTCATAATGAAACTTGAAGAAAACTAGAGGGATATTTCCACGCAAATATTTTCTTTCCAATTCAAAACCAATCACTGATATTACCCTAACTAAATATGGAAAATATGGTCCATCTCTACTCGACCTTAGGTCCCATTCTTCCTGAAATACTCGGAACACCCTAATGAGGGCCACAAAGGAGTCCCAATGAAGATAACAGTCAATTAAAAACTTATTATCAATAAGAAAATATTTTCTAAGAATTATGTAAAGATGTTTTATTTTTAGAATAAGAAAATTCCAGGTAATTTCAATCTTTGATAGAGAGAAAAAACAAGCATGACATCAAATACCATACCCTCTCTTCATTCTAAGGGGTGTAGTAATATCCATCACATAATATAAAATCTCCATAGTAATATTTAAAAAGTTCTCAATTTGAGTCAATATAAATGAGTGATACACACTAGTATAAAAATAAAATAGTCACTAAAGATGAAGCTATAGTGATGATACCTCTCACAGCCACTAGACCCACATTCTCTTTCTCCAAACACTATTCTATTACATGAATAAGCTTCATTTCAGATGCTTATGGATAAAACCCCTTAGTTCATGAAGCATCTAATTTCAAAATAGTACATTTAGTTTCTAATGAGACCATTCCACTACATTGAGTATAAAATATATGGCATGACTTCTATAGGTGTCCCGAGCGGCCATGCAGACTACAGATCTTGGGTGACTTAGTAAAAACTAGTTTTGAATACCCATCATTTCCACACTAGTAGAAAGTCAAAGGCCCTATTCTAGGAACTGAATAAGGTATGGAAGAAAACTTCTTAGATATCCATCAAGATACTCATCACGATTTCTCTTTCCCTTTAAGGAACTCACATAATTTATACTAATAGAAAAGGGAACTCCCATCAAACCTAACTTACCAGGTGGGTCAAACTCATCCATCATTGATCTATCTAGTACAATATCATAATAAGTGATATTCTACATGAATACTTGAGATCGAATGTCATAAAAATACCCATATAAAATATCTGGTCTTTAATATAATTATTTTTTCCACTTTAGGATCAAGATGAACATGATCAACAAAATAGTTCACATACCGTGTCATAGTACTATCACCCTATTAGAGGTTATAGAACTCTATAGACTTTTCAAAAATCATCAAATTTAGATTAAACTAATTATTAAAAATAAACCTAAATTATTTCCATTATAAAATCACATGCTTCTTCACTATCACCATTAAATTCGACCATCTTTTGTTAGGCCCTTCCATATTTAACGTATCACATTTCAATTTAATAGAATAAGGCATTTCCAAGAACTCAAAAATAATATCTATATTTTTCAACCAATCCTCAGACTCTTGAGTATCATTATAATCTTCTAAATTAGGTGGTTTTTGGAAAATAAACTCTTGAACATGATTTAAAGATTCATCCCTTTGAGGTTCCACTATTGGAGCTTGAATGGGAATGGGTATAGGTACGTGTCTCAGAGATTGGATAACATACACCACCATCTCATCAAGATTTTTGTCCACTAGAGTATTTCCTCATTGTGGTTCACCATAAGCTTCCTCTTGGGTCCCATTCAAACAACTTCTTAGAGGCATGATGATACAAAACATAAATATATAACATTAAAATCATCAATAAGGATATAAAAATTAAGGCTAAATAGATAAAGAATATAGGGATATAAATTCCAACAAGAGGAGTTCATGATTGGGATTTAAAAAAACCCAAACTAAATTTAGGGAAAATATTATAATTATACTAAAAAAATTATTAAAAAATATTTTTTTTAAACACCCATAATGACTTAAGGCTCGTTACGATGATATCTAGCTAGGAACTCACTCACAACTACCTCCTAAGTCCCCACAATCCTACCTCATATATACCAAGACAACATAAAATATATACCAACATTAAGAAAATATAAAGAACCTCACAACTGTGATACCACTTTTTCATGAACCATACCAGATACCCTAGTACCCTAATACTTGATCTGTCCCTAACATAGCCTGAAGGGCATTACCAATCCCCATGGGTTGGAGATTAGAACTGAGCATTATATCAATAATTAAAAGAGAATTATTTTTACACAAAATAGTACAGAAAAAGATAAAAGTTAGTATTCTCAACACTCATGAATGATAAAGTACCAGAATAAAATAGGTAAACAAAACAAAAAATAGTACATCATAAAGAGACACAACATATTTCTTGCTAAAATCTTAGACATCCCATGTAACAGGTGGATTACATCTCCATAGATCACCACTATCACTCTGGGTCCCAAGGTTCATAACATCCACCACATCCAAGAGGCACTTTCCCTTTTTTTGGACATGGAAAAAGATAATATACAAACACCCAAATGAAAATATAGAGTGTGATCTAACCATCCTAGTAGGGTATCACCAAGTGTTCCATAAACAACACCGTAATAATAAACCATTTATGATTTCAATTTAACAAATAAGGAATGGAAATTGATTTACATATTTTTAATAAAAATTTACTTTAAATAAAAAATATGATACATATATTAAAATATGAATAATGAAAATTTTATATAAAAATTTTATATAAATCATTTGACATGAATAAAGAAACTATAATCAATGGAATGTATAGTCAAATCAGTAAAACATATCACCATGATCCTAATCCCTATGGTATGTTAGTTTTTTGTAATAGGCTTACTACACTCTTTATTTATCAATGTGGATTAAGATATGTGTGAACACTTCTCTTGGATCAATCCATTAGGATAATTAATCAACACCCCATTTGGGGACCCATCATGAGAAATATTTCTGAACTAGGTTTGGTTAGTGTTGTCATCACTAATACATTTCTATAGAGTTAGAGTCCTAGAATTCTCATCCTAGTTATATACTTAATACTTAGGATCAAATGTGCTTCAATGAATCAATAAATAAATCCTGGGGAAATCAGTCATTTCAAATCAATTTAAAATGAAATTTTCTAATTTTAGTTTTCAGCATGGATTTTTCATTTAAAAAACCAATTCATAGTTTTTTAATCAATTCATTGCCTTTTAAAATCATCATTAAATTTAAAACATTTTTCTTAAACAACTATCACATTATTTCATCAAATAAATTTATAAATTAATAAATCCTTTGTCTCAAATCTATCCAACAATTTTAATTCCATTAAAATTATAGTTTTTTTTCACAATTTCTATGGCCAATTCAAAATAAAACATCAATAATCTCAAATATAGGATTTTAAATCCTTTTAAAAAAATTAAAAAAATCATGGTTTCAATTGTAGGGTAAACTTTATGGAACCATTTACCTTTAATAAAGGAATCAATTGAACACCCACAATGGGAACAATATTGAAGAATAAAGCAAAGTCGATCAATACATCAAACCTAGAATCAATATCCATCAAAATGGAGATTATATCGATAACTAACATGATGATCTATCACTATAGAAGAAGGATATAATAGGATATCAGAACAAACCACATGGAGATGGATTTACTTTCTGAAAGGATATTGAAAGCAATCATTGGTGCTTCGATTTTCTAAGATAAGGGGATTAAGGAGTCAAAAACCAAAAATTGAGAACATTGAATACCAAGGAAATCAATTTAGGTTTTATTGGGGGTGTTTAGGGGTTAAACTAGGGGTTTTAGGATTTTTAAAATAATTTTTATGGGATTAAATCTCTATGCACATGGTTTGTTGTACATGTCGCACAGTTAGTAGTAACCGATTTCCCTAACCATGTGCCATTATTGGGATTATATTTGGGGTGCATGTTTAGGATTCAAGATTAATCTAACCCTGCACCCACCATAAAAAACAAAACTTTTTGAATCCATATGGTTTGAGGGATTGTCAATAAGGTTTCCTGGGCCAAACCTCATGGTTTTCCCTAACCATGAACAGACTGTGAACAACCCCTTAGAGCTCCAAATTTTTTCAAATTCCACCCAAAAAAACTAAAAACAATCCAAAACCAATATAAGGTCAAAATAATGGTTTATAATTACCCATGATCAATTAATGTGATGTTTCAATTTTCATTAAAAAGTTGGAACACTAAATGTCTTATAGTCTAAGTCCCAGATTTTTTTAATGATCATAAAGTAAAATATATGTTCATAAAATTATTTTTTTCCTTGACACGAAATACATACATAACTAAATAAAGGAAGTTACTCTTTTAATTTTAATTGGACCATGTTCATTTTGTTCCTTTTTATAGAATATATAACTATAAATTATTCACAAATTATAAGACAATACCAATACAATTTTTTCCTTTGGATAACCATCATAAATTTCTATAAACATATTTAGTATATCCAGATGTCTCTTTATAAATGTTCTCTCAAAACTATGTAAATAACTTTTGATAATGTGCATATGATATCTAAATTTCAACCCCTTTTTATTCAAATTCTTATGAATTACCTTGTGAGTTTTAATGTGTAGTGATACCTTTGAATTATTATAAAAAATATATAGGTGAGATTATTACCAAATTTTAATGGGAATTGTAAGAAGCCCTATTCAAGAAATTCCATCACCTTTGATGTACCCATCATGAAAGGATTTATTAAGGGAAATATTATCCATTTTGAATAGGAATTATATATGAATCTCAAAAATATCTTCAATAATATGACACTCTATAATAAAACTTCTTAGTAAGCTTTTATTCTAGATGAAACTTTTCAATATTTTCATTTAAAATTATGTAGTGTACATCCATATAAAATTTAAAGTACTAAAAAGTTATATATATCTCTATAATTAAAACATAATATCAAATAATTATTTAGGGGAGAATATCCCTATTTCATATAAAATGATAAAATTTTATTTTTCCTAATGTTGGAAACATTATCAGATCAATTATTTTGTTTTACATTGATTTGAAATAAAAACATAGTTTATATATAGTGTGTTAAATATTATTAATATATATGTGATATGTTGACATAATTAAAAAAACCATGAATAAAAAAGTTATAAAAAATAAAATTTAGATAAACTACCATATAACCCAAAAATTTAGTTGTTCCCCTTACTAGTGCATTTAATAAGAACTAATAATGGTCACCTTTATTTGTGTTCAAATTTAGAAATGAAAGTGGTAAAATTTTAATAAATCTTATTTTACCATTTACTAAAGTTACGTTATTTAATGAGCCAACCTAGATACCATGGTACAGTAATAACTAACTTGGTCCTGACATACCCCAAACGAAATTCCCAATCCCCAAAGTTTGGAGACCAAAACCTGGAATAATTTCAAAGATAAAAGGAAACAATTTTGGAATAATAAAAAACCATCAAGAAATATCAGTGGAAGGTAAAAAAACAATACAAAATCTATATGTTGAAACACTCCTCAAAGATTGAATTACCAGAAACATATAAAAATAAATCCAAAATAGACTCATCTTCCAATAAACGAAGACACATCCTTCAAGACAAAGCCTCAAAATCCCCTTATAGAAAGTGTACCATAGATCCACTGGATGCCATCATCCCTCTAGGGTCCCATGTATCATGCACTTTTTTCTAGGCCTGGCATATCGTAATATACAAATTCCTAAAGGAAAAGGTATGGTGTGAGAAAAAATATCCTAGTAGGATTTCACCAGATGTTCTATAAGAAATTATAATAAAAATAAACTATTTATACTTCAATTTAAATAAAAAAGTCATGGTAAGTCATTTAAAACTATTCAATCGAATAATTATTTCAATAAGGTAGATTGAATATATATCAAAGATAGGATTAAATGAATTTTTTTCATAAAAACAAAAAGTGCATGAATAATTTTTTTCTATAATCACTAACATGTAATAATCAAATCAAGATCAAGAAACATGTTCATAAGCCCCGCGATAAGTTAGTTTTTGGCTATAGGATTCTTACACTACTCAGTCAATCAACAAAAAAAAAATGTGTGTGTACACGTCCTTATGGATCAATAAATCAGGATAAAATCAATCAACACCCCATTGAGAAACTCATAATGAATTTGGTTAAGTTAGAGTCTTCATCAACAATCCATTACTAGGTAGATAGATTCCTAGTGTAATTGTGTTAATTACCCACCAACCACTGATGGTCACATTTGAATAAATTAATTAATTAGTAATTTTTGGGAAAAATCATTCATCTCAAATGAATTCATCATCCACAGTTTAAATACCCAATTTTAAGTTCACATTTTATTTCATTTTCAAATGAAAAACTATGATTTTCATCAAATTCAGGCCTTTAAAATTCATATTTCATTTAAATAATTTTTTTTCAAGAATCAAAATCAAATAATTTCAAGCCTTATTTGTTTTAAAATCCCAAAATATTTTTAAAGCCCCTAAAAATAGGTTTTTAGTTTGAAAATCCCATGATTTTGAAATCAATAATAAAAATTATCTCAACTCAAGGTTTCAAAATCAATTGAACATAAATTTAAAACCAAGAAAGAAATAAAGGTTTTAATTTTATGAAAAATCCTTAAAAAATTACCTATCTTTAATCATATGATCAAATAATAAATCACCCAAAATGAGAATTTCAAATGGAGAGTCAATGGTGAGGAAGATCTAAGAGGAATCCCTACAATCAAAATCCATCAAAATAAGGATCCAATCCATCAATCACATATGGATTCATTAATATTAAATTGGGAGAGTTGATAAGAAAGTAAGATTCCATAATAAGGAGAGTTACACTTACCAGAGGGAGATCAATTGCATCCACCAATACTTAAAACTGAGAATATGAGAGGTAAGAGGGGTCAAAATCCTCTCTTGAGAGCCTCTAAAAACCAAAATGTTCAAATGAGGTTGAATGAGAGGAATTTGAAAAAATAAATGGGGCTTTTGATTTTTAAGTATGGAAAAAATATCATACCCTTTAACACTATGGTGAAAAAATGATGAAAAAAGGGTAGACCACTATATAGTATAGGAGACTAGGCCACAATAACCCTTGGACAACTGCCTGCTGAATCCACAATTCTAATATCATTAAGATCCTATTTACCCAGGGTAAAGATATGACACACCAAACACACACACACCACACCACATATATCCTCAAAATAGAATAGGCACACTAAATGTATCATATTCCATAGATCCCCCCGACGCTGTAGCCTTTCCAAAATTGGCAGGGGATCCAAAAATCTCCAGGTTGAATTTTTTTATCCATGATACAACCATTCCTAAAATAGAAGAGGTATCAAAAATGGATACACCACAATTAGATATTCCATTCTTCCACCCCTATCACTATTGTGTATCTCCCTATAGAAAACCCATAAAAATTTCCAAAAACTTTTGAAGAACTTTGAACCACACCCAAAAAATAGATGATCAAAGAAAAGGGAAAAGTAGTACTTGAAATCAGTAACAATATATTAAAACCTCCCCACCATAAACTTTTTCTACCTCCAGAAATTTTATCAAGAATAATCCATGTCAAAGAGATGAGAATACTACTCTCTCATCAGTGCCTCATACCCTGAAGTTCCATGTGAATCAGAACTGTGCTACCATAACACACAAACTAAAGGTATAAACTTTCCACCAAGAACCATCATATATTAATCAAAAACAAAAACTAAATTCTCAGTAACAAAAAAAATCAGGTTTCACATCATGGTCCTTCCATTTAAAAATATGATATGGGTTTGAGATATACTTTAAAAGACACAACACATAAAACAAATTATGAATTGATGTGAACTGAGGTGGAAAATCCAAATGTTAATCCACATTTCCAATCCTCTTAACATCCTTAAATGGTCCCATGCATCTCAGTGCAACATTTACCTATTTTACAAGTCATTGTGAACCAACCAGGGTGAAACCCTCAAAAAAACATGGCCACTAACTGAAAACTAGAAAGGGAATCGATGATTACCATCATAAGATTTATCCAATATTTGATTCATCACCATTCTATGATGAATTAATGGAATATTTTTCATCTTCTCTTGAACAAAACTTGGTCGAACTAGGGAAGCTTAACCAACCTTTGGCCAACATAATGGAGATTTTCATGGGAGGCCATACAAGGCCTCAAATGGTACCTTCCCGATGGATGACTAGTACTTATTTTTATAAGAAAACTCAACCAATACCAAGTAGATATCACAAGATCAAAAAAAATCAAGAAAGTAAGAAAAAAAATACTATTTTCAAGAATATGTACAACTTATTCTATCTGGCCGTTCATCCGTGTGTTCTATGCCATGCTCAAACTAACCTAAGATCCAATCACCTCATAGAGGCCTCTCCAAAACAAGAAGTAAACCATGTATCCCTATCAGAAACTATAACAAATGGAAATCCATGAAATTTGATGATCTATTTCACATATAGAATTACCAAGCCCTAAAATTTGGTTATATCATGAATGGGAACAAAGTGATCCAATCATGTCAGCAGATCGATCACTACACATATCAGATTATTCTTTTAAGGGGTATGTGGAAACCAAACCATGAAATCCATCAAAATATCATCCCACTTCCTAGTCATCATAGGAAGGGGATGAATCAAACCTAGAGGTATTTGGTTATCATCCTTGACCTTATGATTTGTATAAAAATGTGAAACAAAATCAGTAATGATTCATCTCATTCTTGGCCACCAGAATCACCATCGCATGTCACAAAACATCTTTATTGTGCTACGGTGTAATACCCACTAAAAATTATAGAAAGACCCCATAAAAAATTTCCTTATGGGAAATGATATTATGTACTAGTAATAGAAACATAGGGGTACCTCAAAGGAGAATGACCACTCACCAATGTTCTCCCCACTATAAAGAGATTCCTTAATTACATGAAACTCATGATCATGTTTCTGATCCTGAAGAATCATCTTAGGAAGATAGGATGTTAACTAAAGTCTTTCCAAAACAACATCATCCTCAACCTCTTGAACTCACAAATTAATACAAGAAAATTGGGCTATCATATTCTACTATTCTGCTGATTATTTCATAGCCAGGGTCAAAAGTTTCTTACTTAAGGAATTAGTAATGAACTTCCCCTTTACAAGGGCATAAGAAATTTCAAAATCAAGAGACTACAAGTACTCCAACCATCATCTTTGACATAGATTCAAATATTTTTTAGAGAATATATAACTCAAGATTTTTTAATCTGCATAGATGGTAAAAATTTCTCCAAAAAGTTAATTCTACCAACTCTTAAGAGAATGCATAATAGTTATGATTTCAATATCATGAGTATGATAGTTCTTTTTTATGCAGCCTATTATATTAGGAATATAGGACAACACATGATCAACCTACATGAGAATGACATCGAAACCCAAACCTGATGTGTTATAAAAGATCACATAGACCTACCCAGCTTATAAACGAGTCAAAACTTGAAAAAAAGTAAAAATAAGCTTCAAATCATCAAAAATAATTCTATCATTTTAATTACTAAATGAAATTTACCCCTTTTTGAGTGAGAGATGTCACCTGATAAGAGAACCTTGATAAATATTGGATGAATTGGTGGTAATACCTCATTTTTCTAAGAATCTCTAAATCTTGAAAACATTATGTGATTGTAACCATTTCATAATAGCCTTCACCTTCTCAGGATCGACTGAAATGCCATATTCTGAGACCACATGTCCCATGAAATTTCCATCCTGAATCTATAAATTACATTTCAATGTCTTGGCCTAAAGTTAGTGATTTCACAAAATTTCAAAAACTACTCCGATATAACACACAAAATCCTCTTCAATCTTGGAGTAAAGTAAGATTTCATCCAAAAGCACTACCCCGAATGAATTGAGATACTCATGAATATACTATTCACCAGTTCCATACAAACTACATGATCATTGGTTAAACCAAAATTCATCAGAAGATACTCATAATTTCTATACATACTCCAAAAGGTTGTATTTAGAATATCATATTCTTTGATTCCCAAATGGTGGTAACTATATCAAAGAAATATATTTAAGAACCAATTTTCCCCTTTTAAATTTTCAAACAGTTCATAAATCAATAGAAATGGATAATTGTTCTTTACCATAAGTCGATTGAGTTTATGGTAATAAAAAAGGTGAATTATCCAATTATATTTATTTGGAAAAAGAACTGGTGCCGCCCAAGGTGACACACTCATTGATATAAAGCCTTTATCCAAAAAATCATCTAAAAAGGTTTTTAATTCCTTCAATTCATCTAGTTCCATAAAATAAGAGGTAATAGAGATAGTCTAGGTACTTAGTACCAAATTGATGGAAAAAATCACCTCTCTTACTAGTGGTAAGCCATAAACGTTAGATATAAATACATTGGGAAACTAAAATACTACTAGAATTAGATAATCATTCAAGGATCCTTGATCCAAATCAAAATAAAACGCCTATAACACTCCTCTTAACTTTGAAAGTGGTTCTTTTTATTGAATCAATATTAGGTCGCATTCTACCTAGAAAACATGGAATATCCTCCCAAAAATAGTAAAGTAGATCCATCAATGATAGTAGTCAATCTGAGATTTATAGGAAATTAGCTAATCCATATCAAGAATGACATCTAAAGGTTTCATGTTGAGGGATAAAAAATTCTTGGTGATCTCAATCTCTGATAAGGAGAAGACACAAGAAGGGAATCAGAGAAATTTCTCTCTATTTGTTCTGATGGGTGTAGTAATATCCATCATTTAAGATAGAATATTCATAGTAATGGTTAAAAAAATTCATAGAAGGGTTTGATAGAAAATAATGAGATGCACCAGTATCAAATAAAGTCATCACTAAAGATGAAGCTAGAGTGATGGTACCTATCACTATTGATGGACCCACATCATCTTCATCTAAAGAATCTACCACTACATGAAGTAGCTTCATTAAAAATTTTTGAGGCTAGAACACCTTATTTCTTATAGAATCTGATTTAAATGAAGTTACTTTATGTGATTATGAGATCATTACACTACTTAAGGCTAAAAAGACATGATAGAACTTATGCAGGTGGCCTGTGCGACTTTATGAACCACAAAAATTTGGTGATTTAGTATAAGATTGTTTCAAATAATCAACCTTAACACACTAAAATCAATCCCAAGGGAATATTACATTCATCACAAAAGGTCTAGATAATTCCTACTACTGTGATCCACCATGAGACTCATCACCTTTCCTCTTTCCCTTAAATGATCCAATAGAACTGCCATTGGTAGTAAAGGGAACTCCTGTCAACCCTGACTTACCAAAAAAGTAAAGCACAACTATAAAGGATATATATAGTATATCCACACAAGAAGTTATATTTAGTATTAAAACCTAATATCAAATATCATATCAAAGACCCGTCTCAAAATTTTGAGCCTTCAACTTCTTGTTTGTCACTACCTTAGGAGAAAACTGAAGAAGCTTGGAAAATTGGTTTTCATATTGAGTCATGGATTGATCACCTTATTAGAAGCTGATAAACTCTATATACATTTCTAAAACCATGTATTATGGATATAACTGTTTAGTTAAGAGTGATTTAGATTATTTCTAATCTAATATCACATGTTTCTTCATTGTAACCATTGAATCCCACTACCTACTTCTAGTCCCTTCATTCTTGAATATTGGACATTTTACTTTTATCAAGTCAGGAATTTAAAAGAACTCAAAACATAATTCATTATTATTCAACCAATCCACTGACTCTTGATAATCCTTCAATCCATGGAAAGATAGTGGTTTCTACTCAAGAAACCCTTGAGAATAATCTATAGTTTCATCCATTCAAGGTTCCACTACGAGATCCCGAACAAGAATGGGTATAACTACCTATCCTAGATGATGGAAAACACACACCGCTATCACAATAAGGTTATGAAAAATTAGAGGGTTCACCTATCATGGTTCATTGATAACACCCTCTTAAGTTATATTCAAACATCTTCTTTGGGGTATGATACTACACAAAATCAATAGGAAACACTAAAATATAAACAAGGATACACAAATAATTAACTCAATCAAGAGATACATGAACATTAATTCCATAAAATAGAATTCAACAAAGGGGTTTCAAAATTATTAGGTTAAATTTATAGAAAATATTAGAATCAGATCAATTTATTCTTCAAGGATGCTTTTCCCAAACACTCAAGGTGAATGAAGTCTCGTTACGATGAGAGATAGCCTAATACTCACTCATAACTCCCCCTTAAATCCCCAAATCCTACCTTATATCTATGAGGACATCTCAAACTAAATACTAATATCAAGTAAAAATATAAAACCTCATTTTATTCTAGTTTTTCATGAACCATCCTTGATACCCTTGTACACTGATACCCAAGATGAACCTTACATAGCCCGAAGGGCATCCTCGATCCCTATGGGTTGGTGACTAGCACCTGGAATCATTTAAAATATCACAGGGAATGATTTTTACAAAGGAAAAAACCATTAATAAATAATAGTGGAATATAAAAAAACAATAAATGGTCGGTAGGGAAAACACTCCTCATGGAGAAAAGAACCACAAAAATTTACCCATAAATCCCAAAGTGACTCGTCATCCAATAAATGAAAACATGACCATCAAGACAAGGTCCTAAAATCCTCATGTAATAATTAGACCATAGCTCCATTATTCACCATCATCACTCCAAGGTCTCATGAATAAATCAAACATGCCACCTCCAAGTGGAACTTTCTCTTTTCCAGGACTTAGAATAACATAATCTACAAATTTCAAAAGTCAAAGGTACGGTGTGAGAAAAAATTTCCCATTAAGATTTCACCAAATGTTCTATAAGCAATTCCAATACAAATATACCATTTATTCTTCAATTTAAATAAAATAATTCATGAAAAATAATTTTTACCTTTTTAAATCAAAATATGATTTCAAATAAGATGGATGCAAGATATATCAATGATAAGATTAAATAGACATTTTTCATAAAAATAGAAAGGAAATGAATAAAGAAGTTCTATAATCACTAGCATGTAATAATAAAATTAGGACCAAGATACATTTCCATAATCCCTATGATAAGTTAGTTTATAGCTAATGGATCTTAACACTACTTAATAAATCAACACATCTCAAAGTGTGTACACACGTCCCTAAGGATATGAGAGTAAGGATAAAATTAATCAAAACCCCATTGGGAAAATAAATTTGAATTTGTTTCAATTAGAGTTTTAATTTTCAATATATTTATATAGATTAAGATTCTTAGTGATTTTTTCCAAATAAACCAAAAACTACTCAAGCTAACATGTTCTTCAATCAAGAAATCAATCATTCTTGGAAAAAATCATTCATTTCAAACCAATTTATAATTCAAAGATTAAGTACCCAATTTTAAGTTCACACGCCATTTTATTTTCAAAAATAATATAGATATTTTCATCAAATTCATGCATTTTAAATTCATCTTTTATTTAAATCCATTTTTCTCAAGAATAAATATCAAATTATTTTAAGCCATATTTTCTCAAATCACAGTATATTTTCAATGCCCTTGAAAATATGTTTTTATTTCAAAAATACTATTCCTTTGAAATGAATGATCAAAATCATATAAATTAAAGGTTTCAAAATCAATTGAGCATACATTTCAAATCAGTAAAGAAATAAAGGTTTAAATTATATGGGAAATACTTATGGAACCACTTACCTTTAATCAAACAATAAAACTATCAATCACAAAAATGGGAATCACCAATAGAGTTTTGAAGGATAGGAAGGTCAAAGAGAAATCCCTAGAATCGAAATCCATCAAACAGGGATCTAATCCATCAACAACATGTGGATTCATCACTCTAAAATAGGGATAACATAGAATAAAGGAGGATTCCATAGTAAGGAGAGATACACTTAGTGGTGGGAGATTAATCACATCCAATGAAACTTTGTGTTGGATTTGGTTCCTTATAACCAACTAATATTATACTTTAGATTACATAGGTGGATTGAATATTAATATTAATATCTTATCACATATTTATTTTTATTATACATAATATTGATGTGATAATGTTCTATAGTATATTATGCATTGATAATTTAATATAAGTTTCCCGCTATGATGAGAACCTTGAAGTTTTGTGATGATATTCTTAAAAATAGTTCTGCAGTCATATAACAAAATATGATAGGTAACATATTAAATAGAATTTTAGATGCGAGTACTCGTAATAGGATAGGGGTTATTCTAATGAAGTTTGTACTTGGTAATATCTAAGAAATGAGACTGTGTGAATAGACCTACCAATATGTCTTTTTTAGGTTTTAGTGTTACCAAATATTCCTATATGTGAGCATGTGTAATGGTCCTTAGACTTTAAGATTATTATTAATGAATTTCATGACTCACACACAAAGATTTAATGACCATAACCATGAAATTATATGTTCGCAGGTAGTAGGGTACATTGGGCGTATCATGAATGATATGTCACTAATAATAAGTTGATTAATTATTTTAATCTTCAATATTTATAAAAAGTTTATATCTTGGCCCTTTTATTGAAATACAACTGTCGCATAAATTTCATGACCATGGTGTGATGATGTTTATTTTAGATAGTCAAAGAAATATGTATCAAGAATATGGGTTGATGACATAGATTTTCAACCGAATTAATGAGATTATTAAGACAAAGGGATTATATTACTCAAACATAATTCATATGTGGTTGTGATTATTGAAATATTAAGTACTTTCTCTTGGGTTCATTGATCTTTTGTTAGTTATAAAATTTTGAATTTAGGAAAGCCTATTTAATAACAAAATGAAATAATACTAGACATTCACACACTAAGTGTTTTCATTGATCTTAATGAAATTATATTTTAATTTAATTATTGGAATAAAAATTATTCTCAAGATTGAGGAATAACTTTATATATGTATTAATTATCACTAATATTCACAAGGTAATAAATAATTTATTTATTTGACTATGTGAATATTTGATAAATATTTATTCACTAGATTATGAATAAAATATTTATATTATTTATTGATGAAAAAAATATTTATATTATTTATTAACGAATAAAATATTTAATAAAATATTTATTTATGTATTTAATAATTGTCAGAGAATTGGAGTGGACCAAGATCAGGTCTAGTGATAAATATTTTTTTTGCAAGCTGATAAATAATATTTATCATGGAAAAAGATAGTGAATTCCTTGGAAATAATAATAATAATAATATTAGATGGCATGGGGTTTGAAAAATTTTATAATATTATTTAAGTGTTGGTACATAATTAACTAATATTTTAATCTATACCCTATTTCTATAAATTGATGGTTATGTCTATTGTGTATGGTTAATAGAAATTTGAGAATAAATTCACACAACTTAATTCACTCTCCATTCCACTACATCTCCTTATTTTAAGAATGGGAATCATTAGGGAGATTCCTTTAAGCTTGAAGGAACTATGAATGACAACACAAACAATGTAAGATAACTAATTCATTGCAAAATCACCTAAAAATCAATTGGCATCATTATGAGATCAAAGGAGCATGTGTGGATCACCTATAGAAAGATTATACACTTGGATCCTTAAAATGAAATATAGACAATCTGTAAAAGGGTTTTCTATTGATCAACAACACCTTTATTAGAGAAAGTTCTTAAGATGAGGTAACAAATTATTTTGATCTCAAAAAAAATTAATTATAAATTTAATGTTGAAAGATCCTATTCAGGTTTTTATTTTTCTCTATGTCAATATTTAGTGAAAACATTTATTTGGCCATGATGTTCATGTCATTGATTACATTGAAAATGAACCATCGAATCGACAAAATATTATGGTTATTTCTCCCACAATGGTGCTTCCAATATACTAAAAACCATTACTTCTACACGAGAATATGAGAGGAGGGAGGTGTCAAAATCCTCTCTTAAGAGCCTCCAAAAACCAAATGGGGAGAATGTGGTTAAATGGGAGGAGTTTTAAAGAAAAAATATGGCTCAATATTTTTAAGTCTGGAAAACAAAAGACCATGCCGAAACCTAAAATTCCAAGGTGCATAAATGATGAAAAAGGGGAAGACCACGAAACAGTGCAAGAGACCACACCGCTGTCACCCTCGGCCAAATGGACTCCTAAATCCATGCTACAAACCTCACTCAAACCCTATTTACCTGGAGTAAGGATACAATGCATCACACACACCATACCATATCCACCCTCAAAAAAATTAAGGCATCCAAATCATCTCCTATGCCACAATGCCCCCCATGTTGTAGCCTTTTCCAAAATTGGCGGGGCTTTAAAACTATCCATTCCATAGGTACACCCAAAACGAAAGAGTCATAAAAAATGGCTATGCCAAAACTGAACAGTCCATGCCTCCACCACCCTCTCCACTCCTCCACCCTTATTACTATGGAACGAATCCCTATAGAAAATCCAGAAAAAATTCCAAAAACTGTAGATGGACTCAGAATGACACCCAAACAACAGGTGATCAAATAAAATGGGTAATTATTACCTAAAATCAGTATCAAGATGTTACATTTTATATAAAAAGAGTATATATATGTTTTTGTGTAATTATTAAACATTAAATTTTATTATTTTCAAAAATTTTAAAATAAAATTTTAAATATAGAATATTTGAAAATTGGTATTGGAATATATATTTAATAAAATAAAATCTATAATTTATTATCTACATATGAATTGTATTTAAATATAATTACCAATATATATTTAGTTATATTTTAATATATTTATCATAAATATAATCATAATTATATATTTTGATATAATTAATAATTATTATATTTTAAAAAATTTATTGATAACTCAAATATACAATAGATATATTTATAAATACAATTCATATCATTATATGCTAATATGAAAATATGAATTTAATTTCAAATATTTATTTTTACAAAAAGAAAAATTTAAAACATATAATTAAAATGAAAAATAATTATGTGTGTGTATATATATGTAATATATTTACTATATTTTATAAAATTTTAAATGCATATATACATATATATATATATATAAATAAAATTTATAATATATAAATTCTTATTAAAATGATATTTAAATAATATATATATATATATTAGTGTGTGTGTGTGTGTATAATATGTTCATTTTATGAATTTAATGTTTTAATATAATTTTAAAAAGTATGCTTTTAATTATTAAATAAAATAACTGAAATTTTAAATTAGAAAATATATTCTCTAAATAAAATATTTAATTTATTATTCATAGATATGAATCATATTGAAATTTTATTAATAATATTTTTAGTGAGTTTCCCCTGATTTACCATAAACTCATGACGACCTACCACTATCCTCAGGTGCACTCTCCCAGATTGTTTGAGTCTACCTAAAAGTGATGAGGGGTGACAACATGCAATGGGGAAATGATTTCCCACTAACTATACTAATATTGAAAGTTTTATTTCTATAGAAAAATGAAATAAACATTAGAAAAATATGTATAAATGATAATGTAGATGTTATACAGGCATAATAAATATATCCAATTTTATTATTTGCAATGAAATATTAAACAATATATACTCATGGACTAAAAGGATGGTTTCTTTCATGGCTCAATCTTAACTAATCTTCAAGATCCATATAGAAACACTTCCCCACCAATGATAAAAACTAATAATGAACCCATTAAATTACTTAAATAAATTAGAATTTAAAATAGCATATGCATCAAAATACAGATGTATGGGGCGAATATACACATACTTAGTAGTAATTTAACTCAAATAGTTCTATAACAATTCTATATAAATATAAACCAATCATGACCATTTGAAATAAAAATAAAAAAAATTATTTAATTATCTTTATTGAAAACAAGTAACATGAGAAAATGGAATTTAAAATCTATCATTCAGGATTCCAAAGTTAAATATGTACATGGAAAGTATACACATTAATCAAAATATAAAAATGTCTGGCATCAAATATAAATATAAACCATATCAAAACATCATGGGGAAAAATACCAATGGGACTAAGTCAAAAAGGACTGATATCTTATGCTAAACAAGTCATTAACCATGATCATATCCATAATCATGTCAATATCCATATCCAACTATATGTAGGTTTCTAGCCAGATCCTCAACCTATACTAATGGGAAACCCAATATGGAAAAGTGAAAGTAACATCATGACTCTCCACTCTAGTTTGAGTCTCATCATGACTAGAAGGGAACAATATATATTAAGATTTTCATTATCTTGTAGATTATTCTAGGAATCCTCATAATACCTGAGGTTTTACCATATGTTTTTATCGCAATCAAAGAGTTTGTAACAAATAAAACTATTCCCAATAAATATCCCCTTTTTACCACTAATCTAAATCCATTAATGATATAACACAATTACATAATAATCCAAAAAAGGGGAACAAAGACATACCAATATCACATTTTATAAAAAAATTTGATTCAAGCCGAACATAACTTTATTATTGTGAAACCTTCACAAAAATACTTCAATAATCTTTTATAAACCACAACACATTTTTTATTGAAACAATTTTAATTTCATATTTTAAAATGAAAGTTGTAATTTTAATAAACACTTAGTGTGATTTTTTTTAAATAATGATTATGATTTTAAAGTGATGATTTCACCATTATAAGAGTCAAATAAAATGAATCAATTAAGTAATTACCACCATTTCACCATAAGTATAATATAAAAATTATATTTTTTGGATTTTTTTAAAACATGAAATCATAGAAGAGATATAAAACACCCAACTTCATGTCTTTATGAATCGAAGAAAACAATAAGAAATAAAAACATATAATAAAAAACAGTTAATAATCCATATAAGTATAAGATCATATTTTATTTAAACAAATAATATGGTCCATTTAATGTCCATGTTTCAAGATACTCTCTGGAAAAAGGTTCATCAATGACTTGAATCTAAATCAAGTGCATAGGAATAGTATGGACCCACTCTTCCATACTAAGATAAAATATCTATATAAAATTGAATGTTTCATTATACTGTTAAAAAAACCTCAATTAGAATACCTATATCTTATGAAATACTATATTAGGGATCATAAAGGAAGACAAAAAAAAGAGAAAGGGGAAGAAGGGGAATAAGATTCTCACCTTTATTCTTCAATGATAATCCATGGTGGATAAACATTTATGCAGAGGAAAATAATTGATATTATAGGGTGAGAACCTTCCACCAATATCAGTTGATGTAATAACCACAAAAAAGAAATGGTAAAAGGGTTTTCCACCCCTTTAATCGAAAATAAATAAATAAATAATAATAATAATAATAATAATAATAATCAATGATGTATTGGGTCATGGATTAAAGAACCATTCCCAAAAACTTTAATAAATAAAATATAGGTGTTACAAAGGAGAGATCAAGAGACACATATAGCCATGTCCCCTAACATTTGATAAAAGGAAGTTCTATAAATTAGATCCAAGATTAAAAGATCAAGAGGAAACTTCATGTGCTACCTTACACTTTCATAGTTCATTAACCACTAGATTTCCCTTTTTGTATATGTGGATAAACTATAGATAGAAGTTTTATAGAATAAGAAAACAATACATCAATTCTATATAAATCTACAAAGAAATGTTCATAAAATTTATGGTAAGAGTATTGATGAGTGTCCATGAGTCACTTTTGATCCAAAGACATAACCATCAATTTTATTTCACATATTTCACCATAAAAATCATATCCCATAATTTTGAAACAATATAAATGATACATATAAGATGTTTATAGAATGATACCTTGAAAAACCCTCTATAGGTTTTGAAAATACCTCTGCATCCAACACTACTTGGGGCTATTTGAACTGTATGGGATTGGTATGAGTCAGCCCAACCCCAAGAGGTAAGATGATAATAATGTCCTATTGGAAGTTCCTTATAAAAATAATGTAAATTTTAAATATATATGAACCTCATTATTAATATTCTATATTATAATTTTGAGTGTAATATTGTTACCTTAAAACTTATAAGCATTCCTCATATACCAGATATTATCAAAGTTCAATACCATAATAGTAATCATCAGATTAGAAATCCACTCACTTATCTTTAGGATTGAGATAAACATTGTAAATTAATTAATATCATTAATAACTGATGAATTTATAAGTAATTTATTAAAAATTTAATTAAAAATTATCCCTATAAACCTTCAAGTAAATAATATGTGTGTATTGGATTCGACATCCTCATGGCAGAGAAAGTATACTGAAGGAATTTTACACTCAACTACTCCAAAGAATACAAATGAAATCTATTATAAAATTGTATAAATTCTAATATACATTTTAAATATTTTGAAATAATACTCATCCCCTTTTAAAATAATTAAAATAACATATAGATAATTATTAAAAGTCCCAAAATAGTAAAATACATATCCAAAAGAGTTTTGAGATAAAAATTTATAGATTGGGATGGTATTTAAGGAATTAATGGTCACTATGTATAGCCTCTGGGACTATGCCTATGTCCATAAAATTACTTTTATATCTTAAATATTTATTTTCAAGTTCATCTTGCTCAATCCCCATAACCATTATCCTCATGATAAATTTTAAATTTAACACATTTTAACTAAATTTATCTTTAAATATTCTATTCAGATCGTTATTAAATAGTGCATGGTATATTTCTCCACAACATAATATATTTTTACCATTATAAAGTCAAAGGAAACTTATAAAATTCCAATTTAACATAAATTCATAGTTTTAAATATAGTAAAAAAATTAAAAACACAATCGCTAAAAACTTTCATAAATCATTTTCTACGTTTAAAATCTTATTTTGAAGTCCCATTTCATAATAATAGATAAAACACAACCTAAAATCATCATAGGGGTAGAGGTGAAGACCCATAATATTTTAAAAAATTAATCAATAAATCCTTTACAAGTCCTCTTAAAAATTTTAAAACCTAATTTGGAAATTGATTTATATAATAGATACTTCTTACGATAAAATTAAATTCTAATAATTCACACGGTTGTTATGTCTACCAATATAAAAATTTGAATCATATGAAAATTTATCTATATATGAAACCCCAATACATAAAAATAATTTCCTTTTAGAATATATATATATATTTTTGTATGATTTATACACAATGTTAATCTTATGCCACATACGACACTGAATTAACTTTTGTTATACGCAAGACCGAGTTTTACTACCTTTTAATAGAGAACCTATTTTAAAACTAAATTTTGACACTTTTATGAATTTTATTTTTTAAAAATAAACATCATTTATAAATTCAGAATGTCTAAATTATCTTATGGTGAATTTTTGGAATTTTTATGAGAAACTTTATTTTTTGATGAATAGTGAAAATTACTTCAATTTAGTTAAAAAAACTTTTCGTTTAAATAATTATTAATGATGACTTATATTTTATATTTGTTTTCGAGTCACATTATATCAATTATAAATCTATTTATAAAATTAATTTCATTATAATAAATTTTAATTTGAAATTGAATATAAAATCTTAACAAACTCTGAAAGTTTTTCTACTTTAAAAACTTGTTATTTCGCCCCATCTGTGGGATTATCATTAATCTTAATTTTCTCACTTTTGTGATTTGAATTTTGAAAATACCAAATACATGGATTTTATTAGTATTATATTTGTGGTCTGATAATATAAACTTAATTTTTTGGACCAAAATGATTAGTGAAGGTGATTAAATTTAATTACAATGATTAAGGTGTAGTTGGGATTTGTCTTAGTGGTAAGTACCCCGTAATCCTACATAAAAAATGGGGGTTCAAAACCCATTGAGTATGGGTCAATTTAGCAGTACTGTAGCAGTAGAGGCACTTTGAAAATGGTGATCATTGTAGTAATGGTGAGCACTATAGAAAAAGTAAGCTTTGTAGCAATGGTAGACACTGTAGAAGTGGCAGATACTATGCGGTACTATAGCAGCACAGGTACTGTAGTAGTAGTATTCGCAGAATAGGCCTTGGGAAAAAAATTTGGGCAAATGGGCCATGTAATAGGATACATGCCCACTGGGCCTTAGGGCTATGTAATGGGGCTCCGTCTACCCAGTCAAAAAAGTTCTTTTCTTTGCTTTAATAATAAAATAATACTTTTACCCCAACCTTAAAAAAATTACTGTGATTAAGGTTTGATTAAGCTTAATAAGAGACTAAAACTTAATCTTAAGACAAAAAATGACATAGAAACTTGTCCAAGAGCCATTGGATCTCAATAATTTGACCATTTTCCCAATTAGTTCAAAATATATGGGTTATTGGGATATTATGAAAGGGAAGTTCCCTATATAAAAGGTTAAGTACGTAAAAAGATAAAAAGAGAACTTTCCTTACATTTAACATTTATAAAACTTTGATATTTGTACAAAAAATTATATTTTCGATTATAGATATCATTTTGAATGATGTATGGGTTATTTTAATAATGAAAAATTATCAATATTTTTTTATAGATGGTTTACGTACATAAAATTCTTAAGAAACACCAATGTAGTGATTATTTAGTTAATAATTAACTAAAATAAATGATACTATAAATATTAAAAGTAAAGTTAATTGATTTAATTATTATCTTTTTTTATTTATTTTATATGAATATATCATGTTACACACATTTAATCCTAATATATTTCAATTACAATATAATAATTATATTTTAAAATTAACATTAAATAAATAATTTCAAAATTGACATTATTGTTATTTTATAATAAATGAATCTTATTAAATAAATTAAAATTTATAAAAATCTTATATTATACCAATTTATTTGTAAGTATTAATAAATATTAAATATGGTCTATTAATGGACTAATTAACTATTTATAATTAACATATATACCCATATATTGTAAAAATGTGGTTAACACAGTCTGAGTTCAAGCCGCGTTTTAGCGCGTCACATGCGCTTGTTTTAAAATTAATTTCTAAAAAACAGGGGAATTTTATATTATAAATTATATATAATATTAATAATTAATTTTAGATATATTTTCTAATAAATATAACTTTAATTTAGTCTTAATGTGTAAATTAATTAGATTGGAAAACTATATGCTTTAATAAGAGCCAAAACAATAAAATGTGGGAATCTTAAAAGTTAAGAAACCAAATTATTAAAATGCACATATTTTTGTGTGTATATGGTTTTTATAGACCATTATTCTCATTTAATACATTATTTTTCCATTTTGGGGACCTTTTTGAAAGGTTGACCACCCATTATTGAATACCTTTTTGTATTTACAAAAGTGCCACTCACCCTTCCCTATAAAGGGACACCACCTCTCCTCATTCCTAACACCTCTCAAACCACATAAGTTAGACCAATACCTACACAAATAGTATAAAGACCCATAATTTACATACATTGTTATTTCTTCAAAATTGAAGCACACTTATTACAACATATAACAAAACCATGGTAGGACCGTATAGGTACAGTGTCTTTAGAAACTGGGAAACATAAACAACTAGTTCATAAATCATCTACATCGTCTCCCTTTTATTTTATCATATCTAGAGTCCCTTTTGGCATATCTTACTTAATACCCTTCTCCCTAAACTGGGGAAAAGAAAACATAAAAAAGGGTGAGCTCAAATGCTTAGTAAGGGTAAATAAAAGAAATATCAATCACATCATATTAATAAGAACAAAACATTTTGGAAATCTAAACCTACAAAAGAGATCATAATTTCATAACATGGGATAAATCATAGTAGTGAAATGTAACCCCAATAATAATAACATAAAACTTTTTGGCATACACATATAATCATAGGGAATCATTTCTTAGTAGTCAAGACTTATTTCCATGACTATCCTAGCAGACAAAGTCCATTTCTGAACCGAGTTCACTCCTCGTTTCAGTCCTGTATCACTGAACCAGATTAACCTTCTATTCCAGCCATGTCTATCTCATGAGATATAAATATTTACCCAATGCATTGGAGGGAGATATAGGTCCCACCCATCTCATAATGAAACCATTCTTATGTGTTCCATAAAATCATAAATCATATATCATAGTATAACCCATGTAATAAAAATGGGATTCTTAAACATCATGCCATCATAACATAGATCATATAAGATAAAAAGGACATCATAAAATTAATTCCATCATAACATAATCAAATAAATGTAAAAATGGGGATATAAACAGAACCCTATATTATCTTAGATGGAAAATAATTTTGATAAAACACTTGAACCCCATTCTTGAGGAAAATATCTTTTCTACTTCAAAAACTTTTTTTATTTCTTATCATGTCCTACAATTTTAAACTAAAATAAGTTGATTAAAAATAAACTTGAAAAATTTTAAAGGAAGATTCATGGAAATAATGTTCTATGAAATCAAAAAAAATCCATTCATGCTGTATAAGTTAAAAAAATACATTCTTACCTTAATTTATCGAAAAGGTTAAAAAGGTCCTTATTTGGAAAATGACGTAAAGATTCCTTTATAAACTTATTATATAAAGTCAAACAAGGGTATAAATGACTTTAAACCATATTATGTAAAATATTAAGAATTTTTTGAAATACATTTTTAAGAAACATGGATGTGGATGATAAAGAGGTCCCAGTAGATAATTACGTATAAACAACCTCAGATAATGAGGAGATTGTGATATAAACCCTTACAAAGATCTTTTTGTAATAAAAATAGATCACTTATGTGTATTCAATATAAGGTCACATAATGAAATCATAAATACATGATATGATATAAAAATTCATTTCTCACATAATCAAAGAACGAAATAAATAGAAAGAGAAGATCAACCCAAAGAACGGAAATTGGGTTAATAAGTTCCCTTACCTCGTGTCTGACTTGACTTGATCGTTCTTTAATCTCCTAAATAATAAACCAATGTTAATATCTACTTTCTTAATAACCTTTTTTAAGTTTATTATTCCTTTTATATCACTTATTAACATGTTATAAACATTATATAACAATTTAAGTTAATAACGTTCGTTTTGTCGATATTTGGTACTTGAGTCAAAAATGGACTTCTTATAATTACATGTTGTTCATGTGGTCAAAGGTTCATTATATCCAGAATTATATTAATGATTTATACATCATATATATCATATTTATCCATCATATACATGTATTTATAATATTACATAACATATGGAGGTAAGAAATGAAATGCACCATTCATGGAGACGGTAAGCCGTACATACGCATGAACGCTACTTTCATTTCTATTTCTTATTTTAATGGATGTAAAACATAATGATAAATAGTTATATTATAATTAAAGTATAATATAATATATAATATCATTAAATCCTTCCTTTATACATCCCACATAAGGCATTAGCGAATCACATCACTTTGAGGGGGCGGTAGTCCGCACTTCCTCAAATGAGATTATCGTATTTACCCACTATGGAAACCATAGAGGATTGATATAATTGGGAAGTAAAGAAGTATAAGGAAATCATAAACATAATATATATCATATATAAATACAGTTCCATTATAATTTCCACTATGAGAGGTGGTAGGAGAAAATCGAACAATCATTGTTTCGTGAGGCGTTAGTTTCCCATCCACAGAAACATTATGTTCTTCATCCATTAGATGGAGATGTGTGTAAGTGTAGTTCAAAACCTTCTCATAACAACATCCTAGTATATTTAGAATACTGGTGTTGTTACAAAATAAAGGATTAAAAATATTTTAGGGGTTGGAGAAGTAGAATAAAAGAAAACAATTTAATAGAAACCGTTACCTTTAATTTGGATAACTTCCTTTGGTTTGAACCAAAAGGACTTCTTGGAGTGCCTTCTACCTAAGTTAAGTCTTCTAGGGGGAGATGAGGGATGTAGAGAGATTAATTGGGTAGAGGTTGTATGATCCAAATGGCTTGAGAGGTGTGAGGAATTGGATAGAAGTGGTCTTCTTTTATAAGGGAGAGGAGGGGCTCTTTTGGAAAGTGTGAAAATATTATTTTATTATAAACTTATATTCGGTTTCAAAAGGTCCAAAAATCATTAAAGATGAAGATAATATGACTCATGGTCGAAATAAAACAATCCAATTAGAATTGGACATGTTTTTGATAATATTTCAATCATTATAATCTTATTTATTTAAAAAATTTATTAATGATGTAAATACTGCATCATTATTGTGTCATAAATAATTTAATTTATTTGATGTCTAAAAATTATAAAAAAATACCACAATGTAGGAAATTTGTTTTCTTTAAAATGAATATTTATAGTCTAAAATATAATTTATATAACCCCTTATAAAAATTAATTACTAAAAGATTTTTGTTAATGTCAATTTTGTCTTTACATTAAATTAATTAATCCAAATTGTCATTATCACTACCAAGTGGCTCAATGGGGTCCCAAAATCGACCCAAGGATGCCCATGGTCAGCCACTACTCATCCAATAATGTTAGGACAAGTGTTAAAGTAATTTTTAATTATTTTAATACTCTTTTAACCTTGAATTACCCTATTTACTTTTAACCGTGGTAAATAAAAGTAAAAAGTTACTATTCACCAAAAATTATTTTTATCTTATTGACCCACATTTTACTCCTTGATATTAACCTTGTCTCTCAGATTTTTTAAATTCAACTCATAGAAGCATTAAAATTAAGTTTTATAAACAATTGTAATAGCTCCTAGGAGGTGGGTAAAAGACGGTGAAATGTTCAATAAAATTTTTATGTATCTAAAATTATTTTAAAATGAATCCAATGAATTAAATTGAACTTATATAGGTATTATGTATCAATTTTGACCTAAAATAAATTTAAATAAAATAAATAATTATTAAAATAAAAATCCGGTTTTTAAATAGTAACCCAGTTTTTTTCTATTCATCAAAAATTGAAAGTTTTCAGAAAAATACCAAAATTTCACCCTAGGCTAATTTCGATATTCCAAATCCAAAAATGAAGTCCATTTTGAAAGATAAAATTTATAAAATTTCAAAAAGTGTATATTACTATTCATAACGGCTAGTTTATATAATATTTTAATAGCATATCGTTGTTTAGTGAAACTCGGTATTGCGTACAACACACACTATTGTGGAAGGTCGCGATTGCGTGTAAATCAAGACATGATAGTGTTGTGTGTAGTGAAAGATTACTTTGATGTTGCGTATAACAAAAAAAATATACTTCTCATAAAATATCAGTGTGTTACATTTTACCCCCCTTAAAATGAATTTCACCCTCGAAATTCGTCACTTTGTAACAAACAGATGAGGATACCTCTCCCTCATCATCTCTTAAAGTTCCCATGTAGATTCTTCTAATTGGTGGTTCCTCCATAAAACTTTCACCAAACGAGTGGCCTTTTTCCGTAGGAATTTTTCGCTATGATCCAGAATCTCTATTGGTTGTTCTTCATAAGAAAGATCTTGCTACAGCGGTACAACTTCTGAGCTGAGTACATGTGAAGGATCAGGTATGTAATTTATTAGGAGAGATACATGAAACACATCATGAACTTGAGAGAGATTCAGTGGAAGAGCCAATCGGTAAGCTACCTTCCCAAAAGGATCCAGTATTTCAAAAGGACCGATATACCTAGGGATCAGCTTGCCCTTCTTTCCAAATCTCATTACTCTCTTCTAAGGAGATATTCGTAAGAACACTTTATCACCCACTTCAAACTCTAGTTATTTTCTTCGGTTGTCGGAATAACTTTTTTTTCGGCTCTGAGCTTCTCTTATGTGTCGTTGAATAGATTGGACCTTTTATGCCATCTCATCAACAAGATCAGGTCCTAATATCTTTCTTTCCCTAACTTCATCCCATCAAGTTGGAGTTCTGCATTTCTTTCCATAGAGAGATTCATAAGGAGCCATCTGAATATTGGAGTGAAATCTGTTATTATAAGAAAATTACACCAAAGGTAGGTGTTGATCCGAACCACCTTTGAAATCCATAGAGCAAGCTCTTAACATATCTTCTAGAGTTTTAATTGTCCTCTCAGACTAACCATATGTCTGAGGATGATAAGCAGTGCTGAAACTCAACTATGTATCCAGAGTATGCTGAAGACTTCACCAAAAATTTGAGGTAAACCTCAGATCCCGATCAGATATAATGGAAAGTGGTACTCTATGAAATCTTACCACTTACTTCACATATATCCTGAAAAAATGATCCATAGATAAATCTTCTCTAATAGTAATGAAGTGTGCCAACTTCGTAAGACGATCAACTATGACCCAGATAACATTATTGCCTTTGGATTTTTTTAGAAGTCCAGTGAAAAAGTCCATAGTGATGTTTTCCCATTTCCATTCTGGTATGGGTAATGGTTATAATATCCCCTTAGACTTCTATCTCTCAGCTTTAACTCGCTGAAAAACCAAGCATCGAGAGACATATTCAGCAACATCTCTTTTCATGCCATCCCTCCAGAAGTACTCTTTTGGTCCCTATACATCTTCATGCTTCCAGGATGAATAGAGAATGAATAACTATGAGCCTTATCCAGTAGCTACTTCTTTAATTCTGGGATGGGAGGAACACAAACCTGATTCCTAAACCTTATTATCCCATCACAATCAAGGTTGAATTCGAGAACATTTCTCACCTTCTTTTGTAACTCTACATCTTCTTTTTGTGCCTCTTTAATCTTCGCATGTATAGATGGTTGAACATTCATTTGAGAATGATAATATTTCTCCCCTTCCATTATAATATCAAGATCCATCCTTTGTAAATCCATAAATATTGGATCTTTTGTGATCCTCATCATGGATAATCTAGCATGGTCTTGTTGACTTAATGCGTATGCCACCTTGTTTGCTTTCCCAGGGTGGTAACGAATTGAGCAGTCGTAATCCTTAATCAGCTCCAACCATCTTCTTTGGTGCATATTCAGCTCCTTTTGTTTGAAAATATACTTTAAACTTTTATGATCAGTATAAATATCACACCTTTCACCATAAAGATAATGCCTCCAAATATTTAATGAAAATATTACCGTAGATAAATCCAAATCATAAGTTGGGTAATTTTGCGCATGGATTTTCAACTGTCGTGAGGAATAAGCTATCACCATATCTTTTTGCATGAGAACACACCCCAATCCCTTCTTGGATGCATCACTATAGATCACAAACCTTTCTCCACTACAAGTCAGTGTGAGCACAGGTGCACTGGATAACCTTCTTTTTATCTCTTTGAAATTCTCTTCACACTCCTCTGTCCAAGAGAACTTAACTCCTTTTCGAGTCAAACTGGTGAGTGGATTAGATAATCATGGAAAATCATTCACAAAATGTCGGTAATATCCATCCAGACCAAGAAAACTTCATATCTCAGTTACTTTCGTTGGTCTTGAACATCTTTCAATAACCTCAATTTTTGCTGGATCCACAGATATCCCCTCTTTTGAGAATATATGACCGAAAAATGAAACATTTTGAATCCAAAATGCACACTCGGTAAATTTGGCATAAAGATTCTCCTTTCTCAGGGTCTTCAATACAATTCTCAAGCGATCTTCATGTTTTTCCTTGCTCTTTAAATAGACAAGAATATCATCTATAAAGACTACCAAAAACTGATCAAGATAGTCTCTAGAGACTCTATTCATTAGATCCATGAAGATAGAAGGGGCATTAGTAAGACCAAATGGCATCACTATAAATTCATTGTGTCCATACCTTGTACAAAAAGCCGTCTTTGGTATATCCTACCCTTTGACCCTTAATCGATGATACCATGAATGAAGATTAATCTTGGAAAAGTATTGAGCTCCACGTAGTTGGTCAAATAAGTCATCGATGCATGGAAGAAGATATTTTTTCTTGATAGTGATCTTGTTAAGTTCTCAATAATCAATGGAGAGTCTCATTGATCCATCTTTATTCTTAACAAACAGAACAGGTTCTCCCCAAGGTGACGCACTAGGGCATATGAATCCCTTATCAAGATTCTCTTGGAGTTGCTTCTTCAATTCCTGAAACTCAATTGGGCCCATTCTATAAGGTGTCTTTGAAATATGCAAAGCACCTGGTATGAGTTCTATTGAAAACTCAACTTCACGATTTGGTGGAAGACACGAAAATTCCTTTGGAAAGACATCATCAAACTCCCGCAAAATGGTTATATTCTTAATCATGAGTTTCTGGCCAACCATTTGAGATAAATAACCTTCATTTAGTGGAATCAAGACCCATAATATGGAAGAAATTTCCACTGGAAGGTTATGTTCATCCTTGCATCGATAGACGATCATAGATTGATCTGGAATATTAAATGTGATTTCCCTTATTTGGAAATTGATATGAGATCCGTATAAAGAAATCCAATCCATGCCAAGAATCACATCAAATTCCACTATAAGAAGGATCACAAGATTTTTAGGAAGCACTGTCCCACAAACTTCAATCGGAGAAGAATTGTAAACTTTTGATGCAACTGTTGTGCCATTAGGGGTTGTCATAGCTAACTCAAAATCTAATTGTTGAGGTAATACGACGATGACCTTAGAAAATTCTTTTGAAATAAAAGAGTGGGTGGATCTAGAATCAAATAAAACATTTGATACTTTAGAGTGGATGGTAAGTGTACCTTTCACCACTTCGTTATCGTACTCCACATCGCCGATAGAAATTGCATGTGACTTTCCTTTGTCTTAGGCCTTAAGAGTTTTTTGATGTCAATCATCATAAAAAACCCTTGTATTAGGGAATTGATTAGCATAATGCCCCATTTTCTTGCACTTTTAACATTGAAGTGTATGAGTTGCACTCTGTGTAGCCTTTTCTTTGTTCGCATCACTAGACATATTTTTTCCATCACTACGGCATTCAAATGCCCGATGACCCTCTTTTCCACATTTTAAACATTTACTTGTCCCTTTTAGACAATTGCCTCCATGTTTCTTTCCAAACATTGAGCATAATGGAAAACTCATATTCTTTTCAGTGTGGTATTTATATTTCCCTTTGAATTCCATTTTACTCTTCTTATCAAACACATATGACTAATGGGTTACTCCAATCTCCATCTCAACCTTGAGAGAACATCAAACCATTTCCTCATAGCTATTGAAATACCTTATGGATAATGCCCTTCAAAGACTTGGTTTTAAGCCACTAATTAATTGATCGATCTTACTCTCAGGTTGGATAATAATCCCAGAAGCGTACCTTGCAAGTCTTGTAAAATTTTCTTATTAGGTACCAATAGATTCATCATCCATTTGCTTTAGTTCAAGAAACTCCTTCTCCATCTTTGTTTGAAGAATACGAGGGAAGTAATTATTGATAAATAATTTCTTGAACTCATCCCATTCCATAGACTCAATATCATCTCTTGGCCTCGTATTCTTGATAAGATTCCACCATTAATCAGCTTCACCTTCCAAACGATATACCGCTAAGAAGAATTTACCATGTTCAGAACATTGAAGAACTGAAAATATCTTTTCAGTGGTACTGATCCATTGTTCAGCCACTAATGGATCAGTAGACCTGCTGAATGAGGGTGGACGCTGCCTCATGAAGGATTCAATAGAATGTTGCTCCTTACTTTGCTCGTTTGGAAGTCCTGCATGATCATATCTTGAGAAAGTTGTGTGAGCATGGCTACAAGATTTTTCATTGAATCTCCCATAATGTTTGGTTGCTCAGGGGGACAATCATTGCATTGCCCGTCGCATTCAAAATTAACACGGTTCCTTCGGGTTCCAACCATTGACTAAAACCAATAAGAATAGTGTGAGAAACACTAATAATAATAGTAAAACCACATAATCAAGAATAAAATTTCACGCTTTAGGTCTTATCATAGGTGATTCATGTCCATTTCTAAAACATTAAGATTGTGTTCTATGCTTAGACGTATCCTTAAGGTTCTTACTAAGGATTTCACATCCCAGTTTCCAAAGGTTGACTATAACCTTCCTCTGATACCAACTATAATGACCCATACTTTACATACATTGTTATTACTTCAAAATTGAATCACACTTATTAAAACATATAACAAATCCATGGTAGGACCTTATAGGTATAGTGTCTTAAGAAACTTGGAAACATAAACAACTAGTTCATAAATCATCTAAGTCATCTCCCTTTTATTTAATCATATCTAGAGTCCCTTTTGGCATATCTTACTTAATACCCTTCTTCCTGACCTGGGGAAAATAAAACATACAAAAGGGTGAGCTAAAATGCTCAGTATGGGTAAACAAAAGAAATATCAATCACATCATATTCATAAGAACATAACATTTTGGAAATCTTAACCTGCAAAAGAGATCATAATTTCATAACATGGGATAAATCATTGTAGTGAAATGTAACCCCAATAATCATAACATTAAACTTTGTGGAATACACACATAATCATAGGGAATCATTTCTTAGTAGTCATTACTCATTTCCAAGACTATCCTAGCGGACAAAGTCCATTTCTGAACCGAGTTAACTCCACGTTTCAGTCCTGTATCACTGAACCGGATTAACCTGCCGTTCCAGCCATGTCTATCTCATGAGATATAAATCTTTACCCAATGCATTGGAGGGAGATATAGGTCCCACCCATCTCATAATGGAACCATTCTTATGTGTGCCATAAAATCATAAATCATATATCATAGTATAACCCATGTAATAAAAATGGGATTCTTAAACATCATGCCATCATAACATAAATCATATAAGATAAAAAGGACATCATAAAATTAATTTCATCATAAAATAATGAAATCAATGTCAAATTAGAGATAGAAATAGAACCCTATATTATCTTAGATGGAAAACAATTTTGATAAAACACTTGAACTCCATTCTTGAGGAAAATATCCTTTCTACTTCAAAAACATTTTATCTTTCTTGTCATATCATACAATTTTAAACTAAAAGAAGTTGATTAAAAGTAAAATTGAAAACTTGTAAAGGAAGCTTCATGGAAATAATGTTTTATGAAATCATAAAAAATCCATTCATGCCGTATAAGTTAAAAAAAAGACATTCTTACCTTAATTTATCGAAAAGGTTAAAAAGGTCCTTGTTTGGAAAATGATGTAAATATTCCTTTATAAACTTCTTATATAAAGTCAAACAAGGGTATAAATGACTTTAACGCATATTCAGTAAAATAGTAAGAATGTTTTGAAATACATTTTTAAGAAACATGGATGTGGATGATAAAGAGGTCCCAGTAGATAATTACGTATAAATAATCTCGGATAATGAGGAGATTGTGATATAAACCCTTACAAAGATCTTTTTGTAAATAAAATAGATAACTTATGTGTATTAACTATCAGGTCACATAAAGAAGTCATAAATACACGATATTATATAAAAATTCATTTTTCACATAATCAAATAACGACATAAACAGAAAGAGAAGATCAACCCAAAAACAGAAATTGGGTTAATAAGTTCCCTTATCTTGTGTCTGACTTGACTCGATCGTTCTTTAATCTCCTGAATAATAAACCAATGTTAATTTCTAATTTCTTAATAACCTTTTTTAAGTTTATTATTCCTTTTATATCACTTATTACCAGGTTATAAACATTATGTAACCATTTAAGTTAATAACGTTCATTTTGTCGATTTTTGGTACTTGAGTCAAAAATGGACTTCTTATAATTACATGTTGTTCATGTGGTCAATGGTTCATTGTATCCATAATTATATTCATTATTTATACATCATATATATCATATATATCTAGAATATACATGAATTTATAATAGTACATAACATATGGAGGTAAGAAATGAAATGCACCGTTCCTGGAGATGGTAAGCCGTACGTACGTATGAACGCTACTTTCATTTCTATTTATTATTTTAATGGAATTAAAACATAATTATAAATAGTTATATTATAATTCCAGTATAATATAATATATAATATCATTAAATCCATCCTTTATACATCCCACATAAGGCATTAGAAAATCACATCACTTTGAGTGGGTGGTAGTCCGTACTTCCTCAAATGAGATTATCGTATTTACCAACTATGGAAACCATAAAGGATTGATATAATTGGGAATTAAATAAGCATAAGGAAATCATAAACATAATATATATCATATATAAATATAGTTCCATCATAATTTCCACCATGAGAGGCGGTAGGAGAAAATCGAACAATCATCGTTTCGTGAGGCGTTAGTTTTCCATCCACATAAACATTATGTTCTTCATCCATTAGATGGAGGTGTGTGTAAGTGTAGTTAGAATAATTCTCATAAAAAAATCCTAGTATATTTAGAATACAAGTTTATTTACAAAATAAATGATTAAAAAGAGTTTAGGGGTTGGAGAAGTAGAATAAAAGAAAAAAATTTAAGAGAAATCGTTACCTTGAATTTGGGTAACTTCCTTTGGTTTGAACCAAAAGGACTTTTTGGAGTGCCTTATGCCTAAGTTAAGGCTTCTAGGGGTAGGATAGGGATGTAGGGAGATTAATTGGGCTGAGGTTGGATGAGAAAAATGGCGTGAGAGGTGTGAGGTATTGGATAGAATTGGTCTTCTTTTATAAGGAGGAGAAGGGGCTCTTTTGGAATGTTTGAAAATATTATTTTATTATAAACTTATCTTCGGTTTCAAAAGGTCCAAAAATAATTAAAGATGAATATAAGATGACTCATGGTCTAAATAAAATCATCCAATAATAATTGGACATGTTTTGGATAATATTTCAATCATTATAATCTTATTTATTTAAATCATTTATTAATGAGGTAAATACTACATCATTATTGTGTCATAAATAATTTAATTTATTTGATGTCTGAAAATTATAAAAAAAATACCATAATGTAGGAAATATTTTTATATTCCCAATTAATATTTATAGTTGAAAAGATAATTTATATAACTCCTTATAAAAATTAATTATTAAAAGATTTTTGTTAATGTCAATTTTATCTTTGCATTAAATTAATTAATCCAAATTGTCATTATCACTACCAAGTGGCTCAATGGGGTCCCAAAATCTACCCAAGGATGCCCATGGTCATCCAATACTCATACAATAAGATTAAGACAAGTTTTAAGTTAATTTTTAATTATTTTAATACTCTTTTAACCTTGAATTACCATATTTACTTTTAACCGTGGTAAATAAAAGTAAAAAGTTACTATTCACGAAAAATTATTTTTATCTTACTGAACCAAATTTTACTCCTTGATATTAACCGTGTCTCTCGGATTTTTGAAATTAAACTCACAGAAGTGGTAAAATTATGTTTTATGAACAATTGGAAAATCTCCTAGGAGGTGGGTAAAAGACGGTGAAAAGTTCGATAAAATTTTTATGTATCTAAAATTATTATAAAATGACTCCAATGATTTACATTTAAATTATATATGTATTATGTATCAATTTTTATCTAAAATAAATTTAAATAAAATAAATAATTATTAAAATAAAAATCCGGTTTTTAAATTGTAACCCAGTGTTTTCACTATTCATCAAAAATTAAAAGTTTTCAGAAAAATACCAAAATTTCACCCTAGGATAATTTCGATATTCTGAATCCAAAAATGAAGTCCATTTTGAAAGATAAAATTTATAAAATTTAAAAAAGTTGGTATTACTATTCATAACAGTTGGTTTATATAATATTTTAATAGCATATCGTTGTTTAGTGAAACTCGGTATTGCGTACAACACACGCTACCGTGGAAGGTTGCGATTGCGTGTAAAACAAGCCAAGCTAGTGTTGTGTGTAGTGAAAGATTCCTTTGATGTTGCGTATAACAAAAGAAAATATCCTTCTCATAAAATATCAGGGTGTTACAAATAGTCTCCCAAAAACCCTACCCTCAGCCTAGAAGAATCCCTTTTGGCATAATGCTTTCCAAGAAATCATTTTGGTATAAACCAAAAGAAGTTACCCAATTAAGAGGTAACATATTCTCTAATGATTTCTAATTTCATTTCCATTCTTCGCTCCCTATAATATTCTTATTCTATGATTAAATATAAAAATTTAATAAATATACTAGGATATTGTTATTATTAGTTTTTTACCTACACTTACACACACCTCCATCTAATGGGCAACGAACATACTGTTTTTGTGTACAGTGAAATTAAACTTCAGCAAACGATGGCTGTTAAATTTTTCCCTACCACCTCTCATGGTTGCAATTATGATGTAAAATATATTTATATATGATATATATGTTATTTATGATGTATTATGCTTCTATAATTTTTATTTGGAATATACCTTTATGCTATCCAAGTTATGTAAACATGATAATTTCATTTGAGGAAGTGTTGACTACCACCCCCTAAAAGTGATATGATTCGTTCATGCCATACATGGAACATATAAAGGATGTTTTTAATAAAACTATATAAAATATATAAAATATATAAAATAGATAAGATAATGTAATTATAATATACATATGTATTATTTAGTTTAATTATTTTAATACAACAAATAAATAAATGTAGCGTTCATGTGTACGTACGACCTACCGTCTCTATGAATGATGCACTTAATTTCTAATCTAAAAATATTATAGAATATTATAAATACATGTTTAATAAATACATAATATAATTTATTCAATGTTTACATCCTGTAGATGATGAAACCGTGACATATTTAATAAGAACAACAAATAACAATTCAAAACATAGTTGAGAAAACTAGACAATTAACACCCAAAATAGTAAAAATAATGAAAAAGTGTAAACAAATGGGTAGTAAAATATTATAATAAGTTAATATATGGAATTATAAACATAATTTTGGTTATGGTATTAGTTAGTAACATATTTTAAACCACTATAAAGTAGGATAAAGACCAAACAAAAAAAATGAAGGATAATTTAAGGAATTTTTGTCTCACTTTTCTTTATGTGAGGCATACTTTATTGTTATACACCTAATTTATTATATATGTATGGTGTAAATACTTCCACATTGACATATAATATCATAAAACCTATTATATTCATGCTATTTAGTTGTTTCATTTGATTATTATCACTTTTGGGTCTTTTGATTCATATGTAAAGGATTTTCATCTCACTTTTTAAATCTATGATATTAGTGTCATATCCACTGCTTATTTCTTTTATCTGATATAAATACTACCAATTATGATATATTATATTATTATTTCCCTTTATTTCATGATATTAAACGTTTCAATTTATTTTAACCTTTCATGGAACCCTTGACTTAAAATCTACTCAACTAATAAGGGATTCTTGTCTTACTTTTACTTTTATTAGAAAAATTCCATATACACTGCTTACTCTTTTTATAGTGTATCTAATACCCATTTTAAGAATTATATCATGAATACTTTTAATTCATGGTATGAAATTTTCCTTCATGGGGATTATGAATTAAATGTTCTAAGTGGTATGGGGCTCTTTGGAATGTTTAGTGATTAATTTCCTAAAGCATATTCTTAAGAATTATCATTGAAATTTCACTTCATTTTTGTGATTGTTAAATTAATCTTGAGGGCATAACATTATTTTAATCAATTTTCATTGGAAATTTACTTAAACATCCATATCTTCTTTCATGGATATGAATATTTCTTAAACTATATATCATTTTTCATACGGTGTTCACATTGAAAGTATTAGATTCTTGGCATGAAGCCTTGACAATATTATATTCTTGGAATGAAGCCTCAAAAGTATTAGATTCTTGGAATGAATCATTGAAAGAACTAGATTCTTGTAATGAAGCCTTTATAGTTTTAGATTCTTGGCACGAAGCCTTGACATTATTAAATTCTTGGCATAAAGACTTGAAAGTATTTGATTCTTGGAATGAAGCCTTAAAAGTATTAGATACTTGGAATGAAGCCTTGTGGGTATGATATAGATATCCATAGTTTATTATTTCCTTCATTTATATTCATTTATTATTCATCCCTAATATTTTTCATTGAAATATCAATGGATACATTTCATTTTCTGTTCATTGATTTAATTTCATGCGTTTCTAATTTCTTACCTTGCCATATTGACATTGCCTTATCTAGTTATTGAATGGCATGTGTTATTAGTTTTTTACCTTTCCATGTTTGTTTAATTCCATTGATTCATTATTGATTCTTCTTTACTTACCCTTATTGAGAATTTGAGCACACCCTTATTATGTTTCTTTCCCCATGTTATGAAGAATAAATCTTTGAATTATCATTCAAGGACACAATTTATTTCATTTTATTATATATCATGACCGTATTTCCAATTTCCCAATGCATTATGGGTATAATGTATGTAATCTGGCTTTCCAATACTGCTAAACTGAATGGTCCTTCTAGATTTATTTCCTTATAGTAATTCCAATATAATTTAATAATGCACCATCTCTAGGCATCTAGGGTCAGGGTGTTATACTATTAATCACTCAACTTTAACCATTGGACTTACCACATTATGGAATGTGTATATTATTCTCATAAAAAAAATCCAAGGATCACTGAGAAAAGGTGAAATTTAAATATAAGTTAAATCCCAAGAGAGTAAAATTTCACACCAAATATAATCACAAAAGAGAAACATCATATAATAACTACTAAAAAACACAAATGAGGAAGGTTTCTTCTCAATATAACTTAATAGGATCGAAGACAAACCTAGTCATATAAGGCACATGAAAAACAATCCATAAAAGGAAAATAGTTCATGATTATATAAACTTAAATAAAACATAAATGAGGAATAAACCCTCTTAAAACATAAATCATATTCCACAAAATAAAAGGATAATTTAAAAAATACATTTTAAAATTCCCCATATTTTAATTACCTAACAAAACTGCTATAAAAACATCTTTAAATTAATATATACTAACCATAAAATTTTATGATTTGTAAGAAACCATGAAAATTCCTATAATATTTAATTAAACCCATAAAAACTTCAATACAATCATAATAATATATATTTAATAATCCCAATTAATACATCATAATCCAACCTAAAAAATATAAGAATACCTTCTTTAACTAAGTAAAAAAAATTAAAAAAGTTTAAAAATTAGGCCACCCTAACATGAAACATAGATTTTGTGGACTTATGGATAATTTTTTTGAAGGAAAATTTTAACTATGGGATACCCTTAATAATAAATTTCATAGGTCTTGTTACAAGATTCAATTAGACAGTCCATAAAGCGTAAATAAACCCCCAAATCAAAAGATATGGTTGTTTGAAGTTGAAGTACTAATTTATACTATTATTAAGATATTTAACTTGTCCAATAACTAAAATTAAGTTAAGGGTGAGTTACAAAGGAAAGCATATAATAAAAATCTGGGTTTCTATCCAAAATTCACTTTTCACAGTCACTGTGCATGGTATCCAGACCATGCACCAACTGTATATCATATACTATTAAAAATTATTGAATATTATTATTCTATATACACAACTATGTATGAGAGTATGAAAAATCCATTAGATTGTGGTTTTAGGTACACACGGTCCTTGTGTCTATGTGAATTTACTGTGTAGCCTATTATAGACCATTTATTTTACAAAAAACGTCCATTTATGGATAATTTTCACCATTCAACCTTGAAAATCTAAATAAAACCTTAAAACATAAATATATAAACAAAAATGGAGAGTTTCAATTGATAAAACTCAAAACTAATAGTCTTTTAAACACTTACATCTTTAAAACCACACCTTCCCATTGAACAAAACTTAATTAATAACTCACATATCCGTATTAAAAATTCACATCTTATATCCAACAAGCATAATGCTAATGATACATTCAAATATAAACCCACATGATTCAAATATTTATTACTATAATTCAATGGAAATGGAAATTAATTCAGTCATTAACCCAAATAAACCCAAAATATCCTTCAAAACACCAAAATATCCACATAAGGAACTAAATTCCAAAATAATGATCTAAACCAAAACATTATAACCTCATTATATCCAAAGTAGCCATAAATAATTGTTCTACCAAAGAAAACCTATTTTAAACCTTATCTCATCTACCAAACCCTAAATCAACCCTATCCTTATATAGTAACCCAAGCATAATATACATATATATTACATCTTTTTGATGAATATTCAATATATCTTTCAAATAAACATGCGCAAGAACTGTAAAGGTTTAGTGTACTTAGAGACTTTATTGATAAACTTATTATTTTATTCAAATATTGTACCAACCTAGCTAATTCCATAATAATTCATTTTAATGTCTTATTAATATTCATTAATTTTTAAAGAGTTGTAATTATATTAGGTAATTTTTCAATCAAAACGGAAAAGCTTCATTTCTAACCAAATTGATTCTTCAGGTATTATATGGTTTTATTTAAAATATTTATTTAAAAATTATAGAATTTTAATTTGTAAAATTAACTGCATTTTTGAATTAATCATGTGAAAATTAGCTTAGGGTAATTGTATTTGGATTTTTCTAAAAAGTCAGTTTTTTCAATGAACTGTGAAAATATGGATTTTTATTGAAAACTATCTTTTAGTTTCAAGAAATTACATTATTTAATTTTTCTAAAATGGTTAAAAAAAATTAAATTATATTATTTATAATCCAATAATGGTATTTCGAATGAATTTTATACATGAATTTATTATAAAAACATTTATATATATAAAAATATATTTTTCTGAAAAACCTTTTTTCACTATGTTTTCAATGTTTAATTTTAAACTAAATTACAAATATTATATTAATTAAATTTGATAAAATTTATTATATATTTATAATAAAAATAATTAATATTGTTTAGTAAGGTCAACTTAATTTTTTTTAATAATTTAGAGTAGAAACATTAAAAATCTATTAACATTGTTAATGTTAAAACCAATTTATTGGGGGGGGGGGGGTTAAAATAATGAGATAAGGTTTAAAATTTTCTAAAAAATTATAAAATTTCTATTGGTTGAAAATATTTCAACCCGATATCATCTAATATTCATTTATGGCCATTTTGGAGCCATTTTCTTGAGAGAGACATTAATATATTTTATTCTTTTTAAAAATTCCAATTACATCAGATCCCTAAATAATAAAAGGATACCCACTATACTCTACTATAGAAACATTAATGACCTATTTTATCATCCAATACCTACCCTAATACCATCTTCACATCCCTTCCTATGACCTAGAGTCCTTGGTTAGATCATAAAAAAATCTTAGGAAGACTTTACATATAAACCAAAAGTGGTTTTCCAAAGAAGAGGTACAGTTCTTAACCATGAATTTTAATCTTATTTCTTCTTCCACATATGTCAAATATTCTTCAATGTTACACCCTAATTTTTTTTAAAAATAAAACAATGTTTTATAGTGTATACAACACACAACACCGAGCCTAAATGAACAATGATTATTTAAATATGATTGTTATATCCTAACCATTAAATTGGTGGTCATGAATATGATTAAGTGATTTATTAAATTTATACAAATTTCCCACTAAATATAAATTTATTGATAAACACTTAGGAATTGATGACTCAATTTTTAATAAAGATAATTCTTTCTTCAAAAAAATACGTTTTCTTCAAAAATGATTTTTATTTCTTTCTTTGAGAAAATATTATAATTAATTTATGGAAATTTTAGAAAGTTTATTTTATAAAATGAAATTTATTTTTTAAATTATTATAAAAAGATTAAATTTGAGTTAAATTTTTTATTTTTTTTGAAATGATTAATTTTTTTGTGAATAGTACAAATTCATAATTTTCCAAATACTCTCTTTTATTTTCATTAAATAGAGTAATTTAAAAGTTAAATTATAGTTTGTATTTAGTTTCAATGTGACATATGAACCATATTATTTATAATAATCTAATTAATATCAATTTACTCTATAATTTTAATTATTTTGGTATAGGTTTATTTTTATGCTTAAAAACACAGTTTTCTGAAAACTGTTTTTAATACATAGAGTTTATCCATTTTAATTAATTAAAATAAACCATAAAAATGGAATATTTAGATGGAATTTATATGTAATATATTAATTTATATGAATTGAAAATTATATAATTATTATTTCTAGTCAAAGAGTTTGTATAATATCATATGTTGCTTGAAAAATACATTTTCCTGGAAAACCACTTTTCATCGCATTTTACAGGTTTAATTTTATATTAAATTATGTAATTTTTGTTAATTGAATTTTATAAAGTGTATTAAATATTTATAATCATCAGAATTAATATTATTTAATAATGTAAACTTAATTTTTGGCTATAATGAATAGATAAAATAGTAAAACATAATTACTATGGTCAAGGTTAAGACCAGTTTACCGGAGGTTAATATAAAATTATAAGGGTTAAAATTTCCTAAAAAATTGATAAAATATAATTCGTTGCTTTTATGTTTACCCTAAACTAATAAAATTATAATATTATCCATTTTGGAGTCATTTTTTTAAGAAACTGACTTGACATTATTTTTAAACTTTGTAAAATTACAAGTGTGCCACTCAACTCAATTATATAAGGGAATATTATATATTACTTTATTCACACATAAGAAACTTTTGTTTAATATAATACCTTACCAAATACCTTACTCAATGATCTTACCACTTCTTTGAGTCCTTGTTTTGATTATAAAATCCTCCTAGGAATGATTTTTTTGTAAACTTACAGAGGTTGTGTGAAGAAGAGGTATCATTCTTAACCAATCCTTTTTATTTTATTTCTTCTTCCACCTCATTAAAATATTATTAATAAATTATGATATAATATAATAAGTATATAACATATAAAAATATGTTATTATATTAATATAATAACCAAAATCCATCTTCTCTTCCATCAAATGGGATATAAACCCATCGTTCATGTCTACAGTGGAATACCGCCTCGCGAACCGATGCAATTTGTTTCCCACCATCACCTTTAAAGGATGATTATGATGATATAATTAATGTTTATACAGTATATTCATGAAATATTTACCATTATATAAAATTAATTTATCAAATTTTTTACCTTTACAATCATTGAAATTTGATGACGTCGTTCGTGTGTACGTGTGGATTACCACCTCCATGAAGTGATGTGATTAATTTTTTTATTACCACATAACATGAATGGTATATATTAATGTATTTTAAAAAATAATATATTTATGATGTAATGATCATTTTTTTAAAGATAAAATAACACATACCTTCTTCCCATCACGATCATTGAAAAATTGAAATGTTACTCATGCGTACGTATGGCCTCCCATCTCTATGATTTTAATGTTGTTCATTTTTTATAATCATATTTCATAGTTTGTTTTAAAATAATAATTTATGTATAAAAATGATATGTATTTAATTATTATTATTATATATATTTTTAAATAATAATCTCATTGACCATAGTCAACTAACTAAAGTGATTTTGGACATATGATCTGAATATCATTAAAACATTTGACATACCTAAATGATTAAGTAATTAAATATAAATTGATAATAAATAAAATAAAATTAATAATAAAATTGAAAAAGTTTCATAAAAAAGTAAAAAAATTATATATTTTTATCACTGAAGATGATACGAAATGTACGTAATGAGTCAGACTCAAGGTTAGGGATCTCTCTCCCTCTAAACCACTATTTTCTTTGAGTTATAACCATTATCTCTCTAACTAAATTTATCTATATCTTTAATGTTATGGAATGATACTAAATTATTTATATTTTTCTTTTTCATATATAACTTGATTATTCACCCTTAATTTTATGGGGTAATATATCCCTTATGATCATTTATCAAATTACTTCTTTAAGAAATCACTTTTGATTGTTATATGAGGCAAGATTATATAACACATTTATTTCCATGGGTAATTGTTATGATTGATTCGATTTTATGGTATGAATAATCAAGAAAATGTTATTATGGGTGAACCTAGATAGTTATCCAATGCATTGGGTAAAGCTTTAGTCTTATGAGATGTTATGTATGGGATTAGGGAGTAAACCTAATCCATTATGAAAATCTATCCACCATGTGATGTTGTATTGGAAGTTATACTTGACTAATACTTATGTAATGTTTTGTTTTATTACAAATTTCATATGTTTACATGATCTTTTGATACCATGTAATTTATTTCATTCCTCCACATTACTACTCATGAGCCTTCTTTTTTAAGATATCATGTTATATTTTTGACAGACATGTTATTTTTTCTTATCATGTGTATTACCTTACTAGGATTTTTAGATCATCTATTTTTTTCTATGTATTCATAAGTTTATCCCATGTAGTTTTAAAATCCCAAAGGGATTGAGAAGATACTTATGAATATTTAAATTAAGATATTTCATTTTCATATTAATGTTTTACATACCTATTCTTCTAAAGAGACTTGGTTTTTTCGATCCCTATTTGGTATTAATGGATGTTTATGTTAAAAATAATGTAATAATATGTGCAAAAAGACTTTGGTCACTATATTTGGTATCATAGGATGGTATTTTTATTTTTTTAATAATACTATAATATTTTAGTGATAACCCTTGGGCTAATTCTAAGTGTAAAAAAATATGCTTAAATTTTGGTGAAGTATAGAGTGAGTGGTTTACAAGAAATTATATCCTTATCTAGATACTCTAAGTAGATATAGATCTGGAACGGTTTTACTTAGGGGTAATAACTAAAAAAAGTGTTGGTTGAGATTTGAATCAATCATTACATAGTGAAATATAAAGAGGCCTTGCTGCACACCTAGTTTGACACTCCAAGAGTATATTTTTTTGAAATTAAAAAACTTTTTACAAACCATTATGAAGGAATTGAACATATTGTTAGGTTATAAAACTTGATTGGAAACATTACCATGGATAAAATATATTGAAACATAGAGACTCCTAAGTTATAATATACTTATCATTTATAATCTATCCATTTAATATTATAAGTTTCCTTTTTGTATATTTTTTTATTCTCATCTTGTTTTTTAGATTATGTTGGGAAATAAGATAAACTACACCAAAAAAATATGTGATTGGAAATGTGATGATTCCCCAATTATATGTATAAAATTATAGGATTTTTAGATAATAACTTCATGGAATTACTATCTCAAATGGATCTTAATATGAATAATAACATTAATCTTGTAGAATGCCATCAAAGAAAGAAGAATTTGTAGTTGTGTCTTTTATAAAACAAAATCCTCCTAACTTTAGTAGATATTCTGATCCCTTAACCACAAAGCAATGGATTAAATCCATTGATAATGTCTTATCTATCCTCTGATGCTCAAAATAGAAGAGTTTTGTGCTGGGTGTTTATCACAAGGATGGGGAAGATGATTAGTTGTGGGTGAATATCAAGAACACAAAGTCCAAAAAGGATATTGATTCTATGGAATGGGAAGACTTCAAGGAAATATTTTTCAATAAATATTTCCCTTGAACTCTATATCTTAAAATAGAGAGTGATTTCACCAAACTAAAGAAAAAGGAAGATGATTCTATCAGGGCATATGGGGAAACACTTACAAGGCTTGCATGATACGCCTTCTATAATGACCTGAATCAGATACCACTAAAATGGTGTGCCAAACTAGTGGGTTAATATGACTCAATCATGCCTCCCAATATTCTAGAGGATTATGAATAGAAGAGAGGTCCTAAGGTGTGATGGTGGGTATACTATGACCTAATATTAGATTAAGAAAATGATAAAAATAACTAAGTATCATACAAAACAATAAACAAATAGAGTGAAGAAGAAGTAAATAACCGAAATAGAACATGTTGTAAAAATATATGAAAATGATATAAATGCCTCAAAAACTATGCCATAAAATAAAACACTGGTCACCCAATGGGATGACCATACAGGTATAGAAGTACAAAAGAAACCAAATGTAGAAACACAAAGCTCTACTACTAACTCTGAACTAGACCATGTACCTGGTCTCAAGATACTATCAAACTACACCATCCCAATCAGAAGAACCATACAAGTAGTTCCGCTCAATCATGAAAATCTAGGACTCATCCCTATCCACTATAAAACTAGTTCTCAAACAAAAAAGTATATATAAGGTATACACATCCACCAAGGTGCATGTGCAGGGGTGAGAAATAATCTTACTCATCCACCCTGAGAAGCAACCTATAAATGTGCTGCTATAAGTGTATGCAAAAGTAAATTTCCTTGCCCAGCTGAGGTATAACTAAAAATAATGTAAACCAAATGTGAACCCATAGTTGAACCCTAGGACCATAATCCCGATCATCTATTAAAGTTACACCATGAACATCCATATATATATATGCATATATATGTATAGTTATATACCTATACATACATACATAGATATGACATACATGAGAAAGTGAATAAAATAACATAAAAAACAATAGCAGTTGATCCTTAGGTCTATAATCCTGATTTCTTAGACATCATGGGCAAGGGAATTGATCTAGACATCTTTTCACTCAAGCCGTGCATCATTAAGTCAATATATGGGTTTGTAATCCCAATCAACATGTACCTACATCAGCCAATGTTAGAATTATATCTATAAGAAAGATACATCACCAAAAGGGGGTACCCTTACTACACCTGGGTTCACCCACACTCACCTCCAATCACTTACGATGATAACATATACCAACGTTCAATTCTGTAAATAAGGATACCGTATACCGATGATCAATCCTAAAAATAAGGATTTCTGGGAGTACATACATATATCCTATAAAAAGTCATTGAGTATGTCACCATGTTTCCCAAGCCTATAAATCCATCCCAATGTCTAAGACCTAGGTATCAGCCCATCGTTGGTCATGACATTTAGAACTTGGATGAGCCCTAAGGGTCATACCAAATCTATAAAGAGAACTAACTAATGAGACTCCATGCAACACCCCTCAAGTCACGTAACTGATTAGGGAGAGTGTAATCATCCCAATCATAGGCCTAGGATATCATAATCATACCCACCACTTGGGAGAGTGTAATCTACTATGAGTCTTGGGTTCTATACCCTTATAAAGAGAACTCACTAATGAGACACCATCTAACACCCATCAAGTCTTATAACTGGTCTGAGAGAGTGTAATCATCTTGATCATAGGACATGGATATTTTAATCATCCCCACCACTCGGGAGTGAATAATCTACCATGATTCTTGGGCATCATAGCTGTATATCCTAATCATAGTCTTAATAGATGGATATTAGCAAACACCTATGGTCATCCCAACATAATATATATCACAAAATATATACATCCAGGTTCAATAGTCCCAGGTTGTACCTATGGGTATATCAGTAAATATTAGAAATAGAATGGATAAGAATCTAGATCCTAGTTAATCAAGTATAGGAATCCCAAAAAGAAATATGGATCCGAGAAAGAATGTATAAGAATCTCAAAAGAAAGAAATTCATATCACATCAGGATCAACAACCACCAACTAGGAATCACATTTGGTAAACATTGTTGCATCAACAATAACCATGTTAATGATAGGAACAAAGGAGTGAGGGTGGCCAAAATTCCCAAACCAACACTACTGCAACAACCCCAAGGGATTACATGTATGGAAAATGTTTTAAGGTGACACCCGCTACCATCTCTACCATAACCCAACACATTAAATCAGGGTCAGTCAAAAAATGGGCACTCCTTGGGTCCCTCATGCCAAAAACTATCCTACTTGGTTTCCTCAAGGTCTAAAACTAAGTGAAGTAATCCTACATGGGATCCTCGGAGAAACAAAAAGGTAGAGGGATCCTTGATAACAACTGTTCTCATGGAATCTTAAGCTAGAAGGGCACTTTTCACAAGGGAGAAGTTATCAAAGGAAATCCATGAAGGCATCGGTCATGGGAGATTTATCTCAGCTAATATCAGATAAAAGTCTCAAACTAGGTTGGTATGAACACCCAACCTACCATTCATGTTCAATTATCTACCTCATAAGATGACTTAATTTGATTATCAGAGGAAGAACCTCTACATTTAGGTAGAATCCCCAAAACACACATTAAGAGTCCTCAAATCATTCCACGGGTTTCACCATCATGATATATGTTGAAAACTACTTAATATGGACTACTCTAGAGTCTAATTATGACTCTATGGAAAGAATACATGAAAAATACTCAAAGGGTTAAAAAGGGATAGTACACGGTGCGTCACCATTGGTACACATCGTGTTCTCCCAATGGACCACATGGATGTGTTCTTCTTCCAGCCTAGGCATGTAAATACACCATGTACATGACGTGTAAGGCGGGTACATAATGTGTACCGTACATGGGTTACATGCCCATGTCCCTTAACTGGCTTGACTGTATATTTACCCAGGCTGTGTACTTTTACATGGCATGTGACCCAAACAGTGTTTGTCTATGTACTCCACACGACCATATACCCTTACATGGGATCACCTAGCTGGGTACTTAGATACACAACTGAGTACTAGTACATAGCGTGTACACCCCTGTACATGGAGTGTACTCCTTATACCTCATCTTCTCCAAAAAAGAAGAACACATGACGTGTTCCCTTTAACCACATGTTGTGTAACCTGTTTTCTTGACCAAAAAACCTTTAGATCACTCAAAACCCCCATTTTAACCCCCAACTCAACAGATCCTGACACTAAGGGCCACATACAAGAATAATAGGGATTTAAATTTAGAAAATGATAAATCTAAAGGATTTTTTTGGTGAAAACACAAATTTACCTACCTTTGTGTGTAAATCACCGAAGCTTCATTCTATTCCACAGTCCATGACTACCTCACATCGATCCAGTGCATTGTGGGATTCATGGTGGAACTTCCTTTACTCCTTATCTCTCTCTCTACCTCTCCCTCTTATCGCTCAGTTTTCACAAAGGGGGAATCCATAGGGCATGTGTGAGAAGGAAGAAGGAAGGTAAAAAAGAAAAAAAATAAAAGAAAAAAGGGGCATGGCCTAACCATGGTGTCCTACTCAAGTTTATGCCTTACTTAGACAAAACTCCCCATTTTAGACTCAATGGAGGAGATGAAATCTCAATAAAATTCTCTATAAAAAATTTATGGATTAAAGAACATATACAAAAAATTCAATATTTAATTTATTAAATATTATAATTAATTATTCTGCTAAAATTCGAACGATTCAGATTCCCACCAAACACATGTACTTTGGCAAACACCATATTCTAGGACCAATAGAGTGGTTAGAAAAATTATCCAAGATCATATACTAGGGGTAAAAGACAATTTTACCCATCATAAGCACTTAAAATAAAAAATTCATTTTTTTGCTCAAAATTGTAGTATAAAAAAACACGATTCCTTAAAAACTCCCCATTATAAACCTTATCGTCCCCAAGAAGCTAGTTGAAACGACTAGTAACCATGATCTCAAACCGAGCATTTGAACAACCCAATTATCTAGATTGTCTAATGACTAGACTCATAACATTAACAACAAGATTCTACATGGAAGGAATTTAACTACGACTGATTTGGTACTACCCACCATAGGAATACCCTTATTATCATCTCATAAGAAAACTAAAACAAAAAAAACCTATGGAAAACACTGAATTTCAACTAAAAACAAGGTTCACCACCCTCAAATTGCCAATGGTGCACTCCCAACCCTATGGATTACCTTAAAATTATCATTGATCATAACCTCAATAGGTTCCTCTTCATAACTAGGAAATACATTTAGAAATAAAAGGATCTCTACATAGGGTCGATGCTCTCTCATCATACTCAAGATGAATCAAGATAGAGCCTAATCATCTCTAATAGGAGTAAACTAAGATTCTATAAAAGGGTGTGTACAAATCCCCCTAATCCACGCTCACATCCTATCAAAATTTGACAAGGATTCATCCATGGGTCATCTATCTTACGGTACCCAATTTACTCACGATGTTTCCTCTTCTATGGAGGGGAATTATTCATTTAAAACACAACTCCTAGAACACCAAGCCATAGAAAGTCCTTGAAACCATCAATCCTCAGCTCACACCCAACCACTCATAGATTAAGATTCAAATGGTACCACATGAACCGATGTGTACCTTAAGCACCTGAATCATACTCTAGTGAGTCATCCATTACAAGGATAATTTGACCGTGCTACATGAAACGTCTGTTTCATTAAGCCAGGAGCTCTAATATAACTCCTCTTCAAAATTAGGCACCTCACCTATGCCACGATTTATTCCAAAATTTCCCATCGCACAAAATCATTCCATTCCCGAGCATATAGACATGATCTAACTATATTAAAAATAGTAGAAACACTGACCAACTAGTCCATGCACCCAAATAGTCATGCCTGTTGAAGCCAGTCTCAATACCAAAACACCCATGGTGCTTCATCAAAAGCTGAAGGCATCAACATACCTAAACATAGAACTTGAGAACCTACTATTCGTCGATCTCAAAATGAGAATAAAACCAAGATCACTTCCTATAAAGGAATTGTAAATGATGACAACCTCTCTCACATAGGTTTCCTTTAAACAAAATGGGTGTCGACCTATAAGGGCCTGATTCAAACTAAGTGCCTCTAGGTCTCTAAACTAGAATAACAAAAAAATCCTCACAACTGTGTCATATGGTCCAACCACCTAGATAAAAAAATACAACCTCTCAAAAGTAGGTAAAGATCACAATGACCAACAAGGGTCAAAATTGAAAACACATCTTACAAGGTCCTGATCCACTTCAATCATACTTAGAAGGAACTACTCCCTAGAGGTCACAATACCAATGCAAAAGAAAAACTGAACTCATAATCACTAGGAATCTATATATAGCAATACCCACTGAAGGTCCAATTTGCAAGTAAAGTCCTAATATCCATTAGAATCATACTCAGGGATCTGACTAGATAACCATGACCTGAAAAACAACACCCTATGAGGGGTTCAACAGAAATGTATATTGCTATATATCAACATACTAGGGTCACCACACTTCCTGTGCATAAAGAAACTATTCATCAACCTCACACCAAACACCTCAACGTCGATCCACATAACCTACCATCAAAATGATATATATATATATAATCAGGATCAATGGAATATGCCTCAATAATCAGTAAAAATCACACACTAGTAGGCCTATATGATGTGAATCCAATGTGCCAAAAATGATACATGAGATGCCTCTTGCCTTTGCCGGACTAGAGTTAAAATCCATCACTAAACTCTTGCCAATGGAAAAGATCCAAAGATCAACAATAAATCATAAAATCCACACAACATGTGCATCGATCAAAGAGAAAATAATATACAACTATAACATCACAAATCAGAATAGGCATCCCAAACCCCTAGAAAACTAGGATTTTTTACTAGAATAAGTGTTCTCGATGCACCAGTCCAATATTCATCATAGGTTCTGAAAAATTTATAATACTCCTATCTACCATATCCCACATAGTAAAAACTAGGAAATAAACCTACCTATAATACCACTTTGTAACTACCTAACCCAGAGTTCACTAAAATGGTGCTCCAAGGTAATGGGTTACTAGGCCTCAAGAATGCATCCCCGTACACTAGAGGTTGCTGACTAGTAGCGAGTTCCTAATGTGTGGTAGTGGGGAGACTATTCCCTCATACCAGAGTAAGAAAACAATGGAAATAACTAAGTTTCATATAGAGTATTAACAAAAAGAGAGTGTGGAAGTAGTAAATAAATAAAATAGAGCATGATGTAATAATAAATGGAAATGATATAAAATTACAAACAAGTATTCCATATAATAGAACATTGGTCACCCACTTGGATGAACATACAGATAAAAGAGTAAAAAATAAACTAAATGTAAAAGCACATAACTATAATACTAACTCTGAGCTCGCCCATGTACTCAGTCCCCAGACATCACAAACTACACCAGCCCAATCAGAAGAACCACATGAGTAGATCTACTTGATCATGTGACTTTTTTCCTCAGTCCTATCCAACATGAAACTTGTGATCAGTATAAAAAGAAAACATAAGGTCTACATGTACACTGACGTGGATGTGTAGGGTTGAGAACTAATATCAATAGGACAACCTAAAAAGAAAACTATAAATGTGCTAGTATAAGCGTATAAAAAAGTAAACTACCTATCCTAGTTGAGGAAAAACTAAAAAAGAAGTAAACCAAATTTTAAACCATGGTTTAATCCTGGGTCCATAATTCCGGTCAACTAGGTAAGTTCCACCATGAACTTATATATATATATATATGCTTATATATGTATATTCCCATACCTATACATACATACATTCATAGATATGACATACATGAATAAGGGAATCAAATAATATAAAAAATAACTGTCGATCCTTGGGTCTATAATCCCAATTTCCTGGACATCCAATATAAGGGCATTGAGTTGGACATCATGCCACTCAATCCCTGTATCATTAAATCAATCTCTAGGTCCATTATCCTAATCTAAATGTACCTAATTCAACCAATGCCATAACTATATCTCAGTGAAAGATACGTCACCACAGGGGGTACTTGTCCTACACCTGGGTTCACCCATACTCACCTCCAATAACTAATGAGGATACCTTATACTGATGATCAATCTTATAAAGAAGGATACTGTATTCCGATGGTCAATCCTATAAATAAGTATTCTAGAGAGTATATTCGGATATCCTATAAAAGGTCCCTAAGTTAGTCTTTATGTTTCCCATGCCTATAAATCTAGTCCAATGTCTGAGCCCAAGGTCGCAATCTATAGACAGTCATGACATTTCGAACTCAGATAAACCCTAAGGGTCTTACCCTCAGGAAACCTGTAAAGAGAACTCACCAGTGATACACCATGAAACACCCATTGAGTCTCATAACTAATCAAGAAGAGCATAATCATTCTGATCACATGCCAAGGATATCATTATCATCGCCACCACTTTGGAGATCATAATCTACCATGAGTCTTGGGTTCCACACCCGTATAAAAAGAACTCATCGGTGAGATGCAATGAAACACCACTCGAGTCTCATAACTAATCTAGGATAGTGTAATATCCCGATCATAGGCTTAGGAGATCATAATCATCCCCACCACTCAAGAGTGTGTAATAAAACATGAGTATTGGGTGTCATACTGATATATCATAGTCATAGAATCATTACCTGGATGCCAGGAAATATATCTGGTCATCCCAATAGAATATATATCAAAAAATGTATACATCCAGGATCAATAACCAAGTCCCAAGTAATGAATCTGGGTATTCAAATAAATATAAAAAATAGCGTGGATTCGAATCCAAATCCTAGGTAATCATGTATGGGAATCCCAACAAGAAAAATGTATCCTAATAAGAATGTATGAGCAAACCAAAATAAAGAAAGATTTATCGTGTTAGGCTCAATAGCCACTGACTAGGAATAAGCTTTGGTAAACATCATTAAATCAGCAATAACCATGTCAATGATATGAAAAAAGAAGTGAGGGTGGGATGA